>JAUESR010000202.1:600000-1067500 GCA_030914345.1 Drosophila koepferae
CGCTGAGTCACTTTTTCTTTCTCAACTTGTCGCCTGCCATTTTATCAAACGAATCTGTGGCATTTCATTTGCTTCTGCAGCCCACACATCTGCCGACGACTCACACACTGAGAGACACACACACACACACACATACACATACATATACACATACACACATACACTTCAGTTGCAACTGCAGCTTCAAGAGTCGTCAATAAGAAGTCCACAGATATTTTATCTATGAGTTGTCTCTAGCTGTTATACCCTGTAAGCATTGATTCTGATTGGAAGGGTATATATAAATATATGGAAACTTGAGTTTATATAGCATATATTCAATATGGAAGTAAGTTTAGGGAAATATCAGTAAAACTCATGAATAACTTCTAGATATCTGGAAAAGAATCATATTCGATATCGATAAGAGCAAAAAACTTGCATGCATATGAAGTGTAGGGTATTTTCGGGTCGTGCACTCCCCTATGCGCACTCATGTGCATTGTTATTGCTTTGGACTTTCGTTTAGCCTGTTAGTTGCGTTGCGTCTTCTACGATTGTCTCCCATACGTTGCTGCAGTCTTTCCTGAAAGTGAATCTCAAATATTTCTTGATTATGTGCTCCTCGGCAGCGATGAAGGCAAAAGCAGTCACAGAATTCGCATATCGCGCATGTGCGATTCAATGCAATGTAACAAGGTCATATGAGAGAGTTGCCCAACTAACAATGTCTGTCGCCCAGCCTCTGCCTCAGCTGTTGCAGTTCGTATCTCTCCAGCATCTTTTGGCTCATTTGCTGTTTTGGGTCTTGCATTGGTTTTTATATTGCTGCTGTTGTTGGTTTTGTTGCTGTTGTAAGTTGTTATACCCTGAACCCATTGAAAATGGGAATTCAGGGTATAATAGTTTTGTGAAAATGTATGTAACAGGCAGAAGGAGAAGTCGCAGACCCCATAAAGTATATATATTCTTGATCAGCATCGAAAAATAAGTTGATCTAGCCCTGTCCGTCTGTCCGTCCGTCCGTCCGTCCGTCCGTCCGTCCGTCCGTCCGTCCGTCCGTCCGTCTGTCCGTCTGTCCGTCTGTATGAACGTCGAGATTTCGGAAACTACAAAAGCTAGAGAGCTGAAATTTTACATGAATACTCGTATGTTAGCTACGCAGTACGAGTTTGTTTTGTTTTTTCGATAACTCATCACATTTCCAAATTATCGATAAAAAATCGAAAATTCGTTTACATTTTTTTGGTTTTTTAGGCGTAACTTCTACACCGTTTTAGTTAGAGACTATAAATTAATATTTTTAGATAGATATTATGAATACGCAGATTATGTAATTTTCAGATTTTGGATGCCACGCCCCCTTCGCCCTCAATTTGAAAAAAACGCATTTCAAATACTAGAGACTTGCAATTTGGCAAATAGGTACATTTAGATGCTCTTAATATATTCCGAAAGTTTCCTGAAGATCGTCCTTCTAGAAATGGAGTTATAAGCGTCCAAAG
Organism: Drosophila koepferae; assembly: GCA_030914345.1. Classification (NCBI taxonomy): domain Eukaryota; kingdom Metazoa; phylum Arthropoda; class Insecta; order Diptera; family Drosophilidae; genus Drosophila; species Drosophila koepferae. The sequence goes on from JAUESR010000202.1 coordinate 601,485, forward strand.
TTCAGCCCAGCCCACCCCCAAGCCACGACAGCAACTGCGCAGTTAGCAGAGCGCGCGCTCATAAGTGCGTAAATAAGAAGAGTATCACTTTTTGGCAGGGTTCAGGGGATCTCGTAGTCGAGCCGTCTCGACTACAGCCTTCTTACTTGTTTTTATTTTATTTTATTTGTGTTGCCAACGCATTTCACTTTCTACTGCATTTCGAATGCATTTTTTGCTGGCGCTGCTGCTGCTGCTGCTGCTGCTGCTAGCGACGACAAGTGGACCGAAATCGACAACGCTTTGACTTTTCTTCTTGATGCTTTTCACTTTCATTAGCGCACTTTTGGCATTTCCTTTTACCATATTGCCTTTAGCCTTTTGCATACTTTTTAACTGACCATGAAATAACATATTCATTTCCCTCACCTGACATCCACTTCACACTTGTATCACTCGACTTGGCTGGAGAGTCTTCTGTCAGCTTCTTGATATCCAAGTTTTATTTGTCAGTCTGTCAGCTTTTTGAAGATATCCAAGTTTTATATGTCAGTTGAGCTTGGCTTTGTTTGTTTGTGCTCAGGCAGCCAAAAAAGAAAAAAAATTTAATTTCTTTTCGCTCACACTCGCAGCTGATATTCTGTCATTGTCGTGTTTGGTTCCGCGTTCTGCTGCAGTCAGCGAACGGCTTGAATTTCATTTTGTTTGCTTGTACGCAAAACCTTAGCTGAGAGATATGAGATTGCATTTGCGTCAAATGTTGCAGTGCCTGTGAAAGCTGAGAACTCAGTATGCAGTGCAAGAAAAAGCGTGTAAGAGAGGGGCATTCTTGGGTTTTGCTTGGCTGAGATTGGAGACCGAAAGGGTGATTAGAATTTTAGTAAAAAAAAGTATTAGGTTGACAAGTTGGTTTCAATTCGATATATGAATATGTGTATCTGGAATATATAACTCTGTGTACAGGATATAAAAAAGTTGCAAACAAATATTTAAAAAGCTAGATAATAGATTTAGATTTTTCCTTTTCGAAAAACTGATCTGTGCTGAAGCTTATATTGTATCTTGTATATTCAATTAAATGTTCATGATTATTTGTAGCATAATTCAGACAAATTTCTATTTAACAGTTTAAAATTATTGTAAATCAATTATTTATTTAATTACCAATTTATATTCAATCTTCCGGCTAATCTCTTTTTAATGGCCAATTTCGTTGGAAGAGCTATTATGACGCCTTCAATAAATAATTGATTGAAAAACTCACCTGAGAGCGATTGAATGCCAACCACACACACACACACACACACACACAAGAGTTTCCCACACACGCACTGCCTACGATTTCTTTTCAAAAAATATATTGCCCGCATATGTCGAATCTTATGCGAAATCTGTAAGCCGCGAGACCTGCTGAATGAATGTATAAATTTATAAATTTATATAAAAGTATGCAGAGAATATTTGTTGAGAGATTTTCTTTGATATCTCTACGTCTTTAGCCGCCCCCAATCATAATGTTAACTTGACTGGGAAAGGGAGCCAATTATCGCCCGAAGATGTTGACGTCGTCGAATTGGCCATTACGAGTTGGCAGCCAACTTTGGCCAATTGCTGTTTGACCGCTGACGATCGACGACGGCGATGGCGATTGTGCCCATTTCCGACTTCAACTTGACCACAGCGCGCGCAGTTAACTAAAGCGAGAGTGCTAAGGCTAGATAGACAGAGCGAGGGAGAGAGAGAGAGCGAGAGGGTTATAGCTGATGTTGCCAAAGTAAATCGACAATGATTTGTTTTGCCAGCGCGTTGTTCGTGCAAAATTTCGCTGGGATTTCAGTTTTTTATTGGCCATTTGAACAATGGGCATTACAACTATTTCTTGGCTTTGAGTTGTAGCAGATCAAATCAATTTTGATCTAAATAGAGCTTTTGCAGTTTTATTATTTAGTTTAATTGTTATTCAACGTTTTATTACAATTGGATTATGTAAAATGATGTCTTAACATGGTGAACGCCTCTGATTTATGGTAAACTAACATATCTTTGCCTCTTCAATCTTATAATATAGTCTACTATACCATAGATATTCAAGCATATGATTTTATACTCTGCTCTCCCATATCCCATACCGATCTATACTAAACCAAAAGACTCTTTACAGCATCTCCATATAAGAGTCCAATAACTACTGTATTATAGAGCTTATGTAGTAGAATCTACCATATCATATCATACTCTCCTGTGTCATGTGAAATGTCAATCTATGCTAGATCATAAGACTCAGTCTATCAACCCAATTAGTTATGGATCCCTAAACAATCCAGTCAAGGAACTTTTTCGTAGGCGAGGGTATTTAAGCTTCGTCGTGCAGTTCTGTCTTTGAGCATCAGGTTTTTTTGCTCTTACAAATTGGCCGTAAATGATATTTTCACAACTCGCATCGATCGCGTTGGCCCCGTTGCTGTTGCACGCCCCCCCAAGCACCGCCTGCTGCACGCCCCCTGCGATCGCCGGCAAGTGAGAGAGTTCGCTGGGGTTAATATGGCCAATAAATTGTTATTGGCGAGTTGTTGCTGATTTCTGGCCCCGCTGATGTTTTATGGGCCATATTTTTTTTTGGCCATGTTTTTGGGGTCGATTTTGGGTTTTGTTTTCGGTTGTTTTTCTTTTTTGGCCTAACGGCTAACGACGAAAGAAATATTGAAATTTGCGGGCAAATTGTTTTCAATTTAATCGACTCGCTGGGCATTTTTCATGCTGGAGTGCAAATATAATTAATGATAATGAATTGTTATGGCCAACGGAGCCTAAGCTGAGCTTCGCATTTCCTCCCACCTCCGCCCACAAGAAGAGGAAGGCGAGGAAAAGCCAAGGAAAACTTTAAACTAAAGCAGTGGAAATTATTTAGCGGCAGGCAAATGTCGTGCGACGTTTTCTTTTGAGGAATTATGTTTATTTTCGTTGTTGTTGTTGTTGTTGTTGTTGTTGTTGTTGTTGTTGTTGTTGTTGTTGTTGTTGTTGTTGTTGTTGTTGTTGTTGTTGTTGTTGTTGTTGTTGTTGTTGTTGTTGTTGTTGTTGTTGTTGTTGTTGTTGTTGTTGTTGTTGTTGTGGGAGTTGGAATTGGTAGATTGAGGTTGATTTATCATTCGAGCGAAAGGTTGCCATAAAAATGTTGCTAAACAAATGTTGACGCAGCCAATGGGTAAAAGTATTTTCCCATTTTATGGCTCAGTTTTTGCCTGGCTGACTGACTGGCTGAGCATTATGCAATTGGAGCTCAGGCGAAGTGCTAATAAAATCACGTTAACAATTTTCATTTGTTGTCATTTGGCCTCGGCTTGTTTCCGCGTCATTCGATTTTCATCTTTTGCGCACATTTCCACATAATCTTTGCATATTTGTTTTCCATTTTCTATCGGTTTAACACGCATTTCACGCTTTTTTCATTGCAGAAAGTGAATTGAAAGGCATCCGACAACATTTGCTTTGGAGTGGAGCCAACAACAACAACAACTGCAGCAACAGCAACATTTTGGTCACTTTTCACACTTGGAGTTAATGTGAGTTTGGTTAACTTTGTAATTTGTTTTTAATACAGCTTGTCTGTGGCAACAATGGTGCTTAGTTAGCCAGCCAGCTAATGGCCAACACGATAATGGTGTTTGCATTGATGCACAATGCACTTGACATTGAAATAGGTTAACTGAAAAAGTGATCTTTGTTAGCTTTGAACTGGGTATTTGGGTCAAGGCGACGCGAATGGGGTTAACAGAGTTAAGAAAGAGCATATGTATTGGAGAGCAGCTGTAGAGTTATAGAAAGAGCTGATATAAAATGTACCTCATGTAACTCTGTACCTATCATTGTTTTCGTTTCTCTGTCTGTTTCCCTTTCCTGGATTTCTTTATATTCAGATTCCATTCCTCATCCTAGTCGTAAGATTTTCTCTTTGCCTTTTCTTTACTTCTTCAGATTCCATTTCGTATCCCAGTCGGAAGATTCTCTTTTTCCTTTCTGCCTGTCTTCCTTTATTTTCAGATTCCATTTTGTCTCCCAGATTCTCTCTTTTGTGTGTTCCCACTCTTTTCTCTCTCCTATCTCTTTCTGTTTCGTTCTCTCCATATCCCTTTCTTTTTCGCTGCTCTACTGTGTCTAATTTCATAGTTTTCCTGTTCCATTCAACATTTCCCAATGTGAATCTTGTCTCTATTCAACTCGTCATATCTATTTCTTTATCTGTCAGTTAACTCTTTTTCTTTTTCTTTCTATTGCTAATGCATTCTCCTTCTGTTGAGCTCTATCTCTCTGTTCTGTTTTCCATATCTCTATTTCTATTTCGTCTCTGTTTTACTTTAGCTTTCTGCATTCACCTCTCTATGTCTTGCTCTCAAACTCTTTCTCTGCTAAGTAGATAACAAAGCTGTTCCGCACATTTGTCATTTCTTTTGAAACTGCCAAGTCAGCGACAAGTCAATTGTTTCTCAACTCCCTCTCGAGCTTCTTTCCCAATAGCATTTTCCAGTTGGCCCCCATTCGAAACACTAAGAGTGAGACATTCCGGCAGGCAGGCAGTAGCCTAATCAGCTCTGTTCCATAATTTATGCCCGCCTGCGCAGAGACTGCTAATTTGGTAGCTTAGTTTGGACTTAGTTTCGGGAGTTATTTACAGCCGCGCCACCTGTCGTCGGTTCATAACAAACGACTTCCCTTTCGGACACACAACGAGGCGAGACAAGGCGGGGCGTGGCCAATCTGTAGCTGCTGCGAATGGGGAGGGCGGGAAACTACTAGCTAGCTGGTTTTTCTTAGCCCATTTTAAAATAGACTCGAGAATAAATGGCAACTTGTTCGAACAACGAAAACACGACACATTTATCATCAGTGGAAAATGTGGAACTCCAAAAATGTGTTTATAAATTGTACAGACAAATTTGCTTTGGCTGGTCAACCAAGTTGGAAAATAAAAAACTTGGCGATTAGCAAGCAGTTAGCAAAGGGGGGAGGTTTATGTTGACTGCTGTAGTCAGGTGCTCGTTTCGGGGCGTCTGTTTGCATGTGTTCAACATTTGTCCACGCTGCTCGATAACTTTCGTTTTTCCCGATACATGTGGGTCTGCCATGGGGCCAATTCTCTAATTGCTCTGCACCAACAGCTAACAGCTATCAGCCTAAAAAATAACGAAAACAAAAAATGCGCGCCTTTTGTTTCTGCTCGCTACACGCCCCCTGCAGCCCCCCTGCTGCTGTGGCTTTTCTTGCTCTGCTCTGTTCGTGTCCATGTTCCATGTCGCCATATAACGTCGCCCAGCCACCTTTCCACCTTCCCACCTTTTTGGTTACAAATATTTTTACAGTCTGTATGTTTCCCCTTTGGCTCGATGTCTGCCTCTTTGCATGTTGCTGCATATGTGACTAGATGCCGCGGGGAAGGCAGGCAGGCAAGCCGGCCACGAATGTCTGTGGGCTTAAGAATTCGCAATGTTTTCATTTTCAGTTGACATTTGGCACATGTTTTTCTTCTTTTTACTGAGAATACCCTATGCTAAATGATTTCATTTATGGGGTAGTTTGTGTTGGTAATGAGGAAATGTATGAGAAAAATGTGATATAGAAGACTGCATAAAAATATAGAAAATATAATTAAAATAGCTGATATATTAAGACAAACATCAGGAGGTATGAATAGAGTGTAAACAGAAGCAATTATTGACCAAAGTAAATGATGAACAATATATCTTATTCCATACTTACTTCGGCAAGCTTCTTCTTTTACTTCTACTCTGTTTCATTTTCACTTTGTTCCTCCTTAAGCTACTCTTGCTATACATTTGTTGATCCATACAATTATAGCTGACTCTGCATATTATCTAGATCTTGCTTCTGCTATGCTTTTTTATTTCATTTGCCTTTATATGTGATCAAATCTTCATTACACACTCTCTTCTCATTCATTTCCACTCTATTCCATTTCCATTTTGTCCCTCCTTACAGTACTTGCTTCATTGCAGACTCTCTTCTCTTCTTATTCATTTCAACACTGTTCCATTTCCATTTTTCCCTTATAGCACTTGCGGTTCCATATTCATAAAGTCATAAGTAATTCCTAATTGCTCCGCATATTATCTAGATAATTCATCTTCTAGTCCCCTCTCCTTTTCCCTCTCATCGATCTCACCTTCTTTGCACATTCTCTTCTCTTCTCTGATTTCTCCTTCTTCAGTATGTATTTGTTGTTTCATTCTAGCTGCAAATGCTACTATATTGTACTATTTTAGAGCATCTTCCTGCCATCAACTTTTGCCCCTTGCTGCTGCTGCTGCTACTGCTCACTACCCTTTCGCCTTCTGCTTCAGCCTCATTGCATTTGCTGACCAAAAACTAGCTCGAGCGACCACAAATAGCGCAAAAAAAAAAAAAAACAACACAAAATTAACAATTCATTGTCTTTGTTAACTCCCCCTGCGCCTGCCTCAATTGCTGCCTGCTTGCTGCTCTGGTTATCTAGGTGGGCCACAAGTTGTCGCCGTCGTTGCTTGTTTGTGGTCGCTTTGTGGCTGAGGTTGACATGCCGCTTGAACCCGCTAAGAAATACCCTGCAACTAGCTCCGCGCCTGAGAGCTGCTTGGCAAAAGGTTTCCTTTGATTGGACGGCATTTTGAATCGTGTCTATTGCGGTTGTTGTTGTTGTAATTGTTGCTGTTGTTGCTGTTGTTGCTTGATACAAGTCAATATGGTTATTGTTATTGTCATTGGCGCATTGCCTGCAATTTGGCCATTTGGCAATAACAAACGACAAAAGCTTCACGTGTGTGCCCAACTTTGGCCAACATGTTGCCAGGCAGTTAACAATTCATTAGGTGTTGCATTGCCTGTTGCCGTTGTTGTTGTTGTCGTTGTTGTTATGGTTGTTGCTGCTGCATGCTGCAACTGGCTAACAATTTATGGCATGTTGCCTCGCGGCCAACTTGATTCAGTTGGTCAAAGCTGGCCAAATGCGTCGCAAACGTTTCTTGGAAGAATTACCACAGATAGAATGATAATTTATGCAATATATATATATTTGTATATATATATATATATATAGATATAAATCGGCCTGTGGAATGTAGTCTAAGCTACGTTTGTCATAAATTGTCGTCATCTGTTGTCGACCTCAACGATTCGTCGTCGTCGTCGTTTTGTCTAGCTTTTAACTGAAATACTATTGAAGCTTAGTCATGGCTATTTATAGATTTGCTACAGTGGGGTATGCGCATTTTGTCACGCAACACGTGACGTTTCTATAAATGTAAAGTCATGAATGAAAGTGAGGTTTGTTAGAAGAAGATAGAAGATTATTATTTAAATAAAAAGGGAATTTTGATGGGATTATGAGATTCCGTTGTTCTAAATAAACAATATTGTCTATCTATCTTTCTATATTATATATTTAAAATATTTTGTACTAGACTTTGCATGAATTCTGTTAATCTCTTACAGGGTATCACTGCACTTTTGCTTTTAAGCTGTTTAGCACTCAACTACTGTTCGCTGACTCAATGATCAGTTCAAGTGGTATGAAAGTAGTAACAGCTTTATATATAGACTCTATATCTACTATATATATATGTATTGTATGTAGTCGAGCTTTGAGCAGATTGATTGAATTCGATGGCAAATTCTGTTCATTTCTTTTGCTTCTCTTTATTTGTGGCTCTTATCTAATCTTAACTATATAAGACACGAGCGTCAAAAAGTTGCCCTAGTTGAGTCAAGTCTATTAAAGTGGCCGCACACAAAGGCTGTCAATTGTGTGAGTTATTTGCGTGAGAATATTTCAAGAGACGTGAAGCAGAAGTGGAACTAAAGAACTTGTATAGTACGGGATATTAGATAATATAACAAGAGATCAAAGATCTTGTGTTTGAAGGGAAGCATAAAGAAAAACGAAAGTTTGTTTTGATTTTCATTCAATTTGCGTAGCCATTGTGAGTTCTATTGTGATGATATGAGTTTATCTTTGTGTGCTACGCATATAGAGATATGCATCTTTCTCTCTCTCTCTCTTTCTATATTTATAAATAATGGAGACCACAACATTGCTGTAATTTAGTTTTTCAAAGGCTTCTCTTGACTTTATTTTCGTCGCGCTTTGTGGCTTTTGTGTCTAGCCAAATATTTGCTGTCATCTTTTATGTATGTCTCTTGTCTCCCCCCTGCCGCCCTTTTGCTTAATCTTTTTGTTTATTAATTGCGAGCGCGTGTGTGTGCTTTGCTTACTTCTTCTTCTTCCTCTTCTGTGTATGTCTTGAACATGTTTGGCATAAACTTTGGGCGCTTTGAAAGCAAACTTTTCCTGGAATTAAGTCGTTTATTACCGCATCTATTGCCTGTCGGTCCAGTGTCTTGGCTGTGTTATGTAACATCGAATAGCAGGTGTATCTCTCTCTCTCTCTCTCGCTCTCTGCAACTGTGAAGAGGGCATTAGGTTAAATCACCTTTGTGCTCAGCTCATCTTTGGCTTCGGCTTCGGCTTCGACTGAAATTTGCATAGCTTTTTCGGTTAAGTGCTTGATTTGTGGCTTGTCACATTAACCATAAATTATGTTTTACAACACTAATTAAGTTGTTTTCAGTGTTGATTGATTCCACTTAACTTTAACATAAGCGAATCAAGTTAAAGTTGAAAGAGAGTTTTAGGGATTTAAAATCCATTAAATTTGTGAGGCATTTAAGTCTATTGATGGAGAAGGGAGGAAGGGCTGCTATTGATGTGGAAAGTCTTAGTCTTATGGAGCATAACTCAGAGATTAGAGTAATGGAAGAGCTCATACATATATGTGGATGTAGTAATAATGACTAGATTAACTATGTAGTGTGAGATTCTTTTCAATTCTCTATAATCCAGATGTCTCACAGTCATTTCTCTCAACACTTTTAGCTCATCTTTCGCAATTTCAGATTCTGCTTAGCAATCCTTAGCTTGAGTGATTTATTAATTATGTGATTAGGTAATGGGCCTTCCCTTATATAACGTTCGAAATGTAAATGTGCAGAAGCACTTTAAGCCAAGCCATAAAATTGTGATTGTTTTTCAATGAGTCATGGCTTGGACATGGCTCAAAACGAAACTTGGAGCAAAGAGGCCGGCGACGGATATATGTCCCTTCCCTCTTGCTCCCTCCCCAACTCAGCAATGCAAATAGCGAAATTTGCATGCAGGGCGAGAAGAGAGAGAACGATAGAGTGACAGAGAGAGAGAGGAAGACAGTCACAGGGACTAGATGTACTCACTCTTGACTATTTTGCGAGTGACTAAGCCAAAAGTGTTTGGCGAGCTGTTAAAAGCAAAGTTGATGCCTAAAAGCCTGGTCAAGAAGTGCTATGCAGCTCAAAGCCATAAATAAATATATGCATGTATCTAAGCACTATGTATATGTGTGTGCATATGTGTTTATCTATTTATATGATTCGCTTAACTACGTTGGCCATTGCCTTGGCCAATTCATTGGCCCATTGCACTGGCCATGTGTGTAGGCTGCTTTTGGCCGTAAGTTAAAGTTTCGCTTTCACGAACAAACCACAAGAACCGCCAAAAAAAAAAAGAGAGAAAAATCAAAAATAACAGCGAAAAGTGCAAGTCGAGGCCTTTTTTAAATTGCCCCGCGGTCTCGACTTGTGCCGCGGGCAAAACTCTTGGTTTTTTTTTTTTTTTTTTTTTTTTTTTTGTTGCTTGTGTGGCTCTCAACAATTATAATGGCTGGCAAACGTTATTTACTGCTTTTAACGTCGATTTGTATGTCGCGGCACGCCCCTTCAGCCCCACCACCACCACCAGCAACAGCAACAGCAACAGCAACAGCAACAGCAGCAGCAGCAACAGCAAAAGCCACCCACTCGACTCGCTGTCCAGACAGTTGCCGACAACTTTACGCCTCCCGCCCACTTTTTGGGTGTGTGTGTGTGTGTGTGTGTGTGTGTGTGTGGATCACTGCGATTGTTTTTGGCTTACGCTTGGAAACCCCTTTGTCATTGAAACTACAGGGTATATTTGGGTTGATCATTGATCAAGTTGTATGTGGGATATATCGAAGTATTCTTCTACATGTCAGTTGGCTTCTTTCGTTCCTAGCACGATGTTTTTTCATTATCTTCTTCCTCTATTACTGTCTCTTCCTGCACCTTTCATTCACTGCGTCTTTCTCGCGCTCTCTTTCTCACTCTCCCCCTCTCGCTGTCAGTCATCTACTCCCACTCCTATTTACAGGGTATATCACAAGTCCACTTCAAACCACACTTCCTACACATATGCGTAATTGTTGTTCCTGTTTGTTGTTTTTAGCGGTGGCTGCTGCTGTCTTAACTATTATAGCTGCTGTTGCTGCTGTTTCATGCTATCTTAAGTGGCTAAATAAACGCTTGCAGCCAATTTTGGACCGAGTCGGAGTTGTTGGCTTGAACGTGCTTGGCTCGATTTGCATACGAATATGGCCCACAAGTGTTTTCGCGACTAATTTCGTATGAAAATTTGATTGCTCCCGATTAGAATCGTGTTCATTGTTTTGGCCCGACAGGCAGCGGGACAGACAGACAGAGGGACAGCCTCTATGACCGCCCCCTGTGTCGCCCCTTTGGTCAGCTGAGCGAGTATTTGTTTGTTTGTTTCTTTCTTGGGGAATTAAGTAATATTTGTGCTTCTCTTTTTGGGCGTTCGAGTCGTTGGCCTTCCACTGTAATTATGTAGTTGTCAGTCGGAGTTGGCTTTAATTGCTGTTTACAGTTACCACCATTGTTGTGTGGGTGTTATGCGATTCACATATGATATACGCTATATACATTCATATATGGCTAACAACTCTGTCGGTTCTTTTGCAGTTCTCTTTGGCAATTACAAATTTGTGCAGCCATTTAAGATGGCTTTGGCCCGATTGCTTGCAATCTGATTCACGAATTTGATTACATGTGTCAATATAGCGGCGAGAATATTGCAAGAGAATACATTTCCCAGATAAACCCAGAGATTTTGTTTCATATTTCATTTTCGTTTCTATCTCTTATCGACGTCTGTTGAATTTGAGAGAAGTGAGACTTAAGGAACTTAAAAATAAATATGTATCCATTGATTAGTTAGAGAGGAAAGCTCTCTCTCTCTCTTTCTCTCTCTCTCTCTCTCTCTCTCTCTCTCTCTCTCTCTCTCTCTCTCTCTCTCTATCTCTCTCTATCTCTATCTCTCTCTCTATCTCTCTCTCTCTCTATCACTCTCTTACTCTCTCTCTCTCTCACTCTCTCTCTCTCTCTCTCTCTCTCTCTCTCTCTGTCTCTCTGTCTCTCTCTGTCACTTCCTATATCTTATTTCTTTCTCTGTCTGATGTTCATTCTATTTATGTACCTCTTCCCTATGGTCTATCATGCTTTCTTTTCTTTTTTGCTCTCCCTCTCTCCCTCTCTCGCTCACTGCTCTTCCAATCGCTGATTTAGTTGCTTTGCTTGTTCATAATATTCATTTGCTCACTGATCTCTTACTTCCTCCTCAAGTGAAGCAGCTTCAGCTGCTGGCTAATTTAAGCATTAACTATATACATACATATATATATATATATATATATATATATATATATATATATATATATATATATATATATATATATATATATATATATATAAAACATATACAGGCATATATCTACAGATATTCATTTGAAATTTGTATTTAGCTTTATTAATGCTATTCAAAGTGGTTTGGACTAATTCGCGTTAAACGCTTCTCTCTTTCTCTCCCTCCCTCTCTTTCTCTCTCTTTTAATTACAGTGAAATTCACGATTAAATTGTGATTTTTTCTTTTTATCAAGAAAATAACGAACAAATTTTTGCATAAAAAGCAAACGAACGGAAAAACGAATTAAAAATTCCGCCAGGAACTGGAGCTGAGTCGAAAAAGCAACAAAAACAAAAAAGATACCACGTAAAGGTCGAAGCAGCACAGCGGAACGCATGGCATGAAACGAATGGAACGCCCAGCGATGGCAGACATGCAAATTTATGCACTCTGAAGTCCAGCAACACGAGTAACAACGAAACACGATTTAAAGCAGATTTTAAGCAAATTAATTAAATTAACAAACATATGGAAATCGGAACCAAAAACAATTAGCGCCACACTATGGAAGCTGCCACAGCAACGCGAAATCGAGCAGACGACGATGTGGATGAAGTGGATCAAGTGGAGATTGAAGCAGAGGCGTTGATGGCGGCGCTGGCAATCGACATGGGCGTGGCCACAGAGGAGACGTCATTTAGCAACCAAGAGACTGATAAAGCGGCCATCACAATGAAGTGCAGCAACGGAAGCACTGACATAACTAAAACAACAACAACAGAAACAGCAACGACAACCACATTGAGATTGGAGGATGTGGTTGGTTTTGTCATACCAGCAATGGGCGCCACACGCACCACCAAATCAGCAACGAAATCAGCGAGCAGCAGTCGCAGCAGCTCGCTAAGAAAACAAAAGCAAAAGCTCAATATGTTGGATGTGATTGGATGTGGTGCGAGTGGTGTTGGTGGTGGTGCGGGTGGCGGTGCAGGTGTGAGTGCCTGTGGTGTGGCTGGCGTTGCAGCCGGCAATGATATGAAAATATCACAATCGATGACCTCGCTGCCAGCGGATGAGCTGCAGCAGGAGCGACGTGATGTCATCCAAGCCAAGCTGCATCTGGAGCGGCCCTACAACAGCCTCAAGGTGAGTCGAAGTGGTGTCAGGTGGGATTACGAAGAGACGCGCATAAATTTGCAATTGAGAGTTGCAAAATATTTATGTGCATGGCGCCTGTGTCTCTACTTCCCTCTCTCTATGCCTATCTCTCTCTCTCTCTCTGCGTCTGTCTCATAAATGCTGCGTTCCACACGCCAACAAGTTGTGGAGCTGGTTCGCTGGTGGCTCAGAGAGGGGCCAAGAGCCAGACTCAGTTGGCTTCAATGACATGTTGCCGTTAGAATATGAATTCTTGAGCTCGTTCTTGTCGCCAGCGCCATTGGGCGGAAATTGCTTTTAATAAATTATTAATCAATTTTAATTTTGTTATTAGCATGCAAGCGAAATGTGTTAGAGAGAGAGAGAGAGGCGTATGTATAACGGTTAATAAACTGTTCTATATGGTTTTTTTTTTTTTTTTTATATATGCCAAAATGTTTCGCTTAAGCTCAGAGAAGTGCTTGAGTGGAATGACAGGAATTGAAACGTTCAAATTTTGTTAGACAATAGATGCGTGAGTTATGCATAGAGAGTGGTAGGTGGAGAGAGGGAGAGAGCCAGAGAGAGAGAGAGGGGAAAAATAGTTTTTATGTTAAATTTGAACAAGTTTCGATAATAAAAATTCGTTTTAAATAAATTAAATCTTCTTTGTGAGCTGTTAAAATTTTAATTTTTTTGTTCATTAGTTGATGTTGTTTTGGACTAAGGTTTTTAGAAATATTTGATCTAATGGAATAAGTTTCATAATACTAGTCAGCTCTATTAATATGCAGCTCGAAGTCTATTTGAAGTAGCATTAAAATCTAACTCCAGTTACTTTATCTTGTTGTTCTCATCATAAAAATATGTAAATTGCATTCTTAGAACAAGTTAAATGAAAATCTGCAGTGATCGGTTCTCAGGCTCTCTCAACTAGTATCTTGCTCAGCGCCAAAAATCACACGTTCCATTTCCGCGTGTCAATTGGCAATTTTATGATTTATCGATTTGGTTCGCATTCCTGAGCGAAGCGAAAAGCGGATTACATATTTTACAAGCTGAGTTGGCAGTGAGTTGGAGGAGGAGAGTCGGGGAGAATGCGATGTCGCTGCAGCAGCTGACGATTGATTATTCAATGCAATTAATTACGCGTCACTCAATCAAATTGCGATTTCGATTCCATTTCATTTCGATTTGTGTCTAAGCATGACGAAGCTGTGTAAAAAAGAAATTGGCGCGCACAAATAAAAATTCATCAATTAATTGCGCGCCGGCTTGCAATGTGGAGCATTCATTGTCAAGCAGGTGGTTGGGGGAGCGACATGGTAGGCGGGCGGGCAGCCAGTTGATTCCGAAAATGGCTAAGCATATTATCGCATCTACTATATTTGGCAACTCAAATTACTCATTTATTAACAACCACATTGAATCAATCTTTCAATCTATCTCTCTCTCTCTCTCTCTGTCGTTGCAGAAAAACTCACAGAGCAGCAGCAGCAAATGCTCCAGCGGCAACAATAGCAATAAAATGCACCGTTATTCGTGGGGCAGCGGCCACAGCCACAGCAGCTCGACTAGTCTGCACAGCAGCGCCACCTTGGGACTTGGCTCGTCGGGCAAAGACGACCTCTGGGCGGCCATACAAACGAACTATAACTATATCATGGACACAAACCTGCTCGATACGTGCAAAGAGGCACGGTTTGAGATTGAGGAGGCGCAGCCAACATCACGCGAGTCCAAGTTTACGGGCAGCCAATTGCATGTGAGTAGAGTGCAAGCGCCAGCTAGCGTTGGGTAGCTGCAACTGTTACATATGTACTAAATTTTATGCATGAACCTGAGCAGTTCAGTTCAGTTAGTTAAGTTTGTCACCAGCAAATTGTGCTAAAAATGAGCGGAACTAAATTTACCTTGCGTTTCTTTAATAAATTTTTTGTTATTTATAGATTTTGGATGAAACACAACGTCAGGAAGGTTTGTGTGAAGATCCCAAGGAATTGCGTCGCTGGCTACGCGACATGGAAAATAAATTGGAAAATGCACCAACTATATCGGAATTGACGCTATATTGTAATTCGGAGTTGCAACGCCATCTAGCAGTACACTCGGTAAGTTTTGTTTGGTTTACTTGAAAGTGTGTTGCCTAAGCTAGGGCGCAAATGCTGCTGCAACATGCGTAAGGCAGCAGCATGTTGCTAAGCGTAGCGAGTTTTTTTTTTTCGCTTTAGAAATCGCTGGAAATAATTAATTTTAATTATTAATTGAGTTTTTAAATGCAAAAAACTGTGTTGCGTAAGCCATGGTAATTGGACCCGTTTGAATTTTTCGGTTAATTTTCTCATAAAATGCTGCTGTTTATAATATAAAGACCAATAAATTAAACTTTCAAAGCCCAGAGGAAAACCTTCAAAGCGCGACAGAGTGGGATAGAGAGAGAGAGAGAGACGGAGATACATAAATTTGATAACAAGACAAAAAAAAAAACCGTCGAGATACTAATCGTAGGTAAAAGTGTAACGAAGTGAATAGAAAAATTACACGCATTTCATTTTGCTTTTCATTTGCGATGACTTTGACTTTGTGCCACATGCGGCAGCCACTTGCCCATTGAGCCTCAGCCAGATTGTGTAACTGAGGCAATGATTGAGATGGGATATCTCCTCCCTCCCTCCCTCCCTTCCTCTCTGAGCTACAGCGACTTCCTCTCAAAATGTAAACCTTAGACAATGTTGGCTTGTTTTCATTTTCATTTATTGTACTAAAAAGTGAAAATTGCTTGTAAGAAAATCAGAAAGAAAAAAAAAAAAAGAAAACTTACAATTGTTGCTGCTGCTGGTGCTGCTGCTGCTATTGTCTGTTGTCTGTTGTCTGATAGAGCCCAAAGCTTGAGCTCAGCCTGCAGAAGCGGACGTCAGTGTAATTGCAACACCTTCCAAAGTTTTGTTTAATGTCTTTTTGGTAGGGGGATTATTATCTATATATATATATATGTATATGTAAAATATATGTATAGTAGTTGAAAATTATGCAATGAGCGCAGCCTGTGAAAAACTATGTGAGTTATTTACTGAGCTAAACTGGGTGCTGAGGGAGCCTCGCACACAAATCTAAGACGGAAGAGCTGCAATTGCTGTGCTGCTTAGCCTTGGGGGCTTGGCTTGACTTCACTTGACTTGACTTGGCTTGGCTTTGGCTGTGCAACATTTTGGGGCTGATTGAACATGACCATGACAGCTCCGGACAGCTGTCTGTATAATGTGATAGCTGACTGAGTGGAGAGGAGAGGATGGAAGGGAGCGGGAGTGAGAGAGTAGGAGAGGATTGTGCGTGTTATATAAGAAAGTTTTGCTGGAATAAATATAAAAAGAATCAAATGAGCAAATGTTTGTTTGCAGATATTTTGAAGAATATAGATTCTTGATTAGAATGTCGAAATGAGTTGTTCTGTATGTCTGTCTCTCTCTATGGTTTCTTCTCTCTATCTCTTTCTACTTATATATTTCTAATTTATATATTTCTTTCTGTTCCTCTCATTTTCACTCTCTACCTCTCTTTCTGTACCTCTCTACCTGTCACTCTTCCTCTCTTACTCCCTTTCTCTCTCGCTCTATCTACCACTAAATCTAAAGCTAAATATCAGTTAATATGAGGAAATATTGCTGCTCCATATTCTGTTGTCATGAAATTCTCTTTAGGCAAATCTTGTATGCTTTCTCATTGTTGTGGTTGGAGTTAGAGTGTGAATATTGAGAGCCACCTATAAAGGGCAAGCAGAATGAAATGGGATACATTTATCTACATCAGCTCAATATAATTACCTACAATAGTTCATATATATATTTCAGGCTGCGTTTATTCAACTCAATCACTTAACCTTCACTTAGTCAATCTCTCGCTATGAAATCTCAGCTTGAACAAAAAATTTGCATGAAATGATTTTCCTTGAAAATTTCTCAAATATTTTCTTTGGTTTTTCTATTACATCAAAAGTGTTGCATAACAATGGCCTTTCTTTACACTTATTTATTGAACATTTTCGCGCTAATTGAACATTCCATTTAAGCGGAATTCAGCAGGTCTCGATCTGATCCCCTTTATCCAGCTAAAATGATGCATGTGGATTACAGTTCCCACCCGCAGCTGTTGCTGGTGGTATTCGAGCCACGAGCCAAATGAAAGTAAACAGCAAACAAAAGTAACAACAAACAGATAAACAGACAAACAACAAACAACAAACAACAAACAATAACAATGCGAACTGTTGGCAAAATGTGTTTGTTGCATTGGCAAAGGAAACAAAAAAGAAAAACTAAAGAAAAACGTAAAACTGCAATCAGCTTGCTGCAGTGCATCGCCTCCGTTTTGGCCCACTGATTTACGACAATTGTTTTGTCACGTCGTCGATTGGCAATTGAAGGAAGCCAGAGAGAGAGAGAGAGAGAGAGGGGGCGGGGTGTGGCGCTGCCTATAAGGGTGGGGAGCACTTGGAGAGGAACTCTTGAGTCGGCAGCCGAAATGTCAATTGCCCCAAAATGGTTAAACATATTTTCAATAAGTTGTTAGGCGTTTGTCTCTGTCGATTGTTGTTTGGCAGGCGGCACGCAGCCGCAGCAGCAGCAGCAGCAGCAGCAACAGCAGCTCCAACACCTACCCCCCACAAGCCCCACTCCCCCTTGGCTGTCCCATCCACACCTGCAGTTGGAGCAGTTGTCAATGTGGAGGATGCATTCGTTGTGGCCACAGCCATTGGCGAATGGAAAGGCATGGGAACATTTGAATTGGATGGTGATGGGCTAGCAGATACCCTGCATTAACAATTAAACATGTAGAGTAGAACTGATCCTTGGATAGATTCTGTTTCAATACTGATTACTATATAAAAAGATAATTGCATGAAATTTGACTATCGATATTTATCGATTTAAGTTTAAGTTGAAATTTTCCATCTGACTAATAATTGATAGGGCAAGCTCTCTTCTGCTAGCATGCCTAGTTTGGCTCTCTAATCGAACAGGGTATACATATTTGTCAGCCAGCGGCTGATTATCTTTCAAATATGAATTCATGGCTCGCTTGTTGTGGGATGCGGGCCAGCTGCTCATGCTCCTTCATGCTCCCATAACAAGCTCCCAACGCACTCGAGCTGGGGACTTGGAGCCCAGAGCCAGGTTGGCCCCTTGGGTAAAACTAAAACTGCCAAATGCGAACTTTCCAAATATTAATTGAAATCTTTGCCACGGTTCGTTCTGGCCGCAACGAGCGCATGTTGCGCGTGTCAGCTTAACAAGGATGTCTCTGTTAAGGCCCAGGCCCAAAAATGGGCAAATGCCCATTAGTCAAAAGTGAACAAAGTGGACGAGTAGCTTGTCTGGGCAAATACCCTAGGAATAATTTGAACTGTTTCAGTTGGAATACATTTGAAAGACATTCCCTACATTCGTAGAGTTTCATAGACTATGAGATTGCCAATAGTAAAATTTGTTCATTTATCATATACCGACTATGATATACCCTATAAAAATATTGAGTATATTTTACCTATCTTACCTTAAATTGCAATTGATTTGATAGTATATAATTGCTTGACTAACAGATATCCTGCATGAGGTATATACAATGATATCTTTACATATTTCTAGAGTCTTAAGGATTCGTTCAGTGCTACTTTGGAAACCCTTTGGCTTACAGGGTATAAGGTACAGCACAAGTTTAGCCTTTTTCTCTCTGTCTCCACAAGAAAAGTGAAGGTGGTATTGGCCAGTATTGGCCAGGCCAAAGCGAAGCCAATGCAAGCCATAAGCAAAGCGCTGTAACCTAATGACAATGACAATTGATTATGCGGGTTGTGCATTGCCGGATTCCAGTTTTGGGGCGCCCAGGAAGTGCTCGAGTTTGTCGCTAGTTTGGGCTTTATGGCGGCCATAATTTAAAGCCGCCGCCAATTCGATTTGGATCGGTTTTATGTATTTTTTTGTTGTTGTTTTGTTTGCCAGTTGTTTGTCCAATTCTACCCACTGACCATTGTTGCTGTTGTCGATGTCCTCCGCAATCTCAGCACTCGATTTGCATAACAATTGCTGGAACTAAACCTTTCGCCCAATAAGTTAGAGCGGCCGCAATCAGGTAGCCGTCGTAGCCCAATACAGTTGCTCGCAGTCCAGCATATGCTATGCGCCAGCTGACCAATAAAATATTACCGACTTAGCTATAAAAATCTTTTGATTTCGTTGCACTTTCGTTTGGCCCAGCAAATGAACCTTAAAATCAACTTTCCATTAAATGTTTCTTTTTCTACTGTTGGCTGCAATTGCTATTAGTTGTTGTTATATATGTTAATAGACTCTGCTTGCTCAATTAGGAATTGATGTGACGAGAGAGGGCAATGGAAATGGAATACCTTAAAGTATTTAAGCAAATTCGATATTTTCAATGGAATTTTGGTTATTTTTTTTATAAGTTTTTCGCAATGTATATTAAGAATGACTTGGGAAAGCTATTCTGCTATAGGAATCTATCGGAATATGAGTTATTCTAATGGTTAGCTTTGCCAGTAAGATATCGATAATACTTGATGTGAATATATTTAGTAGAACTAATAGTTTTAAATCAGACAGAATTTATTAGATAAACGATAAACCTACTTTTAGAACTGTCTATTGGGCCCGACTGAATTCTTAATATTAGTTGAAAGTTCTTTGATATGCTTAAGATTGCATTGTATCAATTTATCGCTTTGATATCGATAGTTTATTGAAGAAACTTGTGTGAGATGGCAATTCTGTTCATATTGATTTTAATTTTAGTTTATTTTCTATTTATATCCAATTAGTTCCTGAGTTATTCAGACTTAGTTTAGTTTGATCATCGTCTTTCAGACCTGACAACCTTTTACCTAATGTGAACTTTACACATTTCATCTCTGTCATCCACTTGGATCAACTCAATCAGCAAATAACTTGGCGATCAATTTATGAAAACAATTCAATTTGAGTTTTGGCAAACGAAAACAAATCGAACAACCTCTTGGCCAATCCAATCGGAATTTGAGAAAACCTTTCTCCTTTGAGGCTTGACATTGTTTGGCAAACACGCCCACGGCTCATAAGAGCAGTTCAAGATCAGGAACCGGGCTGGAGATGTGAATAGATTATCAAGTGGAGGAGTTGGCGCCTAGCTTCAATCGAGTTTCACTTTTCGCTATTGTTAAACTCATTTCGAACGTTTCGTGATTTAAATTAACAATTAAATTTGATAATTACCAAAATGAAAACATTGTAAAATAAAAACGAAAATGTAAAAATAATAAAAATAACAAGACAACACCCCTAGGAAAAACAACCAAACAAAGTTCGAGAAAAAAAAAAAAAAAATCATAACAATTTATCAAAGTTACCGACAAATTTTCATGAGCCATACATCAAACGTGCATGTGGCCATAACAATGCAGACGGAGTTCATTCAAAGCCAATAACAAATGTGATGACGACAACACGAGGCACCGAAATGAAGTCATTACCACAGACAACAGAGCCCCAAAGTCGCGCCCAAAACCCCAGTCGATGGTCGATGAAGCTGGGCCGCGCTCCAACATGAGCTCGATCGAACAAAACCGAAACGAAAATCTAAAGACCAAAAACCACGTCATTGGCTAGCACAGATCGACAGAGATTTCGTCATCGAGCTCCACACATACCGATGGCAATTTTCAGTCCAAGTCAAATAAAATTTATGACTGTCATAATTACATTTTCATTTTCATTTTCCAGTCACATGCGGGAAAAATATAAAAAATAGCACAACAAAGCAAAACCGCAATCGAAAATATTTCAACTAAAATTTTCAAACTCCAAATGGAGGAAATCGAAACTAAAGCTCGATAACTGTAACCAAATCGAAATGCCTATAAAAACCACGAAAACCGAGAAGAAAACGTTTTACAATCAATTTCGTCTATAAAAGTAAAAAACTTTAAAATCAACTCCTGAACATTAAACTAACTTTCGGTCACAATTTATTTCGATATCGTTTTCGATTTCGATTCCAATACCCTGTGCCAATTAAGATGGGAGGGGAGGCAGGCCAGCGAGAATAATTTTGTATTGAGAAATCATTTGTAGAATCCATATGGAATAGAAGTAAGTGTTAAGTTCGATAACATTTACTTCTACTATGAATTTCGATATCAAATAGGTAATTTATTTTATATAAATTGACCGAAAATGCAGTTAAGTTATCGAAATTGACCAATTAGCAATTATAGATAAGCAAAACCAGAATAAGTAAAGTATATAATAAATGGATATACTTAACTTATTCCTTTCTGCTTTACAATACTGCTTTCTGATGAACGTTCGCATCTCTTAACAGAGCATCTAACAGTCGAGCAAACTCCACTGTAACAGTTTTTATGAACGTTTTCTCAATTTTCCTCCAATGAGCTTTTTTTTCGTAACATTTTGCCTCGAACAATGAAAAATGCATGTACGTTTCGAGCGAATCATTGAGGTTCATCATTAGCACCGCGAATCGGTTGCGCGAGTCGAGGAAAAGGGAAAGGCGGATGGATGGATGGCGGTGTGGCAGCCACGTCTGCAGCTAAAGACTGCGAGTGTCGCCATTTAATTGGCTCAAATTCAAGACGCGACTCGGATGAGTGCCAATTGCCTGGGCTGGGAAGGAGCAGCAGGAGGAGGAGGAGGAGGCGGGACACTAAGCAGTTAGTGCCTTGAGCTTGCGCTTTAGTATTTTGTATTTTTAGTATTTTGTATTTGTTTCCTTTTTGTTGCCTGTTGCTGATTAATGAAGACAATATTGTGTTTTTCGCCACCTTGTTAACGACTTTGTGATTTTTGTTGTTTTTTTTTTTTTTTTTTTTTTGCAAATGACTATGGAGAAAATTAAATTTATGAAATAGCTCATAAAATGATAAAAAGAAGGGGAAAAAGAAATGCAAGAAATGACGTGACGTTATGGTGGGAGCTAAAGCTGATGATGAGGCTGCTGCTGCTGGCAGCTGATGAGCTTTGTAGGGTTATAAATGTGGCTAAATTTGATATATGGCATAGCACTTAGGAGCCGTTAAAGTGCGACCCACAGCGATCCACAGAACGTACAGCCATTCAGATTGTGAGTGTAGAAAGTGTGTTGGGAAAACTCTCGAATGACCCACAAAATGATTAATTTTAATGCAGAACGAAGCGATGCAACGATGCGACGTTTTGTTCGTGGTAATTGTTCTGTTTATTTAGCACTAATGTGTGCGAGAGAGAGAGAGAGAAAAGAAAGGGAGAGAAGATAGAGAGAGAGAGAGAGAGAGAGAGAAAGAGAGCGAGGCATGAGGCTTTAGAGGAAAAATGAGTGGAAGCAAAATATGGGAAGAGACGGAGATTAGGAAGTTCTTGTAATAGATTTATAGATAACCTATTCACACTTTGTGTGAATGCTGATTAATTTGTTGACAAGTAATATTCAAAATAATCATCGGAACTATCGATATCGATATCGATAACATGCTCATCTTAACCGATTTGCAATACATTCTGCCCTTAAGGCAGAATCCACATACATATGTAGCAATGCCAATGATTGTTTTCTTTCCCATTTCACGAGTGTAAATCAACTTTGTGATTGAATAGCATTTCAAATCAGCACACACCGTGTTTTGTAGCCTCTGTGGCTGGCATCTGTTTTGAAATGTATTTGCATTGAATTGATAAAAGGCAAATGGAATTTGAATTGCGCTCCAGGCACAAGAGTCGCTGCGACTGGACTTTGCTGTCAATTGACTCGCGGATTGGCCCAGAGATGCAAGCGCATTGAAGATAGGCCATAAATTGTGGCTGGCACTGTTTGAGTTGGGAATGAAAAGACCATTTGCCAGTGACCAGGTTGACTCGCTTGCCGAGTCTGCTGAGAATTGCGCACGCATCGAGCGCTGCCAAACTGATTGCAAATTGATTAATGCCAAACTCTCGAAACGGGAGTTGACCAAATCCGAATCCGCAATGGATCACGCGCCACTTCCTCTGGCTCTACCTGGGATGACCTAGATCTTTTGTGGTCACTACATAGAGGCAGCGCTCCCTCTCTCTCTCTCTCTCCCTCTCTCTGTCTGGCAACTCTCTAAGATTTATGTGTTTTGCTTGGTCCCAGAATTGTTAACAACAAATTTCAGCGGCATTTGTCTGAAGGCCAAGAAATGAGCTTTTACTGCGTGGCTCTAGGTAGCCTAGCTTAGCCTAGCCTAGCGAGAACGCAGTCTATTCGTACTCTAGCTGTCGGGTATACGAGATTCATCTATGTTTCTATGGAAGTGAAGAGAAGTGAAGTGAATATTAAGTATGTTTAATTTAAAAATAGACTTGAGCTGGATTCAACTAAAGTGAGGAGAGTGGCCAAGATCACCCTTGCAATAGTAGAGTTCCTTCTACAAAGTCTCTCTCTGTCTCTCTCTTTCTGCTTTTCTCTTTATATATATTTCTCTCTCTCCATCTCACTCTCTTTGTCTAATCTCCCTCTTATCTATGCACTTCCTATTGTTTCTTAATTTTTCCCTCCATGTTTTTTCTTTCTTAACCTCTTTTAATAGTATATACACTATCTCTACACTCCCCCTAATTCAGCCATTTACAGAGTATTCAATCCTCGTCTTTATTTTCATTCGCTTCACTTTCTTGTCTAAGCTAAGTGTATTTTATTGTCTGACATTGTCAATTGTTGTTGGCCGTTGTTGTTGCTGTTGTTGGTTGTTGTCTTGTTAACGCTTTTTATTGCCTCCTCCAGTTGGCGTTTGCATTTCGGCTAGCTGGCTTTATAAGTCTATTTGTCGTGGTCGCTCCATGCAGATGTATCTGCCAGATACATTCATTAGCCCGCTTTGCAGTTACACTTACCTCGCTGCTGCTTGGCGCCCTCTTTTCCGCCTCTACGCTGATTTATGCCCATTTGGCTGCATAATCTTTGGCCCGTCTAACGTTTCGTATTTAGACATTTCCTATATTGTCACCCCACTTCCAGCGTATCTTTCTACTCAGTTTTTGCGCACTTGCTTGAATGTTTTTTGGGTTAATTAAAATAACCAGGCATATATATGAGCAGCTAGTCAAGGTGGGCATGACGAGGGGCGGTGAGGGGGCAGCCAGTGGGTCAGCTGCTGCACGACGTGTGAACAGAGGCGACGGCGAGCCAAATTAAAACTACAAGCAGCAAGTCGCCGAGATGGGGGCCTTCTCGTTATGACTATGAATATGCAATGGGGCTACGGATGATGATGATGATGATGATGATGAGATCTAACTCTCGGGTTGGGCAATTGCCAGGCCTCTCTGTATGTCTCTCTCTCTCTCTCTCTGTCTTTGTTTTCTAGCTGATTGGCTTCTTGTTGGCGTGGCGCGCCTGCGCGCAATTAGTTTGGCCCTCTGCAGCTAGCCCTCTTTTTAGCTATTTTGCTATTTTGGCACGTTATCAAAGTGCGGCAAACGAGTTTTTCCACACCCAAAGCCAAAGCTCATGCTGCCTGGGCTTGTTCTATTCCATCTGCTTCGACAGCTACACAGTGAGAAATATCTCACAAGATTTAACATGAAATGTGATTAAATATTAGTTGAGATTTGTATTAGAATCGACTAGAATTAGTTGTTGATTAAGCTGAATAATATTTTATTATGAAATGAAGTCAACATTCACTACATTCAATTATAAGTGAATTCAACTCCAACTCTAAAACTAAACAGCTTGTCTATATATTTGAATATATTACTATATAGACAAGCTGTTCAGTTTTATAGTTTAACTCATTCTCTACTCTGTCAGCTATCGTTTACTCCTACTACCATTCAATAGTATTTCGCTCAGTGCATCTTCTTATAATTCTTCTCTATTAAAAGTTTGGTGACCGCGCTGCGCTGCTCCGCTTTGCTCTGGGCTTTGTCTCTTGTATCGTGATTGTTTTAACAAACATCGTTTGGCAGTTGGTTCTATTCTCGTTGCACTTGGCCCGCACTGAAACTGGTTGTCAACTGTGGCAACTGGGCAACATTGGCAAATAAGGGAAAACTTGTCGGCTTGGCATGGCGTTTCCTCAGAGTGCGCACTTCTTGGAAAACTCAAGGAGAAGAAACAGAAACAGCGACAGAGCAACAGCAACAGCAACAGAAACTGATAGACAAAAAGAATCTCTTGCATTTCCTTGGGAAATATTTGTGGCATTTGTCTTTGATTTGATTTGATGCGCAATGCGCTAACTGCAGCGATTCTTCCTGCTCCGGTTCAGTGGCACTTTTACCATGATCTACTTTGCCTTAGAGAGTGTCTCTCTCCCTCTGCCTCTCCCTCTCCCTCTTCCCCTCTATCTCTTTCTGTCTCTCTTGCTTTGTGTCTCCAAGTTTGGCCAGCCACAAATCGTTGCCAGGAAATCCGATTTGTGGTAAAAGTTGTTGCGGCTAAGCGCATTTTGTGTGGGGCTTCTTGGTGTGAAATCTAAGCAAGTTATGCTGCTGCGCCGGGTGGGTGCTTGACTCGAGTCCAATGTTAATCGACAGCTTATATAATAGGGGTCACTGCCTTCGTTTAGCGGATTGTATGTGCGAAAGAAAGGCAAAGGAGAGCTGTTGAGATATGTGATTTGAGAAGGGAGTGATAATGGTAAATAAAGGTATATGAACTATTGTTGTGAAACTTATTCTCAGTTTGATTTCACAAGTAGCAAAGCCTTAATTTTCTATATTGTTCAAATTTCATTAAAACATTTAAAGTAAAATATGATTTAGCCAGATTTTTAATGCAGGCTTACAGCAAAGTTATCTGTTTGTTCTTCCTTACTTCATCAATTTACTTGATCTCAAAATTACGAATATCGATAGCTAGAAATCGATAAATATACAGTAAAAAGTGCTTTAAATTTCGCTTTGTATCTTATTTCATCACCTTGCCCTATCACATGAACTCTGGCAAATCTTTCAGCTTGAATTCGAACTCTTTCGCATCTCAATTGAAGCTGAAGATTGAACAAATTGATAAATGCAAAATCATCTCATTTGCATTTAGCTATCAAAAGCGATCATAAATGCACAGCAAAAGGATGCATCATTTGTTAGCTTAGCACTCGAAGCGAGTTGATTCATTAATCATGCACTCACGCACTCACTCACTCACTCACTCAGTCATTCATTCATTCAGTTAGTCATTTATTCACTTGTGCCACGATAATAGATCTCAGCTCCAAGTGCAAGTTCAGTCTACAGATTTCTTCTTCTCTATATCTCTCGTATACATTATATGATCTTTTATTGGATCTTTTAGCTGTGGCACATTTGCCTTCTTGGGGCATGGCCTGCCTGGCTTGCTGCTGAGTGGGTGGCTGCTAAATGCCGTTATGCACAGCTGCAAAACTACACTGGAAACTGGCAGCAACAATTGTGCGTGGGTGGCCCATAGCAGCAGCAGCAGCAGCAGCAGCAACACTTCACGACTCCTGCTCAAGCTCTGCTCCGACTGGCTTCGTCTGCTGCTTCATTAACACTCGCTCATTGTGTCGGTTCGCTTTGTTTGCAGCTTTTTGCTGCTTTTGACACTCAACACGCTGAACTTCAAAGCGCAGCGATTAATCAGAGATACAGAAAGAGAGAGAGAGAGAGAGACATGTATATATATAAATATATATCTTTCGGCCAAGATTCTGTACTCTGTCTGGCAAAACATTTCACACCTTGGCTGACAATGGCAAAGAGTTTCACTTGGAGGAGCCGCTCGTAAATCATCGCCCAGGCAGGACTTGTGGGCGTTGCCAGCGTCCATTAGAAGCTTACGCAGGCGCAGCTGTCGCCGAGCTCAGAGCTCTCAGCACTTAGCTGCAACAATCTGTTGCAAGTTTCTCTCACAGTTGACTCGTTGGCAGGCGTCGAGTGATTTGCTATTTTCATATGCCGCCAGATTGGCGTTTTGTTTGCCGTTTGATTGTTGTTGTAGCAGCTGGAGATTGGCCAGCGCTTTGCGGTTTGCCCAACTTTATGGAGCACTGGGTCAGCAGCAACAGCAGCGGCAGCGGCAGCAGCAGCAGCAGAATGCACTCAACTGTGTAAATTCTATGAAAATTGTTTATTGTTCAGTGATTGAAATCAATTTGGCGTGCGAAATGCTTGCGCAAAATATAGAAAAAGAAAGATATAGAAAAAAAAAACCTAAAACTCTTGAAGCAAATACACAAAGCACAACAATCGCGCGATCTCAGCCATCAAAGCAATCTCAATGGACTCTCGACTAGATCTCCATGTCGAGATCTTGTTAATCATTTTGCAGTTCAAAAGTTCAGTGATTTTGGTGCATTCCAAATGCCAATTGTGGGTTTTACACTTTGTGAATACCCAGCAAATAAGCGACGAGTGCATGCAATGAATGGGGTATATTGGTATTTAGAGAATGACAAGCAAGAGAGGTGGAAGGCAGCAATTTGAAATGCATCAATTAATACTTTTTGTATATATTTTATGTTACATATATTTTTGAGCTTATCGAAGGAAATCCTTAACATTTGGGAAATTATTTATTAGGGAGAGGGAAGGATATTTCTTGAAGAGTTGCTGCCTAACCGTTTTTTTTTTAGGAATATGTAAATTTAACATGAATTAAAACTTTATTCATTTTCAAAAATTCAAGTTTTCTCATTCAAATTTGTATACAGAATCTACTCATTGAACCTTGAACCTTGAACTTTACGTAGTCTGAGTTTATAACTGCAAATTAAATATGTTATTTAATAAATATATATAATTATTTTTGGGAAACTATTAAATAAAATATTAAAGTTAAACAATAAATCAAAATGTATTTTATATAATCTTAAGAGCAACGCGAGATATAAAGCGATTTAAATGCTGCTGCAGCTGCTGGCTTACAGAAGGCCTTGTTGGGCCATTTGCTAATGTTAATGGTTAACATTAATGTTAAGCGAACAGCAATTGAGATTTCGAATTTCGCAGTTTATCGAGGTCTTTATGCAGGCGCTGTAATTTGGTGTAAAAGTTTATGAGCCATTCGCCAGTGCATTCCTGTCGAACTTGTGTTCCAGATATTATGCAAGGCGCATTCTCATTATCGAATTACAATCTGCAACATTTCTAATAGCCAAGTTGTTCAATTCTTGGCTATTGCTGCTCGTGCTGCTGCTGCTGCTGCTGCTGCTGCTGCTGCTGTTGCCTTTCATCTATTTGGTTGTAGCTATAACTTTCCAACCACGCAGTTGCTGCTGTTGCTGCTGCTGTTGCTGCTGTTGCTGTGGTTCGATTATTATTTTTTTTATTGCTCGACTGTGGCATGCCGCAGAGCGCATCGACAGCAATTGCAAAGATTGCGTCCTCCTGCACAGAGTCTGTGCTGTTGGCATTTTGTGTTCATGTTTTATCTGCAGCAGCTCCTGCAGCAGCAGAAGCAGGAAAATGCGGAAAATTGTTGAGCTAAACTGTGATGCCTTGAAATGGAAAACTTTACGACATTGCCAATGCAACGCATAGGCTCGCTTATCAAATGATATCCCATCTCTTGCAGAGCGCACAGAGAGAACTCGAAAGTTGTTGTTAGATCTGTGTTTTTGTTAGTTTTTGCTTCTTTACTGCAGGCAATTCACTTTTCTATTTATCATGCGAGTGGAAAATGGGAAATTAAAGTTATTGTCGAGAGACAAAAAGAAAGCAAAGAATAGAAAACTAGCGCAACGAACTGCGCCACAGCAGCTGAAACAAAAATGCCTTGGAAAGTGAACTGTCGAAAGAAGAAGAAGAACAATCGCCAGCTCACATGTTGTGTTCCATAAAAAAAAAGTAGCTAGAATTCTGTTGAGGAAGATTAAGTACTCTAAAGGCACAGTGTGTTCAGATGCAAATTGATAATAATAATAATAATAATAATAATAATAATATAAAGTATATAGAAAGATAGATAGGAAATCAAAGAAAAGATTGACATAAAATTGACTTGATTTGAAAAATCTGCATAATACAAATAGAGAGAGCAGACAGCAGAGAATATCTCATTTAAGCTTTCTTTTATTAAACAAAAAATCTAATGATTTCTCAGAATACTCTATCTAAAGTCTTTAAAAAAAAGTAAACAAAAATGAATTGCAATCACTTTAGTCATAAACTGAAGCATAAATGTTGTTTGGCTGCCAAAGCAATTAGGCAACGAATCAACTACTGTTTTGACCAAAGTTAACTGCCGAAATGCTGGCAGCTGGCAGCTCGCTTCCTCTGGCTCCACTCAGATGTGGGCGGGTGAAAGCAACAACAACAACAACTAGAACAAGAGCCAAACTTGTGCCTTGGCTTTAGCTTTGGTTTTTCGTTGCTATCAATTAGAGACGTAGCTGAAAACTGGGCCTTGCTCCATGCTAACTTGGCTAACTGACTGACTGACTGACTGACTGAGACCTTGCGCTTGAGACTTCAATTAAACTAAACTGAGCTCAGCCAGTGGAGAGAATCGTGCATAGACAATATTTATCAATCACCATTATTCTAACTGTATGCACCAAAGTTGACTTTCAGTTATGTGTTTATAAAGTAGCTGCTAAAGGATTGCAAGTGCAACGGGTATAACTGACTGCCAGATGCGCTGTGTCAATACAGAGAGTGGGAGAGAAATTGATGAGTGAAAAGCATAGGCTAGAGGTTTAGAGTGAAGTTTAACGTATTCAGTTATCAGTTCAATTGATGCAAATTATAGTCAACCAATATACCCCATTTGATGAACTAGCGAAAGAAGAAAAGTCTTTGAATCTAACCTGGCTAAAACTCATAACAAACGCAAAGTTCAGCCGGCAGTTCAGTAGAACGCGCGCACTTCCAGTCAAAGGGGAGGCGCAAGGCAGAAGCAGAGTAGGAGGGGCTAGCTGAGGGGAGATGGCAGCCGCTTTGGTCGGTGCATGCTACAATGAACTCGCAACTTTTAACTGTTTTTCCAAGTCGACGTCGACGTCGTCTGTGTTTGCGATTTGTGAAAGCTTCTGCTTTAGCTTCTGGCCGATGGAAAATGAGTTTGCGCGCTGCGCTTCTAGTTGCCGCCGTCACGGCTCACGGCTGTCGAGCTGCCGCTCTGTTAGCTGTTAGCCATGCCGCTTGGCCAACACAAAAACAGAGTTCTGCAAACAATGCATAAATTGTGCGCAAGCAAAAAGGCCAAAGCGACAAAACGCGAAAGTAGTTCAAACTCTCCCAAAACGATATGCAAATATAAAGTTTTTGGCCAGCCATAGAGGTTAGGTTAGGCTATGACTGTGGCCATGACTATTGGCTAATTAACTCTGCCAGCTGTGCTGATCTGCGACTTATAGATAGAGCAAAATATGAGCTGCCACAAGATATGATCTAAAAATGTATTTTCAGTTTCTATAATTTCATTTTTGTTGTTGTTGTTAATTTTTCTCTCATTCTCTCAATTTTGAATTTCTGTTTATTTTCAGGTAAGCACAAAATCAACTTTTACCCGCAGCTGATCTTTTGCGTTTTACTCGAATTTTTATAGCCACGTAAGTAGCACGAACCATAAATCAGGAGAGAAGAGAAGAAAAAAGTGGGAATGGGAATGGTGGAGGCGTATCGGTGGGGGAGGGGCAATTCCGTCAGTCGCTACTAAATGCTTTGATGTCAAAATGTTGTTATGCAAAACCCTTCGATGTGTTGTCCATGGACAGCACGTGAGCGGCTCGTATGTAGATGGAGAGCAGCAGAGTGAGAGTGAAAGATGAAGATAAACAGCATAATTAAACAACAAGAAGAAGAAGAAGAAGAGAAAAGCAGCCGAGACTTGATATTAGTATTAGCTAAATGAATATAGATGAGCATGGAATGGAAATGTATGAATATGTTCCTTGAGCCTATAGGAAGTATAAAGAGAAACGGAGGCGTGACAGGAATCATAATCTAAATTGAGCTTAACTGTAATGAATACACACATCATGAATATGTTTGATTGTGAATAACTTTCCTCAGGCCCATAGTTCTACAATTCAAGGACAGACACTATACTGTAAACATATATGCATGTAAGAGCAATAGAATAATTTTTATAGCAATAGCCTTGAGTAGGATGCAGAGTAGCTGCTAGGTCAATACTTTCGACTACAGAACATTTACTTGTAAGCATTTAGTGCCAAACAAAGGAAAAGTAAAGACTTATTTATAAGATAACATTTGGTTAACGGGTAGCAAGAATAAACATGTATACGATTTTTAAATTGCTTAAACTTATCAACAATTGAGGCAGGCCTTCAACCTGACTAGACAGACAGACTATATGCATGTATATGTAGACTTTATGTTTATACGCAATATAGATCGATAAGAGGAAGTAATCAAGTAGAAGAAAGCAATGAAGTAGCTTTATGTATATTGCATAAATAAAAGTTTCCTAAAATTTGAAATTGAGCATGAGAGAGGGAGAGAGAGAGATAGAGAGCGAGGTTGGGAAGGTGGGAAGGAAAGACAAGGCTGATATGCTTGGGGTTCAGCTTATAAATGAAGCGCATTGTGTGAGCTGGGCAAACGATCGATATAAATAAGCTTTACAACAGCCGAAAGAGAATTACCCACCGATCTCCTCCTCCTCTCTCTCTCTCTCTCTATCTCTCTCTCTCTTCCTCCTTCTCTGCTTAACTCTAAACAATTTGTCTCGACGCTGTGACAAATGTCTTAAGATACATCAAAGTTTTACGAGTTTTCCCTTTTCTTTGGCTTGATCGAGCCCTAAGACTTTATGGCCACAAATTTGCCATAAACCTTTTTTTTCGTAACGATTTAACGCATCTTTTTTCGGGCATAAATTATTGGGCTTTGGGCTCTCAAATTTTGTGCAATGTTTTACAATATAAATAATTGGGCTTGTTATGAAATTTACATAAATTTGTTTACAGGCAGGAGTTGGGGGTTCTACATGAATTTAATGCTGTTGTTGTCTCTCTCCCGCGCTCTCTCCCTCACTCTCTGTGTTTTGACAGCTGCGAGCCATTCTCAAGTTTTCTGAATGTGTGTTGCGATCATTTGTCAAATCTTGTTTTTTCTTTTGCTTTTATTTTGGAGATTGTCTGCCTTTTTTAGCCGTAGTCGCTATCACCGCCCGCAGCTACATTGAATTTCAATTTTATATCAAAAATGATTTAAAATTTGTGAAAATTAATCAAAAGTTAAAAGGAGGTACAAAATTGGCCAGGCCCTTGCATAATATTAGTTGAAATTGAGTTTGTTTTGTGTTTTAATTGTGCTTTTCGCATTTCTTTTGTTTTGTTTATGATTAATTTGCAGAGATTATAAAGCGAGGCGGACATTAAAACACAATTAGCAACGCTCGCTTAAACCGTTTGCGCAATATGCAAAAGAGTTTATTTAAATAAAGTTGCTAAAAATCAGTTGAGGTTGTTGCTCAGATGGTTTACATCAAGGCAGAGAATTTGACTAGAGTGGGATGAATAAAAGATGAAACAAGAGAAAAAGTTCTATGAATGCATATTCCATATATAGATAGATAGACATCGTAATTTCTTTCTTAAAGAACCGTTTTGACACCTTTGAACTTCCAAGTGGCAAAAGTCAAAGACCCTTGAAGTCAGCTCAGAAATCCCTGAGAAAGAAATGTTCTGCTAGGCATTTCCTACGCAAACGTTAATGCGCGAAATTCCAGGCAAACAATAATGAACAATTTAGCACCCACACACGAGTTCAAGATGCAGATACATATGCATATACATAGATATAGCTACAATTAACATCTGTATTCTGCTGTTGTCTGCCATAAAAACCCAAAAGATGGCAACATGCGTGAAGAGCATTTCACAAAACAGTGCAGCAGCATGAGTGGAGAATGTTTCAGAAAATAGTGCAGCAAATGTTGCCAGGCAATATGCATAGGAGCACAGCATATGTGAAAGAGTAACCAATACAGCAATATGTTGAATGTTGCCAAGCAAACAAATGCTGGCAACACAATTGGAACAAATGTCGCAAAACTGCAAAGCTTATGTTGTCAAGCAATATGCGTGAAGAGCTCAACAAATGAAGCCAGGCAACATTCTAGAAGGAATTGTACTTAAGCAACATGTATGAGAGTGTTTGACCAGTGCAGCCCAACAAAAGTTGCCAAGGACAATGCCATGAAAGAGATTCATGCAAACAGCGCAACAAATGTAGCCAAGCAACACCCGTCAGCCAAACAGTAATGTTGCCAACTAACATGCTGGTGACCAAACAGAAATGTTGCAAAGCTAACTTCGAACATGTTTGAGTCGCAGTTGCGCCTGCAACTCCAAGCGGCAACACGCAACATGTGTACATGTGTTGCTGTTGCTGTGAGTGCGCGCCTGTGTTAGTGTGTATCTGACGGATACGCGAACGCGCAGATAAACGCGCCAGGCCATAAGCAAAATGTATCTGCGCAGTGAGCGTCGGCCTCAGTAACACGCGAGCGCTACTCAAATGCAAACGTCGCCACGGACGGCCGAATGTTGTCTGCAACAGACGCATGAAAGAAAAACGCGCGCGCTCGTTTCTTGCGCATTTTCCAAAACAACCAACAAAATCAAAGAATTTCTCAATTTTACAAGTATTTTGCCCCATCCACACGTGCTAAGTGAAAAGTGCTAGAGTTTTCTTTACTGAATGCATTTAAGAGCATTTCCCAATGTAAATAGAAATATATAAGAAAAGCATATACAAATGATAAAAACTGCTGAATATGAAAGTGAAGTTCAAACTGAATAAGAACGAAATGCCAGCATAAAAATTCCCTCGAAACATACACACGCATACGCGCACACACACACACACATATATATATATATAAAGAGACGCAAGCCGGGACAACTGTAGTGCATATAAATACGAGGCGAAGTTACGAAGTTTCAGGCGGCATTTTCTGTTTGCCTGCAAGAGCATATATACATACACACATACATACATATACATATGCGTGTTTGAGTGTTTGTTCTCTACCCCAACTCCGCGTGTTTTGCGAACTCAGAGAACCAGAACGCGTCGCTGTATTAGTGAATATATCTGTGTGTGAAGCGCTTGCAGCTGTAGCCGCCGCGACGCTCTCGCATGAACTGAAACCAAAACTGAAACTAAAAAAAATTTATGAAAACTCAAAAAGTATAAAACAAAAAGGTAAATTACTACTCTGCCTGCCTGCCTTTGCGAAGCAGCAAAAGTGTACGAAACATGTGCCGAAAATATCAAACAAAGATATATAAAAGGATCGTCCACATATACATGTACATTGAGCTATATATATATGTATATGAATATATACAGCGCCAGATTTCTTGAATTGAATCTTGCCCTGCTCTGATTTACTGCCTCCATCTCTCTCTCTCTCTCTTTTATTTTTTGGGCACTTCCTCTTCAACGGCATCTTTAGCCACGACAGCTTCCTTCGCCTGCATCAAAGAAGAGTAGAAAATAAAATAAAATAAAATATCTCGTGGATACGTTTTTTCACTCTCTCTCTCTCTACGTCTTTCTTTCTCTCTGTTTCTGTTTTGTTTTGTTGTTTGTGTCTTTTTGTCGATTACTCAACCGCATTGGATTTAAGCGACATTAACGCAAATCTACACAGAAAAGACGCTTTGGTAGGTCTGATGTGTGATGTCTTATGAATTATTATTCTTATTACAGTGCTCACTCGCTAATTGAAATGAATGGCTTTTCAAGTTGTTTTTAATTTGCTAAGAAAATGTCATCAACATTATTTTTAAATTATAGAATTTATGCGTGCATATATTTAATTAAATAATTTTTGTGAAAATAAAAACTAAATTGATTGAAAATATATTTAAGTATAATATAATATTTAATTGTCAAATTATATTGTTTTAATTTATTTCGATTGCTTATAAATATTTATAAATATTGTTTTTTAATGTTTTTAATTAAAAAAAAAAAAAAACCACGAAATTATGAGTGCTTGTTTTTTTTTTTTTTTTTTGTTAGCATGTTAAATGTATTTGGCTAAAATTATATTTTAAAATTCTTCTTAAATTAAAAAGTATAAAGTAATATATTTGACAGTGAATATTTATTTAAATTAAAATTATTAACGAATATTCTTATATATTTATAAAATTCAATTCTCACGCAATTCTTGTATAAAAAAGTCACTATTAGCGAGAGATTACTGTATATGGAATGTATATATATTATATATTAAATCTTATTCATTTTGTTAACTTTGTGAACATTTAGCAGCTTTTATTGAGGTATACGAGGCATATTTTTTTTGCATATGCCTTGCTTCGTCTGCTTCTGTATTTACTTTTTGGTTACTTGACGTTTTTCTTATTAATATAACTAAAAAATAAAATTATGTGACGATTCATGAGTGTTCTATATGTCTAAAAGTCTAGCCATACATATAGAAGAAATTTGCGCAAAAAGTCGTGTGTGTCGCGTAAAAAAGTGACAAAAAAAGATCACATACACATATACCATATGGGTATATATAGCTATATATATATGTATATATAGCGTTGCTTTGTAGTTTAGGCAAAAGTGGAATTTAGGCAACATAAAGTATTTTTTTTTCGCTCATGTTAATTTATAGTTCTTTATTTCGTTTTTGCATGTTTCCGACATTTTTCTGTTGAAATTGATTGTTGTTGAACTGTGCGTAAGTTGTAGCTGAGATTATCTTTAATCTTTGCTTGCTACGAAAAGATGGAGAAGAAAAACAAGCAATTTATTCAAAAATAATGTTTAAAGCTAATTGCCACAGCAGTTGGCTGCCTCGCAGCCAGCCTGACTTCATTTCAGTAAATCTCTATCAAGTTTAACTGTTTCTCTAGCTTCTTCTTCTCCGATACTTTACTCACATATGTTTCAATAATTGTTTTGCTTCGTTACAAGTTTCTGGATGAACCCTTCGGTATGGGGAGTGTCAAAGCCGCAACCCTAAACACTTACAAAATGCAGCTCAACATCTGTGTTGAAGTAAATTTGCAACATCCTGTTGCGCACCAAAGCTGGCCACATCCTTTCCGCAGCCATTGACACAAATTAACTCAGTTGACTCACCCTGAGAGAGCTCTTTACAGCTCGCTTCCTCGTCGCTCCTAGAGCTAAAAAGCACAACAATTGCCAATGATAAACCTAAAACCCAAAATCCAAGTCGAGTCATAGCTATGCTGCAGCTGCTCAAATTGAACCTTTTGTGACAGATACATATACATATACAGATACAGATACAGATACAGATACAGATACAGATACATTCACAGCTTTTAACACACGATGACGATGACGTCGCATCTCATTGCGTTTTTATTTCGTTTCGTTTCGTTTCGTTTTTGTCGATTGCGTGTTTTGGACAACAGAAATTGCCAAGCGAGGGTTGCTTCAATTTATTGTGGTTGTTGTTGTTGTTGTTGGCACAACAAAGCGCAGCAATTAAATTTGATGGTCGTGTAGGAAACCTGCATTTGCCAGCTGTGTGAAGGTGTTTGCCATTCCTTTTATACACTTTTTTTTTTTTTTGGATATGGGTATAATGCTTAGAGTAGAATGTTTGCTAGAGAGCGAATTCATGTGGGCATTGGTTGAGATGAGCAGAAAGAACATAGGGTATAGAGGTATTGTAAGATATGTATGAGGGTATAAATACATTGAATAGTTGAACAGATATACAACTGTAGGGCATATATTCATAGTGGTATGTAATCTTTAAGTACTCGACTATATATGGAAACGGAATAAGACTTTTACTAAGGAATCCAAATACTTCCAAAAAATATCAAACTATCGAGTAGATTTACAATTTCTAGAACTTTCGCAATTTCCGGATACAAACTTCAAGTGAATATATTCTCTATAAAAAAAGAAATTTTAATACAAACAACAAATAACGAGAAATCAAATCATTTATATTTATAATAATGCCTATCTTATCATGTAGGAAAGTCCATGTCTCTCTCTCTCGTGAGTTCCATAGAACCCGTTCTATCTAGTTCAAGTCTATTGTCTATTTAAAATATTTAATAAATTTCTTTATTAATCGAACGATCATGAGTTAATTTATAAGATAAAATAATCGAATTGATATAAATTTCCGCTGCTTCCGCTTTTTCACACTTTGTTAGTATATTTAACATTCGTTGTTTTTATTTTTGAAGATTTCTATTCCATTCTTTTATTGTTGTTGGTGGTTGATTTAGTTCTGGAAACTTTAATCTAACGTTTGGGTCTGCTTTGCTGGTCATATTCAATAAGTGCGGCGAGTGTTGATAGAGTAGAACCTCCCTCTCTTATTCATCGATTATTTTATTGCCCTCTTCAACCACCCACACACACACACACACACACTTGCAGTTAAAAATACTTTTTCCCAGCATAAAAATAATTGTTATGACTGTCGCCCTCCATATGTGGGCTTTGGACTTGTCACTCGTGCCACAAGTTGTTGCATTTTGAACCTGAATCCAAATGCATTCGCCCTTTACCTTAACCCATCTCTCTCACCATCTCTCTCTCTCGCACTTGGCGCTTCCTTTTGGTTTTGCTTTGCTCTTCACTAATTTTCGGAGTTTACCTTTTCGACTTTATCAGCTGCTGTTTATCGTTGCTTCTTATTGAATTTCGGGCGCAGTTCGTTGAGCTCTCCTCGCTCTCTCGCCTTTCTCACTCTCTTTATCTCGCTCTTTCTCTCCCTCTCAGTTGTCGGCGCGACAAACTCGTGCTACGTGCCGCTGTTTCTTCTGTCTGGCCTTCCTGGCCTCAGGTTCTTGAATTGATTTCGTTAAGTTTAACTTAAAACTTGTTTTTATTTTCGTTCGTGTCCGAAACTTGTTTTAAGGACGTTTCACGCTGTTTTTTATTGTGCAAACTTTGCATCTTGCAACGTGCCGCTTCGATTTGCGTAAGTTTTCGCTATGACTCAGAGTGTTCCGTATGTCGGAGTTGAAGCTCTAGTAAAAGAGTTGCCGAAAGTATTTACCTCATGGAAAATTTCTGAGAATCTGAAAGAATGATCAAATAATTGTAAGAGGAGCTCTGCGCTTGGTTCAGGATGTTCTCTAGTCTAGCACTTTCGGCTAGAACACTCTTACAACAGAATCTATAATTAATTTATTTATGCTTTATTCAGATTATAAATCAATATTTACATATAGGGAATTTTCAGTGTAGTCATCTCTCAAGCTGAAGTCGAATTCCTTAGGCCATTTCCTATCAAGCAGATGTTGCCATATTTTTGTGCGATCTTCAGGCATATTCTATACTCTGCATATATGCTTTGTGAGCTGCTGCGGCTGTCATGACTAGGGATAACATTATGTTGAACATTCCGCATCTGGCAGTTTCAATTAACGCATAAGAAGCGTCTGCCCTTATCCTCCCCGCTAATTTCCCGTTCAGTTCGGGCTCAGCTTGATTGCTGTCTGCCAGAATGACAAACGCGCATTCGCATTTGTTTGACAGTTTTGCTTTTTTTTTTCCTTTTTGTATTTCGCCTGCCACAAGCCGAGTGTGTGTGCCACACGTGCCGCAGAGACCCCTTTGGGCCATTTGCTGCTGCTGCCGTTGCAACTCATTTGCAGAATGTTTTCCCAGTTTTTCCAGCTGCGGGCTAAACAAATGCAAACGTAATCATCAAAGTAAGTGGAAATAAATGCAGCGAGCGCAATAAAAACAAATGATAAACTAAAGATACAGCAACTAGCTCAAAGAACCAAAAGGCTGAGAGGCACTCAGAGAGAGTATGTGAGAGAGAGAGAGAGCGCGCGAAAGAGCGAAAGAGAGAGAGAGAGAGCGAGGCATGTGTGCTATGGTCATGGTCATTAAAGCCTCTGTCTTTGCGCAGTCTCAGGCAAAATTTTTATGATCATAGCGCAAGGTAAGCGACTAGAGGACAGGAAACAGGAATCTTTATAGAAAGAGAAAGAGATAGAGAGGGAGGAAGAGGGAGGAAGAGGGAGGATGTCATGAGAGTGCGCGTGCTAGAATTGTCGATGCAGCAGACTCCACACTGGCTGTTAATATTATTAAAATATCTTGGCATCTATGTTCAGCTCGCCTTAAAAAGATTTATGCCTTTGGCATGCCTGCTGACAAGTCGTTTAGCCAGTTGTTAATGAGATTTGCTTCATGGGATATAGCACGATCGATACGATCAGCATTTTCCAAGCACAATCATAGAAATGCTAACAATTTGAATCTAATCTGGAAAGCAAATTGACTGACTGTTTCGGGCCTGGCCTTGCCCACTCATTGACATTGAAATGTTCGCTCATTCCAGAAACAATGAAAAGTGAAATCTTCGAAATGAGAAATGTCTATGCGCGTTAGCCATAGCCATAGCCAACACTTCTTCACTTTTTTCTCTTGTGTTTTTTTGTTGGAGGTTGATCACAAGAAAGCGCAGCAAATTGCCTGAAAAATACAACAAATCAAATTAATAATCATGTGTCTTCATGTCTTCAATGCCTGCTGGAGCTACCAAAAGTTCGTGCTCCATTCGAAATTGATGCTAGACGCCTTCGCAACGAATGCGACGCCCACTTTACCAATACGAAATCGTTTGGAATTTGCACGTAATTTCGATTCAAAAATACCCTGTAAACATGTTGAAAGCAGTCTATGAGCGTGTATATGGACATAAGTGGGGATAGATAATATTGACAGATCGGAAATATATAACAGAAAACTTAAAAAACTACTAAAGACTTAACATTTACTTTAGTTTGATTATATTTGACTTTATATCTGATATTTAAATAGGGTAACTATTCGTCTGTCATTCTTTTCTAATATGCTCTCACCTGCTATAGTATTTTCTTTTGCTCGTGGCCTGTGCTACAAGTACGAACGGGGCCTCATTATTTTCGGGGGTAATGAGA
Source organism: Drosophila koepferae (assembly GCA_030914345.1). Classification (NCBI taxonomy): domain Eukaryota; kingdom Metazoa; phylum Arthropoda; class Insecta; order Diptera; family Drosophilidae; genus Drosophila; species Drosophila koepferae. The sequence goes on from JAUESR010000202.1 coordinate 641,046, forward strand.
TTTTCAAAGTATGCTGGAAAAACGATTTGTTTTTCCTCGATTATTATTATTTTCTCTCTCTCGCACACACGCACACACACACCCTCTCTTTCTTTCTCTGTTTCTTATATATTTGTTTAAAGTGGTTTTTGAGTGGTATAGAGTAGTGTTCGTATGAACGCTCTAATAGGATTTGTTAGTGCATTAAAAAGAGCTTTTATTAGACTAACAACGAGCATTATCATAACTGAAGCTATTTGATTGAAAACTAAACCTGGGATCATCAGAGGAACAATGCTCATTTATTATAATAGATCAATCTAGAAAAGTATTGAGATATTTATTGAATTTTAGGTTAACAATTTGGGTACGAGTTGGGTAAAAATGTTACGATTTATCTGGGAGCTTGTCGCAGCTTGACAAATGTAAATATTTTAAATGTTTTTTGGGCACGTCTCAGGCAACATTAATCATCTATCGTTGGATCTTTGCATCTGGTCGTTATGTTTTTTTTTTTCGTTGTATGTGATTTTCTTAGCCAAAACAGCCTTGGGTCGAGCTAGCTAAATCGATTTATGGCTTGTCTTCTGTCTATGTTCTGTAATTAGTAAAATAGTAAACTAGTTTCTGCCACAAATGTTGAGAAGCTGTGGCAACATGTTGCGAGGCTGGACAAGGCGACAAGTGTGTCGAGTCGCGTTTGAGATGCAGTCAGAGTCGAGTGTCGACAGTCGTTGAGTGTTGGACAACAGCAAAGCGAGCAAAACATAGAGAACGAAGGAGATCGACAGAAAGAGAGAGAAAGAGAGAGAGAGATGAGGAAAATGTAGAAACGAATTCAAGCAATGCCCGGGACGACAATTCCAGGTAAAACAGCTGAAACGTGCAACATTGCAGCTGCTGCTGTTGCGCGTGTCCAGGCCAAGGCAATAGTGGCGGACAGCGTCTGCTCTGGATTTATAGCTGCAGAACGATTGGACTCTTGCGACTGGGACTTGCCTCGCCTTAAGGTCAATGGCATTTGCTTTGACTTCTTTACAGCAATTCTAGTTGTTGTTGTTGTTGTGGCTGATGTTGTTGTTGTTGTTGTGGTTGTTCTCGTTCGCATTGTGGCAGTTGTAAAACAACGAAGCGCGAATTATTATTTCAGCGAAGCGAAATGGAAAATGTTGTAATAATAAAGTGGATGTAGAGTCTACAATATATGTGTATATGTATATTTGGACGACGACGGAACTAACTAGCTAGCTGCCCAGCCAAGCCCCAACTTCAAATAGATTATTAGCCAGCCAGCCAGCCAGCCAGCCCGCCAGCTGCCTAGCCTGCTGCTCTGTCTTGGCTGGGTCTGGCCTTGCCTTGCCATGCCTTGCCTAGCCCATGAGCTGCTGCCGCCATTCACACCACATTCAAGTTGGTTACTTACATCACATTTCCGTTAACCCAACACGCAAACCTTCTAACCAAAAAGCAAAGAACTTCTGTAAACCACTCAATTTTGTGTTTAGTTTGGGTTTAAACTTCTTCTACGAAACCAAATTAAAATAATTGTACGAACGGTAGCTTTAATTATAAATTTGCTTAGCTAGGGATTGTTACGGGTACGAGTACTGAATGAAGCTCATAATAGATTAAAGACAAAAATAAAGATATGCATAAGAAATGAAGACATAAATATAGTAGATAGATATAGTTTAAGATATACATAATTAGATAGAGTTCTAAATGTAAAGATATAGATATATATATTGTTAAAGATAGAGATATATCTGCAGTACATATAGATACATTTTAGATATAGAGATAAAAGATACAAGTAGACATGGATATAGATACAGTAGGTACTTAGATAGAGTCATAGATACAGATACATTTCAAAATTTACATATATACCAGACATGCATGTAGATTATTAAATATCTAGTTGAAGTAAATGATAAATTTATACAATGATAACGAAGGTTTTTTCATTTTTGGCTATTCAAATATGTACATATATACATATATGAACAAATGATACAATTAAAAACACACATAGATACATTTATGGCTGGCATGGCTACAGCTTTGTGCATGGCTTCAATTAATGCCAAGTGCTGTCAGCTGCTAGCTTCTTCTTTTTCACATTTTGAGTTATTTGTTCTCTTGAGTGATAAATTACCTACAATTTTTATCTAATCAGTTGTCGTTGTTGTTGTTGTTGTTGTTGTTGTTGTTGTTGTTGTTGTTGTTGTTGTTGTTGTTGTTGTAGGGGGAAAGTGACGCCTCAGTTGTGCATTTAATGAGTCAATTAAGTTTATCTTTCACTCTCAGTGATCTATCTGTATCTGTAACTGCGTCGGTATCTGGCTTTTTCCTGATTGAAAAACGCAATTGAATTTAAGTAGCGCGAGCTTAAGTTTTAATTGCGTGCTGCAATCGCGTTGGCGCTGCCGTTGAAGAGCTGATAATGATGTTAATCACATATCGCATATCACATCTGATGATAATCATATATATAATGATAAATTATATATCATTTGGGTCATTAAGTGATAAAGCAGCGAGTGCAAATCATGGCTTAAAATATAATTCAGAGTTGAATTATTCATTGATCTGTTTATGATTCCTTGATCAAGAGAGATAACTAGGAGAGAGTACTAGTTAAAAGACAGATAAGTCTAAGCGGAAATATACTTGAATTTCTTAATTGACTGCAGAGCATTTCCCTCTGATAAACTAGTTCTTTAACTACTTTTCATATAGCAAGAATAAACTATTTTCTTTAGCAATGTCAATGAGAATTCCGCTGAGACTTCAATTGGATTTGATTGACTTGTCTTTTAATATATTTTTGCTTCTACTTAGTCTATTTTGATCTTTCATTTGGCTTTGACTTTCAATTTTCCTTTGTCCATCAAATGCGCGCAGAACAAATCCATTTTCCCTTCTCTTTCTCTTTCTCTCTCTCTTTCTAATTATGACATCTGACTGACATTTTGACTGTGTGTCAAAATAAACAAAAAGTGAGGCTAAAGAGGCTGGCCATTAGTTTGAGCTCATGTCAAACAATTGTTTCGTGTGTGCCACGCCCAAGACACACAGACACTCTCTCCCTCTCTCTCCCTCCCTCTCTCTGCTGTGTTTCATCTAAAACTTTTATAGTTCCCGACGTGTACGCTTTGTTTTCCTTAACATAAATTTCACTTTCATGCAACAGATTTCTGGACTTTTGTTGTCCGAACAGAGTTCACTCTGTCTGTGTGTGTGTGTTGCAGTTAATTGGTTTATCACGCACACCACTTGCAGTTGGCAGCAGTGGAGCCACTGCAACCACTGGAGCTACTGCAGAAGCAGCGTACCATGAGGTACTTGCGCCTGTATGAAAAACACTTTCGTTTCTTAAAAAATTCAAAAGAAAATAAAAACAGAAATGAAACGAAAGTGGCCCTTAGCTTGGCTTCGCGTTGATTTTCACTAACGATAAGAAAATTTAAAGCAATTCCAGCTGCTGCGCAATGAGGTAATAAGCGCAGGTAGTGCGAGCTGCAAAAGGTGCCAATTTCATAAGAGAACTGGTACGACTTGACAAAGCTCAAGTCTAAAGCTGCATCCGCGTAACTCTTATCAGCTCATTTGTAGCTGACGAATTGCTGTTGCTTTAATATTACCTATAATTGGGCTTTAAATGTTAATTTGCCCCTGATTTGTTTTGAGCAAGTTTGAGCGCAGTTATATAATTCAGTTGAGCTGCCCTCTAAATACTTCTTTTGCATTCCGAGAGACAATTTTTGTGTTTCTTTGGTTTTGCTTTAGTAACCACAAAGGTGCACGTTGCTCAGGGCAATTTGATATGACTTTTACTTTGTAAATATTTGAATTTAATCAGAATAATGATGGTCAATATTAAATAAGATACTCACTAAAGTCTCAGCTTGAAGGTTTCATCTCTGAATTGCCAAGTTTGTGTTGTGTGTGAGGAGAAGCAACTTTTTATAGAGTGTCAATCAGTTGAGCACCCTTTTGTATCTCTTTTGCGCAGTTAAGTAATTGATAGCTTTTGAGTACATCTTCTGCACATACACTTGCTAGAAGTCCAACAGCTTTGGTATCGCTTAAGTAACAGATAAAACGTAGTAAAAGCTAAGAAAGTGGAGCTGTCAAATATAGAGAACTAGAAACTAGAAAGATTAAGATGAAGGATGGAAGCTCAGATTAATGTAGACTAAGACTCTAAACCGAGAATTTAGTTTTAGATTCAAAGATCGATTCGCGAATAACGACAATCGATGATATCAAAACAGATTAGTCTTACGAAATATCAAATAGCTAGCTCATGTTTATTAAAAATTATTAATTACTTCATGTATAATTTGCTTAGATGAACTCTACGATAAACCTGTTAAGGATCAGTTGAGTACAACAGCCATGGAAATAAATTTAATTAGTGTATCTGCAGACGCATTAAATCTTGCACTTTGCAGTTGTTTTTTTCATGTTTTTTTTACGCACTGATCCTGCCTGACTGGCAAAAACATATCAATTTGTTGTTGCCTTTGACTCTTAACCACAAGATAAAAATAACAACAATGTTGCTGTTGCTGTTGCTGTTGTGCCTTGTCATAAGTTTGACAAGTTTGTTGAGCCGGCCTTCGCAGAGGCAGCAACACATCTTTAGCTTGCAATCTCTGTTTGCATGTCTCTCTCTCTCTCTCTGTCTCTGTCTGGTCCCCTGCTGCGTTTGCATAATTTTATTTATGAAACAAAGACATCATTGATATCAAATGCCAGGCAAGAGAAGACAGCAGCAGTAGCAGCAGCAGCAACTGTTTGGCTTCAGCCTAGCGTTGGCTTCCCAAGTGTTGGCAGCTGCCTTTTTTTTTGCCTGCCTTTTGCTACATATTTCTTTCTGGGTCAAAATGCTGGTAACAACTTCAGCTTAAAGGCTCAAGTTTTTAATTGATTACAAAGTGACTCGAGCCACTCCATAAAATATTGCCAAACTTTTGAACGTAAATCTCAATTAAATTCTGTGCTGTCGCCGCACCTCCAGCTTTATCTGCTCTAAATTATGGACTGCCTAGGCGCACACATAGATAGATTTCTGGCCAGAAACAATGTCGAAATTTCATTTGTTCATTAAACATCAACTATAAATATCGCAAGCTTAGCTATTCAATTTTTATTTTCCAATTAACGCCAGAGCTGTGAAAATATTTCATTTTCAATATACAGTAATGAAAAGTCGGCGAAAAGCCGACGCAGAGCCAATAGTCTATAAGTGAATGAGTACATGAGTGAGTGAATGAACGAATGAATGAATGAATGAATAGCTTGTCTTGGCTGTCGCTTGCTATTAGCCTGTTTCATGCGCCACACAAAAGGAAAAGAAACGATTGCAATAAATGAAAGTAATATTTCAGTTTTTATTTAATTGATTATCATTATCATTGAATATTGATTATTATTTAAAGTAGTTGCAATGAAAGAGTTGAGCTGGTTTATCAGAAATATTTATGCTGTGAAATAAACTCCTCTGACTACTCTATGAATTCAAGTATAAGGAAATCATGTATTCAATCTATGTTAGGATTGAAATTGAATACTCTATTAATATGCGAATGTGCTCTGAAGCATCAAGATTCAGATGCACCCACTCTTGAGCTAACTGTTCCGTTATTATTTTTAATTTCAATATCATTTTCCCAACCATAAAATCTCTGCACAGAAAAGTTGTAAAGATAAGAATTAAAAAAACAAATTTAATTTCATGCACAAAACGTGGCATAATTAACTCAATGAATCATCTGAATGAGGCATTCATTCAAAAAAAAAACAGAAAAATTAAAACTCATTTTGTGGGCGTCTCTTGGTTTTTTATTATTATTAGCTGAGAAACAAATATATTCTTGTATTTTACGATTTTTCTATGGACAAAATTTGGTTTGTCATTAATTGAATTAGTATAAATGCGTGAAGAGAGAGTGAGAGAGAGAGAAAGAGAGAGATAAAACAATTAAACTGCCCAACTTTGTCGCCACTTTAAGTGGACTGACACAAAAACACACCAAGACCTTTTTTCCTCTTTCTTAATAGACTTCTTCTTCATTTTAACACTTTACGATCTTTTTAAATGATATTGTAAGTGTGTATATAGAAAACTATATATAAGAGCACTTCTGGACGCTCATTTGTTGCGTTAGCAAAGTTCAAGTTTTATATTTTTACGAGTCAGCAAAATAGAACCAAAAAGCAAAACTAATAAAATTTTCTTTTTCTTTGCAGGTAAGCAAAACTAAATGGTTTAAAGATCTACCTGTACAATTATAATTGTACCCACATTTTGTGAGTATATTTTGTGTAATTGTACAATACTGAACATTACTTAATGTAATTGTCGCTGAGCTGTATGTTGGGTGGGCCAAGCCTTGGTTTAAAGCAAATCGCGCAATGCATGCCAGAAAAAATTATGATATACTCTGTTTGTAGTGCTTGAAAGGGGTATATTCGACTAGACATTGAGAAAGAGAAAACTTGTTAATGTTAGATTTACTTCAATTGTCAATCTTCAGTCTTGAAATCGAAAAACAGGGTACGTCAGTAACAACAATTTTCTGTACTTTTCCTGCCTTAATTTCTGTGACTTAAATGGCTATCGATAGCTGCAGTTGCAGTGCAGCTGAATTGAAGTCTTTGGCTTAACAAATTTGTGATTATATGAGTTGCTTATTTAGGGGCGGCATATTTGCGAGTGGGCGTGCCCGGCTATGCAATTGTCTGGCTGCGTGCTGAGATATCGTTGCAGTTGCTGTTGTCTTTGGGCTTTTACCAAATGCCGACACAGCCAATGGAGTCCGTTGCAACTGTAAACAGACGGAACATATAGTATATACATGTATATTTTTTTATTGCACAGCACCGACTCTCAATGTGAGCGCGATTTGCGTGCCAAATTCGAGCACTCCATATGCATAATGAATGGCTTTAAAAATCTAATTAGACAATCTCTCTCTTTCTTATGGCCATAAAGACAGAGCTACAAAAAAAAAAAAAAAAAAAAAAAAAAAAACGAGTCCAGAACGTGGCTGCCATGGAAAGTTCGCAAATGCAAACAATAAAATCTACTGTAGTGAAGGCGGGGGGCCAGGTGGTTAGGTGGTTCAGTGGTAAGGTGGTTAGGATCTATGCTACAAAGCACGCGCACTTGATTCAGCTCCGCTTGTTATATAGCTATAGCCGTAAATGGCTGATGAGGCCAACTTAATTATACCGTTGCACAGAGATCTCTTTGTTTTTTGGCCACACGTTTACCTCATTTGCAAATTGCGGCACTTTTAAAAGGGCTCAGCCAGAGAGTGAGACAAAGACGAGCATAAATGCATGCAAACAGACACAGAAAGGGCGAAAGAGGCAGACAAAGTGAGAGATAGAGATAGAGACAGAGCTTGTGCCATTTAAGCCCAACTGAACTGAAGCGCATTAATTGCGACCTCAAGCGCTGACCAAGCGACTTTAGCGTTTGCTTAAAGAGATATTCCAGATATGCAAACAGTTGCTATATAATTAAAGATGACACAAGTTGTATGAGGGGAAATCTCAATAAACGTGGATTGTAGAAAGTCGCAAACTGATTATATGTCTGAGAAAGGGAATACAATTTTCATGTAGCGAGAGAGTGGCAGAGAAATAGAGAGTGAGAAAAATATAGAATGTGAGATAGAGTGAGGCTGAGCAGGATGAAGGAGAGTTAGAGAGCAAGATCAAAATCGCTATAGACTCTACGACCTATATAATGTTGTCTCAACAATTTAAACTATTAATAAACACCCAAAGGCAACCTCAACCACAAAATTGCGTCGCAGTTGCTAACAAAGTGGAAAAACTAAAATTTATCTGAAATCAACAAAAAATCCTTTGTCCAACTGCAGTTCAGTGAGTGGAAAAACACATTAGGTAAAAGGCGCGTTGGGCACCTGCTCTCGGTCACATATTCGTGCAACATTTACCAAGCAAATGCAACTCCCCTCATTACAGCTTGATATATGACGTGCGATTCGGTGGAGGGTATCACAATGGCAGCCGATAAGAAAATCATATACATATATATTTATATGAAAGAGAGCCGACCGGCTGGAGGGTTTGATATGCTACTTTTCAACGAACATATGGCTATGAAACAGGGGGGGTCTATAGGGCTGTGTACACGTAATTTGCCTGAGCAGCCGGCAAAGTTTTCCAACCAGTTGCCTCAGCAAATTTCCCCAACCATAATACATAATTTAAATGTAAGCTAAGCACTTAAATTATGACGAAAAAAAAAAAAAAAACTAATATAAAATGAAAATAAAGCACAAAATGCGACCGGAAACTGGCAAACGAACATCTATGGAGAGCGACAGAAAGAGAGAGATAGATAGAGAGAGAGAGAGAGAAAGAGAAGTAGAGACAGAGAGCTCGCAATGCGTAACGGCTTTAATTTTAGGAGAATTATCATCTATCTATGTGTAGCACTCGCTCGCAACTAGCTATAAAGCAGCAACTCCATGACGAAATTAACTGCAATTGCAATTAACCCACTTTGTTTTTGTTTCAAGAGATAGAAAGATAGAAAGAGAGGGAGATAGACCGACAGATAGAGAGAGAGAGAGAGAGAGAGAGAGAATATTAACGCAGTGCCTCGTGCCGTGTTTTGACATAACTAACAAAAAAAGAACTCGCAGAGAATGAAGCATGAAATTCATCCTGTCATTTGCTGCAAAGCTAACCAAATTGTAGAAAGTTTTTATTTTTATTAAGTTTTTATTGTTTTAAATGGGTTCAACTAATAAATTAATGTTGTTTGGCATTATTTTTGTAGCCCAAAAGGCAGTTAGTTAAGTTGGCTTTTTTTCTAACGAGAAATTTTGAACAGTCAGCTTCTTTTTTTCAGTTTTATTTTTTGGTACTTCCGCTTTGTTGAATTTCGAAATATGTTTATATATATTCTTTAATTTATGACACAGTTATAGATAATAAATTAAATGAAGGAAAGAATGAAGGAATTTTATGCAATATAAAAAGAATTTTAGATTTATAAAAAATAATATATAAATCTTTTCTTTTAGCTTTGAGTATGAAATATATGCAAGCAAAAAAAGCAAAAATTTCTAGAAATCAAAAAAGAATATATTTATTTTATATTTATATATATAACAGCTATAACAAATAATGTATTAGGAATATTTCTTCAATAAGTTCATACCCTCGCCGCTTTCCACACATTTTTCACCCATGCAGGTGAAATGGCCGCAACCTAAGCCAACAAAACTTTACAGACAAACATCAAATCTATATTTATAGACATGACAGTGCCATTTGGTCTCATGTTTTCTATATGGAAAAAAAGAAGAAAAATAATTAACATCTGCCATATGCTAGCGCTCTCAGTCGCAATCTATTGTTTCATACATTGCCAACGTACCCCCTTTGGGTTCTCGTGCGAAGAGAAGTCGAGACCCAGTTAGGGTCAAGTGCAAACTGGCATTCGTGGCACAGCACATGCTGCTGTTCTGCTTGTACTCTAATTCCCATTCCCATTCCAATTTCCTCTTCCATTTCCATTCTCATTCCCATTCCACATTCACATTCTCATTCCGAACACTTTAATAGTTTCGTTCCACTCACTGATTTCCGCGCTCATAATTTTTAGTGGCAAACAAGAAACAATTTCCTTTTATGGTTTTTGTTGTGCTTTACTCAACTCGCTCAACATGCGGTTCTAATCAACTGAGTTTTCAGTGCCTTTTTCAGCAACGCCATCAAACAAACTTTTTACCGAGTTCATTGGCTTCCTTTGGGCTAAGCATTTCATTTGCCTGGCGAGCTGCGTGTCCAGCTAAATAGTTGGAGACGCCCCCACGAATATGAAAAGGCTTTTGACGCCGGCTGACCTTCGACGACTGTTAATGGAGAGGCTGTCGAGGCACTCGAGTAGCTTGTGCTGGAGGCGGGTATGGATGAGCTAGCAGGGGGGACAAGTTCAACGGAAGCCAGCAAAAAGAAAAAAAAGTCAGCAAATTTTCTTCACTGCAGTCAACACTTTGCTATGCTCGCTATGCTCGTTCCATAAGTGAAAAGGGTATATTGGTTTGCAGATGTGTTTTGTATGCAGTTTGAAAGTTAGGGGAAGGTAGTAGATGGTTAGCTTCTTCTGAATGGATGATCAATGATCAACTATTTGACATCTTTCTCTAGATGTGTTATAGTTTCAATAGATTCTTAATCTTCTTCTAGATTTCTGATGGAAGTATCTAGGTTCCATTCATCGGGTTATTCTTCACGATTTGTGATAGATATTTTATATTCAGCTTCTTCTACATAACAATTTCAATAGATTCAATATCTTCTTTTTTTCTACTTAAAATTCTCATTTAAGTGTGAGCGAGTATTCGACAGTCGTTCTAATCCATTCAAATACTTTTCAACTTGTTTTTTTTGCATAGACTTGGAGACTTGCAAGTTGCGACGAGTCGCTGGCAACATGTTGCGTAGCGCTGTTTTGTTGCTTGTAGCCAGTGCATTTGTGCCGCCCCCTTGCGGGTTTGCATTTTTTGCAGATGTCTTTAAGATGATAACCCCGAACCCCCGAACGTATTCCACTCGCTCGCCTGGGTAAAAGTGACAACAACCACAGCAGCAGCAGCAATTGCTGAAAGCAAATGAAATGTTTTCATTTCTTGTATTTCTTTTCGGGTGTTTTTTTTTTTTTGTTCGGTTTTGGTTGTCGTCTCCAAGTTGGGTCTGTGTCGCAGTTGTACAGCTTATCGCTGTGGGGCCATCTGTTCAGGGGCCAAACAGAGCCGTAAAGAAATTAATTCGCCTAACCCTGTCGACACCTAACACAAGGCTAAGCCCAACAGCCAACAGGCAACAGCTATTGCACCGCGCCACACATGGCCATAGCCACTGTCAATGTGAAGAAGAGGCTTTCACTTAACCTCGCTCCGCTCTCCTCTCTTCTCTCGTCGCGTTTTGTCTGCATTCTTGATGGCCACCCGCATCAAATTCGTGCCTTGCACTTTTGAGTGACTTATGCAAATACTTGACGCAAGGTTCATCAAGCAGAGAGAGGGAGAGAAATGAAAGGTCTCTATGAAGGCGGGTTAACTGCCTAATTATGCAAAGCGGCTTAGACGGACAGCCGAACCTATTCATTTAGCCAGGGCCTTAAGGAAGCCAAACTTGGCCTCTTACTTTGCATAATTGACGAGCGCCATTTGATGCACTTTGCACAAACAAAAATTGAACGAAATAAACCCCGGAAATATTCGTCTCTAAACCATGTTGTATGCCCCATTAAAATGTGTGTGTGTGTGTGCAGCGGAAATGCAAAACCAAATAGTTTTGCAGCGAGTGTGAAACACTTGAAAATGTTTTCGATGCGCGAATAAACAAAAGGCAAAAGGCGAATGCAGTCCGAGCAGCAAAAGAATGCACATAAAATGTAAGACGAAATTGTTATGCTCGACTGAGCGGCAATACACTGCGAGAAAAATACTAGAGACATAAGGAAACTAATAAAATTGATGTGAAGTAGAAGTGTAGACTGTGATGAAAGAAGTGAATAGCTTTAGGTTTTAAATATTATAATATTATATGCGTGAAATTTTGATAGATAAAATTTAAATAATTCTAAAACCTATTAAATTCTTTTTGATGCACTCCCAAACTTTGCTCAGTGTAGCTGGAGTTGGCAACGTTTAAAGCTAGTTAAGAGAACAAAACTATTCACCAGACCTGTGAAAATTTTACAGGCGGTGCTAAGGCACATTTTTGTGTCGAAACTTCTCAGTGCATAAAGCAAGGCACTTAAGCAGCAAACGGCAGGTGCAGGCCCTCCAATGACAGGTGGGCGTTGCAGCTGAAGAAAGGGGCGTTCGCCTGGTCATGGGTAAATGGGTTTCGCAGTAAGAAGAAGCAACACTCGAGCTGCACTTGGAAGAAACTCTGATTGTGTGGCATTTGAACAGGGCCAACAATCAACAACCAATTGTCGACTGATTGCAGCTCTGCTCGCATTTAATCCCAGTTGTTTAGCTGCACAGAACATGGCATTAGGCGAACACCAAGTGGCAACGCCTGCCTGTTGGTAGCTACTGGGATTGCTACTGGATAGATAGATAGTCCCAATTGCTGCTGCTTAACAAGCGCAATTTCCATGATCTATAGGAAATGCAAACGCTCCACACTCTACACTTTTCACACCAATAATGCTGGCAGAGCTCTGATCCAGCAAAGTCAGAAGAAAAAAAAAAAAAAAACTAGAAACCAATCGGTTTCGCTGCTTGATGTCAATGTTGCGAGCATCTTTGGGGAATGTGAACAAGAGTTAGCAGCTGCGTGAATTGCATTGCTAAACTTTTCAGCTTTAAGTCCTTTTTAGACTTCATCCCATATTTCGTTACATTAAACTTATGTTTTTTTTATTTTATATTCAATTTATACTTTAGCTACTAAACTTTGATTTTAAATTTCTTTTAAAGTCTGTGCATTGCCAACTCTTAACAGATTAAGGCTTTACTGCCTATTTTTTGCTATTTACGTCCAATTGAAGCTTAAAATTTAATTAAAGCAAAACCAATAACCAATTCAATTAATTTTGTGTGTGTCTGGCAACTCATTTCAACAATGTTTAGGTATTAACTGCCAACTCTTGCCTGCCTGCTTTAGCTGCAGCTGCTGCTACTATTTTTGTGAATTGTGGCTTAAAGCTCATGCAACTAATAAATAAATTGCAATTAAAATACTATGTATGTGCTTTGGCAACTCTGGCAGAGTAATACTTATGCTGCGGGTGCAGTCAATTTGTGTCGACATCTGGTGGGCGTCTTCAGGCCGTTCTTTGTGGCTTTCACCTTATAGAAAGCTCATCATCATTACAAATTTTTGGCTTGAACTGTGCCCAGCCTCTGCTAAAGCCGCAGCTACACACACACACACAGACACGGGGGCAAAAACTCATATCGCAGCTAAGCATCTATTACAATTCGATTTATCGTGATGCTCTTGAATTACAAATAGACCCGCTTGAACCAACTTGGATGAGGCATATAAAAAAAAAGTCAAAAAATGTTTTTTTTTTTGGGTGCGGCTTTGGTTGGGTCTGCGTCTTTTGTCTTTGGGGCAAGTTTGTCTCAAGTTGAAGGCGCCAATAACATTAAAAGTTAATAGACAAAGTTTAAAGTAAATTACAATTGGATAAGTCAGCATTGAGCTAACGACGACTTCAAGCTGTAGGCTTTCAATATACTACGATTACATAGTTATCAAAAGAGTTTTTAATTGGAAAGTTGTGGACATTAAAAAGTTACCTATTTCAATTTAATTTTGTTAAAGAATTGAAAGAGCTATTATGTGCAGGGTATATCGGAAGGTATATCAGAAACTGTAACTAAATTGATTTATAGAGATGAACTAAGGAGTATATGAATTATACGAATCAGTATAGTATACGAATTACTTCAGACCTAGTATATTTCGTAGATTGCCTACAAATTCACTTTGCACTTTAACCTCTTCGATTAGCCAATCGAAGCTCTATACAAAATCCAACAAAATCAAATCCTCTTAAGCCAAGCCTTTTCACATTATAAACACATCAACATGAAATTCATCAATTGAAAGTGCGCCGCGAGAGAGATGCGATCCGAGAAAACGTCACGCGAGCAGCTTCCCAAGCGGAATGACAAAGTCTTGGCTGCAACTGCAGTGTCTTGGCAGTTGTAGTTGCATGTGGCATGTGGCATGTGGCATGTGACTTGTAGGTGATTGCTTTGTAAGCGTTGAAAACTTTATTATAGTATTATCACATTCAGCTTCGCTTCAGCTTAGATTCAGTTGTTTCTTCGCCTCAAGCGGGCGTGGGTGCTAAGCCAGCTCATAGGGACTATGCCAATTGAAACTCCCGAAATGACATGTGCAACATGCATTTGCCGTTCCCTTTTCGAAAATCATTTAAAAATAATTAAGCTCATGTTGTTGTCTCTCTCTCTCCCAATTGAGCAGCAGGCGCTCGCATCCCACGCTTTGATTTGTATTGTGGCAAATGATTTTGTTGAAATATTTCTCGAAAAATGTATTTATTTTGGGCTTGACATCTTTGTGGAGCGCTTGTTTTGGGGGTTTAGGATTACAGTCGAGGCTGCGTGGGGCGTTGCATCGATAAATCAAAACGAACGAACGGAAGTGTCGAAAACGAAACGCGATCTTTTGTTACACATTCCGATATCGAATATCGATATGTGCTCATGTAAATGATTTTTGATAATTGAATTTCTTTTGTTGCGCGAAACGGGGAATTGGAGAGGAAATGGGAAATAAGATTACAGTAAGCTTAGCTTAGCAAGTGAATCACACTGAATTTACACTAGTTGAATTGAATGGAAAATGGGAAATACTATATTGACGAAACAAGAGCTGATCGAATGGGCCATGCAATCAGTGAGAAGGTGTATAAGAGTCGAGTCGCGACTAGAAAGAGACTACGAGATAATAGAAGTGAGAAATATATATATAGAGAGAGAGAGGGGGAGTAGAGTGTAGAGCAATGGAGAAAAATATTTATATAGCGAGAGCAAATGAGACCAAAACGGAGAGTGAAATAGAGAGCAGAAGATCACACAGAACAGAGACAGAGATGCAGAGAAGAAAACTACATCGGTCCGTTGCTGATATGATTAAAATATAAAGACAACAAAAACTGTCTGATGACAGGATTATGGCTTCACGAATCGCAGAGAAAGGCGATAAGAATTAATAAAGTCAAGGGAGACTTGATGCGATTTACTTAAGCTGCATAGTAAATAAAAGAATCCACTCAACAAATATATATAGAGTAAACAACTCTTACAGCTTCAGAGAACGCCAGATGAGTGTAGCATCAGTTCAAGGTCACCTTTTAATGGGTTTTTCTAGACACTCGAAGTGGCTTACAAATGTCTGTGGGGAGTGCCGGCAAAGATTGCTCATAGACAGCGTGTCTTTTATATAGATTTATGTGTGGACTAAGTCAAAGTCGTGCACAACACAGCGCAGCATTGGCATCGAGTCGATGCTTTGCCACCCGCGGCTGCATCAACAGTTGCTGCTGCAGCGGCTGCGGCTGCTGTGGCGGCAGCTTATGACAGGTGTCCAATGAAATGACAACACAAATTTCAATTACAATTCGCACACCTTTTGACTCCTAATTTCTGGTGAAAAAATGTAAAAAGGCAAACCGCAGCGCAAATTAGGCAACAAACGCTGGCAACATGTTGCCGCGCAGCATGTTGCACAGAAAGTAATGGCAATGGGAATGGGCAATTGACAACGAGCAATTGGCAATTGGCAATTGGAATTGCAATAATTTATGACTTTTAATTTGCCACTTGTGCAAGATTTATGGCCCAATATGAAAATTGAAATGCAATCAAAAAATATTATGTTAACCTCTGACCGCAAGAAAGGTAGGAAAATTGAAAAAAGAAAGAAAGCAGAGACTGAGGCAGAGGCAGAGACAGAAGATAGTCAAGGCAAAGCGAAAAATTTGAACTATTGTGGCACATAAATCAGCTGGCCAACGACAGTTTTTGGCGCCCTTTGCAGGCACAGCTACAGTTTTCACTCCATAAATGCAACGGCAGCAGCAGCAAATTGATTGACAAGCCATGAAATTGCATTTTGTGTTTCTTTGGCTTGGCTTGGCTTCTCCAGCTGCTGGCGCTGACAATTTGTAATGGCTTAGAAAGTTTTTTGTTTTGTGAACTGAACTCTGAACCCGACGACTCACCGTCTGCCTGGGAGCGTTGCGTCCTTTTGGCTGCATGTGTCCTGCATTTAGCTAGCATCGTGGGGGAGGAGGCTTCGATGGGACATTGATCTCCAGCTGTGCCAGGCGTCATGCATGAATGGCCAGTGTTTGTGGCTGCAACATGCAAACATAAACATGACAACACAACTTGCATGCCACACATATATACATGCATGTAGCACTCCTCACCCCTCACTCCCTGCCACTCCTCTGCTCATCTCTGGTATGCCACCCAAGCTTTGGCAATTGCATTTCCTATTTGCGGCCTTGGCTTCCTTCCTATTGGCCACGTTTTGCTAGTTTTAGCTATTGTTGTTTTCCTCGTTGTTTGCATAAACATTTTGCATGCACCGTGCAGCTCGTATTTACGCCTCGTATTATAAGATTTATTTGCTCTAGCCGCAGCTCCTCTTGTGTGATGTCTTGCTTTAGCTTCAGCTTCGTTGACTCGTGCAATAATAAATTTGAAATGTTTTGGCATTTTGCTAGCCATTGAAGCGCAACAAAGCTCGGCTAAATAAACATTTGTAAACGTGCTACGAATTCGCTTATGTTATGAGAATCTGCTCAAATTGAACTGAGCGGGGAGGAAGTGTATAAATTAAGTGGAAATTTATGCTAAAAGAGTTGGGATTGAATATGTGTTTGAGGCAGCAATTGCTGTTTGGCATATGCTAAAAAAAAAGGAGTTTGAAGTATAGTGAAAGGTTAATAGATGTAAAGTGATGCAATGCGAGCTGAATTCAAATAAGGTTTAGGCTTAGAGTCAATGACTAAATAATTAAAATAGTAAATTAGATTGAGAAATAAGTAAAGTTGTATTATTCTAATATATATGAATATATTTACCTTATATTATAATGAAAGAAAGTCGAAAATTATAAAGCTTTGCTCATAATAATTTGATAGTAAAGCCTTTTAGACTCAATTGTCTGATTGCCTTTTGAAACGCTTCATACTTAAAGTAAATCAGATATTTTCAAAAAGATAATAGCTTAATGGATTGATTATAAGACACACTCAACGAACTTATTTCCATTTCTAATAGTTTTTTCCATATCAATTAATCTAATCTAATCGATTGACACTCCACCTTGGGCATTTCCTTTATACGTGATATATACAGAATATCAGAATTTCATTAATTTATGGCCCAAAATAATGCAACTTATCAGTTGAATATTGTTATAAAGTGGGCCAACTATAGATATTGAATGCTTTATCGATTGCCCTGTTATCGTCTGCATCAACAATGCAGCAGCAGCTCGAACGAAAACACTTTCCAGGCATTCAACCGGCATTGGCTGCATTTTTGTCGCGTGTCTGGCACACCCGCTCACTCGGAAACTGTCATGCACCATTGCCACATGCACACAGCCAGAAAATTGGGTGAAAATCTATTTCTTTTCCTTTCCTTTACATTCCTTTCCGTTGTTGTTGTTGTTGTTGTTTTTGCTGTCGTTGTGGCTTGAAGTCAGACATAAATTGTGTGCTTGGCTAGAAAATAGCTTTTCTCGTTTGCCTTCATTCAATTAGCATAACAAACTATAACAGCGCCTTCCCACTCCCCACACCCCAGTCCCTACTCTCACTCCCACCTCCCCCATTCAACACCCACTCTGTTAATTCTGATATGGCGCCCATTTTTGGTGTTTTCCATAACAGGGCATATGCATGCACTCTCTCCCTCTCCCTCTCTCTCTCTCTCTCTCTCTCTCTCTCTCTCTCTCTCTCTCTCTCTCTCTCTCTCTCTCTCTCTCTCTCTTTCTCTTTGTGAATGTATATGTTCTACATATGTTATGGATTTCTCTCATTTGTTATTATTGTTTATCCGCTGGGCATCTGGCGATTATTCAACTGCCAAAGTGTGGCCAAACATTTCACTTAAGAATTGAAATCATGATCAGCGTCCATCGTGCCTGTTGTCAAGCTTGTCGTTCAACAAGATCTAAACAACGTCGCCGTGGCCCCTATTTAGTTATAAATTATATATTTATAGCCCTGTCGATTCTCTTCGTCTGGGAAGTGGTTTTTCTCTTCTTCCTCGCTTGGCCATAAATTTAATGTGGCTTTAGAGTGCATTTCATTGGGTCGCCCGAAAAGTTGACAAAACAAATCAAAGCAAATGCTTTTCGAAAGTCTAGCATAGAGAGTAATAGCTGTGTGAGAGATGCTGAAATGAAACAGAACATAATGGATATTTGTTTTAAGGAAATGCTGAGCTTAAACGGAAGAGTTGGAATATGGAATATGGAATATCCCATGGGAATAAGGAATATGAAATATGTGATATGGAATGTGGAATATGGAATATGGAATATGGAATACGGAATATGGAATATGGAATATGGAATATGGAATATGGGATATGGGATATGCAATGTGGAATATGGAATATGGAATATGCAATATGCAAAATGGAATACGGAATATGCGATATGCAATATGGAATATTGCCTATTCAAGCACTCTCGACTGGAGAACTCTCATATGCTTGTCTTTTGCTTTCTTTAACTTCTAAATATTCTAAATATAGCATCTACTCATATACTATGTATATATATATAATCTAATAAACTGCATATCGCGTCAACTAACTTTGTCTCTTTCTTCTCTTCTCTTTCTAGGTAAGAATCATGCATATAAAGTGGAAGATCTGTGATCTCCCTCAACGGCAATCGCACACACATGTGTTGCGTAAGTTTTTCCAGCTATTTTCGGTTTTTGGTTGTTGTGTTTTTCTATTTTCATTTAGTTTTTGCTTCCGCAATTAAAATTGCCATTTCTCATGTTGAACTATCAACAACAAGATGCCATTTCGCCAGCCCAAGTCTTGCAGTCATAATATTTTGGCTTTGCGTGCAAATTTCAATTTTTCATGGCTAGCGCGAAGAGAGGAACGAAACATTGCCATGTTCAATAAACCAAAATGAAATCCAGATTGAGATTTGTTTTTTTTCTTACACATGTATTGGAAATATTTATATATACAGTGGGTAACATTAATATTCGGTTTTTTGTTTTTTCAACTTCAAACGCAAATAAAACATAAACTATTTATTAAAATAAAAAAGTGTAAATGGTAGGTTTTAGATTGAAAAATTACCTTTTCAGAGAGGTATACATAAAGGCATTATATATAACATAACTAATAGAAATTATACATAAACAGGAAAAACACCAAATTTGGCGTTACATTAATATTCGGTTTTTTAGCAAAGTTGTAAAACAAAGCACCACGGCAACTCTGAAAAGCCACAAATGGCACATTTAATGGTTTTTATCGAAAAAGCAATATATAACTCACATTATCTAACAAAAAAAATTAGCGCAAAACTGAATTCCTTAGCTGAAATACACAATAGGCCAAAAAGGACCAATTTCATCGTTGGAGCAGCGAAAACTTGAGCTCCAGGTGCAGTTGGAGGGCAAAGTTTAGCTGAAATTGCTTGAATTCTGAAAAATAAGCTAAATAATAATAGTCTTATTATTATTATCCTCCAAAGTTTCAGAAATGAGTGAAGGATCGCCTCAATTAAGCAAATTAGTCAACCTAAAAAACTTACTCTCCGAGGATATACCGAGATTGTAAGGAAAGTAGAAGACAATCCTTGACCAAGTGCTCCAGAATTAAAATCTGATCCCATTGCCGATTATAGGAAAGTCGAATCAGCTTGATACATTTGGTGTACCAGAAATAACACATGGGTACAATAGCTTAATTGCTATGAAAAATCCATTCTTTTCTGACCGTATGCGGAAATAAAGGATATTGCTAGCCTCAGACTACTCCAAAGTGGACCTGACCTGGTCGGGTGACATAATATTCCTGGACGAATGCAAATTTAATTTGTTTAGAAGTTATGAAAAGTCCAGGGTGTGGTATAAAGTTAATATGAAGCTAAAAAAATATATTTAATGAAAACCGTAAAGCACGGCAAAGGTTTCGCTATAATTTGGGGCTTCATTTCCACCAAGGGAGCAGGAAATTTGGGTTTTATAGATGGCATGACGACCCGAGATTACTATTCAAAACATGTTGAAAGAAAATTTTAGGCAGTTGACTGAAAAAATGGGTATCTTAGACACATTTAAGCTGTAACAGGACAATGATCCCCACTATAAAGCCCATAAAGTAATGTCCTGGTTGCTTTGCAATTGCCAAAACCTCTTGGAAACACTAGTTCAATCCCCAGATCTCAATTCCATAGAGTTTGTAGATCAAGTTGGACTGCCAAGCTCGAAGAATGCCGATATCAACAATATCTGCCATAAAGACACGGCTGCAGGAAGAGCTGGCCAAAATCGGCTCCAAGGACACAACAAAAAATTAACAATGTGTCCAAATTTCTTAAGGACATAATAGAAAATAATGGATACCATATCAAGTATTATATATGATCAATTTTTCAGTAAAACTCGAATTTTGATAGTTGTTTAAGAAAAAACCGAATATTAATGTAACGCCAAATTTGGTGTTTTTCCTGTTTATGTATAATTTCTATTAGTTATGTTAAATATAATACCTTTATGTATACCTCTCTGAAAAGGTAATTTTTCAATCTAAAACTTACCATTTACACTTTTTTATTTTAATAAATAGTCTATGTTTTATTTGCGTTTGAAGTTGAAAAAACAAAAAACCGAATATTAATGTTACCCACTGTATATATAAGTATATAAGTGCTATGCGGCTGCCACGCCCCTCAGGGTCTCTTTCTTGAAAAATTTAACGATTTGCAATTAACATTCATTCGCTTTCACTCAACTCATCTCTTTGAGTGCACAAATTATTCGTTTCGCGCTTTGTTATGAATGCAATTTCTTAATTGCCTCGATGCAATGGACTTTCGCATTTCATTGCCTGATTTATTGCCTAATTATTGAGTCTGTATTGAACAAATAATCGATGAAGTTTTATATTTTAATTGAATTTATCATTGAGCCACTCAGTTGGAGCTGACTTCAGTTGAGAGTGCTACTACGAGAGGCATTCCATGAGTTTCTTATGATTGGAAGGCAAATGAACTGAGCTCTGCGAAAAGAGGGAAACGAGTATGATTGTAAATCAAAGGCAACTTAGTTTCGCTATAGAAGAAAGTATTTTATGTATAAATAAATACTCAATATAGCTACAAACCAAATCTGCTGAGTTGGAAACTAAGCTATTCATATCTCTGTCTGCATATTTTAAAGAATTTCTCTAGATCGAAAGGCTTCAATTACTTATTTATATTAAGAGCTATTTATTACTTCTATTAAAATCTTGAATGAATACCCCAATTAGTTATACTTTTATTTCTCATCTACTCAGATTCTTCCTTTCGCCATCTTTAAACAGCTCCATTGGATTATCTATCTCTACTCTAGCGTACTCTGTCATTAGGCTTTCATGCAATTAGCTAATTATGCATAACGTTGACTTTGCAATCGCTGCGCAGATAACTTTGATTACAAGCGAAACAAGCTTCATAATGATGGCAATGATCATTATGATGATCAACATCATTGATCAGTATCGAACTGAAGCGAGCAATTACTTTTGATAAAAGTGAATGCGGCCCATGCACAGAGGACCTTCGTTTTGCCAACGAAACAAAGGCAGCGCTTTGAAGCGAGATGCGCTGCGGAATGCGCAGGGCTTGCCCTAGGCCCAACTGCATCTGTTTGGGCACTGTCAGATTGTCTCTCTGTCTATCTGTCTGTCTGTCTATCTATAGAGTGTGTTGCCGACCCGAGTTCGAGTTCGAGTTCGACTCTCGTCTGACAGTTTTTGGACTCGACTCTGGTCGAGTGCTCTGGTCCGGCTGTCTGTCAAAGGCATATTGAAAACAATTCGTTGTTGTTGTTGTGTGCAGCGTCTGTCTTCCGGCAGTGCTACAATGTGTTGTTGTTGTTGCTGTAGCATGTTGCATCAGTTGCTGTCATTTGATTTTGTACTGCTTTTTTTTTTTTTTGTTGCTCTCTGTCAATGCAGCGATTCGCCTGTTTGATATGGCGCAAGCAAGCAAAAAGTTTAAGTGAAAAACCTTTTGCTTTTCGCTCTTCCTGTGCTGCCATTCAAATGTGCTGTCTGCTCAATTGAGTCGCCACGATTGCAGCCAGGATGGGGGCACGTCTGCCCAGCGCTCATATTTGTTAGCAATAGCCAAAAATGCAAAACGTGACAAAGGCAATCGCCACGTGTTAGATTCACACACAGGTGAAAATTGCAAATTTCCCAATTTGAATATTTGCGACGCGACTTGCACGAGTTTGCAACTCACAAAAAAAAAGACTTTCTAAAGCTGCCCCAAACAAAGGGTGTCGCCAGGCAGACTCTTCTCCTGTCTCTCTTTGACCCACAAATGAAATTCGTTAAGCCTGATTAATCCCTGTTAAGTCTTGCCACAGCTGGCAACATCAAAAGCCCACTTGCAACATATTCAATCAGGCAATTGTGGCAAGTGGTAGGTGTGCTGCTGTTGCTCGCTGCCTACCTGGTGGCAGCCAGCGCCGCTCGTTTATTCAAATTGTCGTTTGGCAAATTGCTAATAAAGTTGCCAAGCTCAGCAAAGTCTCCTGCAACTCCGACGACGACGCGTTGCCAATAAATTTTGCTTTTATTTCCACGCTATGCAAATTTTTTTATGTACTTTAATCGATCGACTGCAGACGCAATAAAAATCAAGAGGCGTTGATGTGTGAATGGCAAGCTGAGTGTGTGTGTGTTTTAGGATGTCTTCGTTATGGTCCTATTGTCGCTTTGCCACATAATGCAGATCAGTTAAACTTTCACTGGCATTGAGTGCAAATCTCAAGGCATTCGTTTGTTATAGATGCATCTAATTGATGATGGCGAAAGTGGGAGACCTGTACAGGTTGTCCTTTGTGGGCACCTTACATGTGTTGCCTGTCAATGGGCTAGATATATGAATGGAGAGAAATGTCAGATTTAGAGTTACATTTCAATTGAATTTGAAGTATATCTGAGATTCTTACCTACTTTTATGAATACATATATATATAAAATCTTCATCTATTTTTCCTAAATCATCACATAGTAATTGAAACTCTTCTATTTCTTCTCTCATTGTTCATTTTCCTTCTTCTATGATCTGTTCCATATATTCCATCTTCTATATTCTTTTATCAAACATCTTTGATAGTTCTAGAATTCTATTTTAGTCAATTATTACTATATAATTATTGATTATCGTTGCTTTGTCATTTGTCTATATCATATTTCAGAATTTCTATTTCTATTAAAACTTAATTCCTCAGTTTTCATTTTGTTCCAATCAACACTTTAATTGTTACCTCACACTTTGCTCACAGTCCCTCACTAATTATCCTTTTATATCATAACATTTCTTTCATTCTGTTTTCTTAACATTTTCTGCCTTTATATATACTCTCTTGAGCTGTTTTCTTTGCCACTTGGTTTCTCAGCTGATTTCTGATGCTTTTGCTTGCCACAGTTTCAGTTCAATGTACTCTAAACAATTGAACATTAAGCACGCTTAGCTGGTTGCCTATCATTGTTGTTGTTGCTTTGTTGCTCTGCTGCTGCGGTCTCTTTCACCACAGCTCAACTCAACTCGGCTAGGTTATATCTTAAGGCTTAACTACCAATTGTATTGGGTGTTATTGAACTCGGCCCACATTATTTGTAATAATATTTATATTAGTGCCCGAAAGTACCTTAAATAGTGTCCCAAATTGCTGTTGCTGGCCGAGCACGTAGTCAGCTTGTAGATTACCTTTTAACCCAGGCCACGCCACGAACACTCCTCCCTTTTGCATTTAAAAATCAATTGCTGGCAGAGCTTCCGAGATGTGAGCAACATGTTGCCAGCTCGCTTCACATGCGACGTTGCGACGTTTATCTATTCGGAAGTATGAGAGATGCTGAGATGTTGCTAAGACTGACCCCCATGTTGTGACCCGGCATGTTGCAGAGTTATGAACCCGTTTGCTGCTTAATGAGTTAGAGTAGAGAGCAGCAGCAGCTGGAGGAGCTGCAGGAGCTGCAGGAGGCGGTGCTGCACTTGACTTATGTGTGTTTTGATTTTGTAGCTTCTGGGCATTTGGCTGTGTTGCGGTTCGTTTGGCTTACCTCTGCTCGCAAATTGAGGTGTCGTAATTGTTAAAAAGGCAAAAAAAAAAAAAAAAAAAAAAAAAAAAAATACGCTGCAGATGCCACTTGTTGCTAGTGTTTGCTGTGCATGTGTGCATCTCCACCTGCTGTTAGTGAAAGTTTTGCCATTGTCTCCTGTTTGGTGTCTGCTGTGGCCCCCCAGGACAAGGCAGCCCCTCCAAAAAGAAACATAAACAAAGCCAAAACTGAAACCCAAAACTCATTTGCAATGTTAAATGAAACGAACAAATTCATTTGAGATAGCCTGCAAGCGACACTAATGACAATTTGTATGCGAAAGAGTAGATATTCATTAAAACTAAAGTAATTGTTAAGGATTGAATTGATGTTTATGAAAAGTGAAAAAAAGTGACTATGGGTTGACTAAGGCTAGTTATTCTCATATGATTATCCAATGAGCCAAAGAGTATATATTTACTTTCTCATCTAATATCTGTACATCAGCATATATCCATTTCATTATATATAATTTATATATATACTTTTTGAGCTATCTTTTCCTTTAGAGTATTTTATCTTCGTTCATTTCATAACAACTTTTCTAATTTAATTAATTCAGTTTTGCAATTTTTTAGTTGTAATGAATTTTTATTTCTTTCTCAGTCTCTCTCTCTCTCTCTCTCTCTCCTCTCTCTCTCTCTCTCTCTCTCTCTCTCTCTCTCTCATTCCGTTGTTAGTTTTTGGTAATTACATTGTCCATTGTACAACTCTGTTTTGGCTTTTTTATGGGCACTTAATTTGCCAAAATGTCGACTTTCAATTATTGTGCAGTGTTTTTTGTGTTTTATGTGCTGTGCATTGCCACGCCCCAATTACGAGTTGTCCAAGAAAGCTGGCAACCTGTTATATGATAGAGGATGTGCAATGCGAGGTCAATGGAGGTCAAATCGGGCAACTGCCTGATCATTATCTTGATTATAATCTTTATGCTTTGAGTCTAAGTTAATCATAAGTGCAGCAATTGCATTGGCCATTAGCTGCAATGATAATAATAATGAATGAATGAAGTTCTGCTTTAAAGTGCTGTAATAAATTAGGCGTTGCTTAGGCAATAAATGTGCCGTCTGTATGCAAATGGATGAATTTCTCTTTATATATACTTAGTGATAGCTTTTAATATTATATTATTAATGTTAAGTTACGTATTGTAGAGCTAAATGAGCTAAGCTTACTTCGAACTAGCATAAAAAGATCGCAATTGGTATTTATTTAGATTTTATTTAGATTTTGAATAGTTTTTGAAAATATTGCCTGCTTTTTTAATTATATATAAAATATATAAATTATATTTTGAATCATTTGAGTATCTTCTAAGCTTTAATTTTCAACGTTTTTATGATCTCTGCATAATGCATTTGGCTACGAAATACATTTGACAGCTAAGAGTAGTGCAACATCAAGCATATTCATCATAGGCAACTATAAAGTAAACTCGACTCCCAGTTCGATTGGCTTGTAAAAGCTGATGAGTAAAAATGATTTGTCTTGGGCTTATCAATGCCCACACAGAGCAGCAATGAGTGACCCGCAGCGTCTATCTATTGACCTTGACTTGCATTTACAGTAGACACTCGCTGCTGCTGCTGCTGCTGATGATGATGATGATGATTAGTTCGGTTGCAGCCTTCAGGCGATGCTGCTAGGAAAATTGTAATTGTCCAATTCAAATGTTGCGCAATTAGACGACTTCACATTGTACATATATTTTGTATTCGTTTGTTTTTGTAGACTAATTAGCCAAATGTTTGCCAATTTCATTGACTAATTTCATTTGATTGCAGCAATCATTTGTCATGGACAGCTTTAGTTTCGGAAAAACTGGTGAAAATGCGCCGTTGCTTGTGAAAATGTCAGCGCAATGCAATATTGAGAAATGTTTAGCTCCTTTGTGTTGTTGTTGTTGTTGTTGTTGCCTGATATATCGGCAGTCATATGCATTTCCATTCCATATCCATATTTCATCTTGCGCACATCTGTACATATCCATGTTTTGCAGCCTGTAAAACTGCTGCTGCTGCTGCTGCTGCTGCTGCTGTTGACCAATTTTGGCGGGGGTAAAATCAATCATGAGAAATGTTTTGCCATTAACAATGGACTTGTAATCCGATTTGGATTTGCACGGAATGGGATTATGATAGATTTGATGAGGAAAGAGAGAAGGCGAGGGAAGGCAGTAATACTCAAACGGTCGTATATGAGAGGGAGAGATCTCTCTCATAGTCAAGTAAGAGTAAGTTTTACAGCTCTTTAGAGAGTAAGATCCAATGCTTACTTAAGGAAGCTGCAGAATAAAAGACAAATGAAGAGTTTTATGGTTTAATGAAGAGAGAGAGATAGAGGGAGAGACAGCGTCGTATCGATTATCATTTATATAAAGAGAAAGAGATCAGCTTCAACTATAGTATTGCTTGTAAATTTACTTTGTAGTCTCAAATAAAAGCCGCTCGCCTTAGCCATTTATGGGCTAAGCTTTCTAGCGGCCAAACTGTTCTTTTAACTGTTAGCATCTGCTGCGCTCGACCTTCTGCAGCGAGTTCAGTGAACCTCTTCACCCAAATCTGTGGCACATTTGACACCAGCACTCGAGTATCATCTGCACTCGAAGCTATCAGATTACCAAACACGGCGCTGCCCCCGAAATTGACAGAAAACAAAAGCAAAAACAAAAGCAAAAACAAAAACAAAAACAAAGTCAAACAAGCACCGAAAACACTTTCAAAACACTCGTCTTGTGATCTTCAGGCCACTCGAGTGCAATTAACGTTCGTTAAGTGTCTGCCAAATGTAGTCCATAGGAAAAAAAAAAAACCAAGCTAAAACAAGCCAAATGACCGCCATCAGTTGGCCAAATGGACAAGGTCAAAGCTTTGTCTAAGAGCCGTTAGCAAGGCTGCTGCTGGGCGAGCTCCGCCTCGCGGTTGGGCTTTCATTCGAAGGTTGATTACAGATCAACTTGGTGGCAGTTACCTAAGCAGACGGGAACTTGTCTCCCTTTCTCTATCTCTATCACTCTATTGCGGTCTCTGCCTTGCGGCAATTAAAATGATATTACCTTGCTGCGGTTTTTCTGTGGTCAATGTACTAACAGCTGGCACCAGGCGTAACGCTAGTTGAAAGATCCCAAAATAACAAAAAATAAAAAATACTTTTGGGCTAACGACTTGTTAATTGTGCAATAAATAGAAAGCAGAAAGCAGACCCAATAGGCCATGGCATGGCCCCTCTGATGTTGTAATAATTGAAATTTAATGCCGACAGAGAAAGCCAAGGATTTTCTTTTAATCTATATGCAACAGAGCAGAGCAGAGCAGGTAGACAATGCTCTCTCTTAAATAACTAACTTGAAGAATGCTTCATCAAGCGTTGATGATTCAATTGTTGTGGCATAAGCTGAAAAAAATTACTTGAAATTATTGAAAATGAGAGAGGACATAGGCTGAACGTGACTCTAAGGAAAACTTTTGAAGATTATTTTTGAAGAGGAATAGATAGAGTATTGGATATATATATAGTAAGGAATTGTGCTTTGGTAAATGGAAAAAAAAGGGAAATATTTTCTAGTTAGGCATGCCACAGAAAATACTCTGAATTGTTTAGTTTAAGAGCAAGATTCTTTTAAATGCAGCATAGATAACAGAAGAGTTTTCTGTGGAATCTTTCACTAATACTTGCTATATACACACAGTTATATGCAACTGCAATCTATATATATATAAGTACCTAACTAAAGGGTATCTTACAAGTCATTCACTGACTT
Organism: Drosophila koepferae; assembly: GCA_030914345.1. Taxonomy (NCBI): domain Eukaryota; kingdom Metazoa; phylum Arthropoda; class Insecta; order Diptera; family Drosophilidae; genus Drosophila; species Drosophila koepferae. Next base: position 668,724 of record JAUESR010000202.1, read on the forward strand.
AACAAAAGTGTTTTTGATTAGTAGTAGTAGTAGTAAAAAGAAGAAAAATAATTATATAAACAGTTAAAGCCCAACAATTTCATAATCAGTTAAAGCAGTTAAAGCCATGTAACATGTTTTTAATGAGACCAGAGCTAAAGCTAAAGTCAAAAGCAAAAAAAAAACTGAAGAGAAAAACTGAACAAATTTCAAAAGCTTGACAAGCGGCAAACTTGTTCTTGGCCACAGTTTTTGGATGCAGGCAGACTTTGGCTACAACTTCGAGTGGACCACATGGGGGCCAACAACAACAACAGCAACAACAACATCTGCCAAGAACGTGACGGCAACAAAAGGCGCAGACGACGACTTCGTCTCGGTTGTCGTCGTCGTCGCTGTCGTCGTCGTCGTCGTCTTATCGTGCCGGCTACGAACGTGACACTCGAACGTGATTATGTCAACCGTGTCGTTGTCAGCTTTGATATCAAAGGCCCCCCCTCACTCGCTCACTCGCTCACTCTCTCACTCAGCGCTGCTGCTGTCTCTGATATGTTACTCAATAGGCCGTGTCGGGGATTTTAACTGTGCTATCACCGGACATTTTGGTCAGCGAACGACTCTCTCTTTCGCATGTTTAGAACGGTTCTTCATCTTTGTTTCGGTTAATTCCCGGTGCATTCGCCTGAAGCACGTTGCACTTGCATCAGTTGACATCCATTTGCTGCTCTCATTTGTGGGTCAACAGAGTTCGGCTCTAGGCGGCATGTCTGCCTCCCAGGCAGCTTAATTGTCCAGGTGACAAAATACGTGCGAGTTGTTGCACTTAACACCAAACATAAGTCAAACAATAAGTCTTAAATGCAGTCATTTCCTTCACACTCCCACCACAAATATACCCTGTAGAGGGGAGACTATCGATGGGGTATGTTTGTGGAGTTTTTGAATCTGCTCTGCGATCTGTCTGTCGAAAGTGTAGAAGTTTATAAAGCAACGAACTATTATCGATACTTTTCAAAGCTTTATGAAGAATAAATAATCTATGATATATAGTTTTCATATGGACATTCATATTTATCGATTATTATTTCCATCAATCAGGCTCTCTTCTAGCCTAATATATTTATCAAATTTTTTGGTTCTATAGAGATTCTTGAAGAAGAAGTTACCATCATTCATATATATATCTGGCGATTATTTCTTCAATCAATCACTTCTCTAGGCTAACCTTTCGTCTAATATCTTCATCGAGAAACTGTTACATCTTTGGTCATTTTCTCATTTTCTCACACCTTTGTTGTGTGTCAATTTCAGTTTGTCTGCTTCTTCTTGTTTCCTCTTGTCATTTATCTTGTCAATAGAGCTCGCCCAACTCCTCCGCAGCAGAAGAGAAAAGTGTTATTTGTGTTTCCCGCACTTTTCCCCTCGCTTCCACTACTCTTCTTCTTCCTCTTATGCTGCTGCTCCATTGAGGTAATTAGAGAAGTCGCAACTTGTTTGCTTTGGAAGCGCACACGCCGAAATTAGTTTGTGTTCCAAACCGGGCAGACTTTGTATCTAATTTTTCTTCCCTCTCTCTTTCTCTCTCTCACTTCTTTTTTTCTGTGGCTATTTAAAGTCGCTTTCGATTTGGCCATTTGGAAGTGTTCCAAATGTCGTGACTATTTCACTCAGAAATGTGCTAGCAAAAAAGCTGAAAAAAAAGGAAATGTGCGCGTTCCAATTTATAGTATGTGTGACATGTTGGAAGTGTTGCATAGTTGTTGTTGTTGTTGTTGCTGAAGCAACGTTCATTGACTTTATGCAAAAGAAATTTTCATTTTTGGCTAAATTATTTGGCAGGTGAGAATTGAACTTATATGAGCTAAATTTCACGCTTTCTAGACTTGAAATTGATCAGAAATGTGAGTTTGCTTGTGAATCAGATAATATATATATATATGTTTGGTTGTATTTATATAGATGGATGAACACATAGAAGTATCTCAACAGATTAGGGGCGTAGGCTGTGCCCAGTGTCTAAGGGGGGCGATAAATATTCAAAGAACGCGGTCGAGGTCACGTACTGACATTTTCGATAATGAATCTAATGTTGTTGTAGCTAGTTAATTGTTGTGGCTGCTGTTGTTGTTGTTGTTATTCTTGGCTATTGCTCAACACTGTTTGAAAAAATTTCGTGAGTCAACGAACCTCGATCGAGAGACATCAGCCACAGCTACAGCCAGGCAGAGGCAGACTACGTGCCCAGTCTTTAGCTTTATAAATAGCAAAAAGCATTAGAAGATCTTTGCGCGAATGTGCGTCATGCGGGCCAGCAGCAACAATTGGAGGACAGCCTATGTCTGTGTTGCAACTAGCCTTAAGAAGAGGAAGCAGAACAACTAGAAGAAGCAGCAGAAGAAGTGTGCCCACTGTGCATGGAATTTATGTGGCCAACAAGAGTCCAATTAGCATTTAGCTGGGCAAAATGTAGTCGAAAGTCATTTTTCAACTGGCGCCAGCTGGGAAAAATTGCTCGAGTTTATGCTTAATGCATGCACACAAATCATAAGCAAGCTGAAAGGCTATCATAAAGAATTATGTAAATGATGTAAAAGTTATTGAAAAATAAAAAAAAAATGTTAAGGCCGAAAACGTGATTGCAGTGGGAATTCGAGCAGAAAATGAGCACGAAATGAGGCGTTGACAGCTGAAATGGATAAGTTGAAATGAATGAAAATATTATGAAATGACTGATTAAATATGATAGAAAAAATATATATACGAGCATATAGAGAACGTTTCAAATAAAACATCATATGATGAGGGATGTTTGTTTTGAATACTATGATAATAAATTTAGCTAGTTTCCTGCTTCAGCAATGCTTACAATTCATATAGATAATTCCTTTTCAGTTCGCTGCTAAGCATATTTCAATTATCTATTACAATTGATAAATAAATACTTTGAAGCGTTTTATAAATATCAAATCTGAAATTGTTTATAAATTCAGCCCAGAGCTGCCTCTATAGAGACCTTGAATCTGTTGTAGAACAATAGAACAATAGATACATTACTTGTACACTTGCTCATGCAGTGAAAAGAGCATATTGGCTTTGGTGCAATTACCCTCAATGCGACCTTTTGTTTTTCGTCCATCTATTACAACGAGAGACTTGAAATGTGGCCTCATCTAATAGACTATGAAGATTTTCCCGATCAATTGAGACTCTACTGTTGAAATCTTCTATAGATTCGAGTATTCTACAGTCAAGCATGCTCGACTCCAACATTTGTACTTCTTAAAAATTTAGCTAGCAACACCTTAATATATATTGCTTGGTCTATTCTGTGTGCTCAATTCAATTACTCGCCCACTGTGCATTCACTTTTCTTTAGCCAATAAATTCTCTCTCTCTTTCTGCCAACATGTTGCCAACTGGGCGCCTGCTGCAGCAGCTGCCGACTGCTGACTGCATGGCTGCTGCCTGCTGGCTGCTGGCTGAGTGCATCAAAGTCTCAATTGCAATCACAACACAGTGCAGAAAGTAACATCTCAAGTTCAGACGCCGATTAGTCACGAACTTTTTGCATAAAATTCTGGCTCATATTTATTTTATTATAATTCAAAGTTCTGAAACTGGAGCCGAGTTTGGCTTGCAGTTGGAGTTTGGTCTTTGGTGTTCTCAGTTGGGTGGGTGGCGTGTGCAAAATGCATTAAGAGGTTCGCCAAATTGCCAAGACCCAGAGTCGTGCAAAGTTTGGGGAGTGGAGCCATAAGCCTACAGCCTCCAACTCGACTCTGACTCTGACTCCGACTTCGACTCTGACTTCGACTCTTGGCTGAGTTTAAACAAAGAGAAAGGCGTTGCTCTATGGCCAAGCAATTGTTTGGCTTAGCTTGAGTCTTGTTGTTGTTGCTGTTCTTGTTGTTTTCTTTGTGGCTCTCGCTCTTCGGCTCGTAATGAGCCGCAACTATCGCAAATAGGCAGCCGCTTGACTGCCACACCCACACCGCCTCCACACACCTGCCCAGGTCACAGACGCTTCTCGCGGCGGAGGCTCCTCTGCCAAGAACTTGAAACAACTTCATGACGCGCTTCATGACTTGCCTCTCAGCTAATGGCTATGAATTTGGCTCTGCACTTCAGCTTGATTTCTATTTGTGCAAACAGCCAAGCCTCTGAAAACAGAAAGACTGCCCCCCTTGGGCACCTCTTGACGTATGGAACAAGTTCTTTGTCGAGCCACATAATTAGATATAATGATAAGAGCAACAGAGCAAAAATATCATAATATTATTATAATGCAAACAATTTCTGACTCAACTCGCTGTAATGATGCAGAAAATTATCTAGCGGAAAATTCCAATAAAATAGAATTCGATTTGCGCTCGTTTAAATATTTTTAAAACCAAAGGAAAAGCCATTGAAGTGGAAGAAGTTGACTTGAGCGTGGGTGGAGTTGCATATAGAGTGGAAGGAAATTTAGATAAGAAATGTATGATTGGAAGTAGATAAAACATGCATTTGCCATACTTTCGATATAATTAGAACAACTCTGATATATCGAGACTCTACTTTCGAGAACTCTCCATAGTAAAAGTAAAAAACTTCCTTATTCAAATTGTGGAAGTTGACTTTCGCTAGTCGAAGCAGCTGCTGCAAAACTTTTTATTTTATTTCTTTAATCAAATGTCAAAATGTCGATGATAATCATGTGCATAAGAGATTTGCACGAACTGGGAGGAGTAAAGTGCAGGAAGGGAGAGCGAGAGAGAGAGAGGAATTGCTGGCATATGCAAATCGATCGATGGACGAACGCCTTTTTATGACATTTCAATTTGCATTTAGAGAAGGGGAAGCAGAGAGAGAGAGAGAGAGAGAGAGAGAGAGAGGAAGGCAAAAAAAAAGGTACAAATGAGCAGCCCAACAGGTGAAAATGGTAAATTTATGACTTGAGCTGGTGAAATGCACAGGATGCAAACAGTTGGTGCCATAAGTATGTCTACCAGGTGGTTTTAGCTGCGACGACTTTGGTCGCTTCATCATATTTATCGATTTCTAATGCTTAAGCTGACAGCTATTGTGGTTGCTGTTGCTGGTGTTGTTGCTGTTGGTGTTTACTTAGCCAACGGACAGCATGATGCAAGAGTTCGTTGAGGTTAAACTGTTGTATGAAGATCAATGTACGATAACCGCACAGTGCGGCAATTGCGAATGCTCATGTGTGTGCTGGCTAGCTGGCTGGCGGCTGACTGGCTAGGTGGGTGTCATTGTGCGGCATTTGACGCTGCCACGCCCACAGCCCACAGCCCACTTGGCCTCAACTCTGACCTGCTGCGTGTCAATTACATTTGTAATTATTTTTGTTTACCAATTTTTTTTTGTTCCTCCTTTGATAAATTGAATATCGCACGCTTGTCTATGGCTGTGGCGACTGTGGATGCGGAAAGCCTTTTTAGCCAATACCATTTATCGATTAATCTTCGACAATACAATGGACGGATGCATCATCATTGGCTTATGCAATGTGTGGGATTTGACCTTTGTCTCGATTGGGGTTTGGGCTTGAGTTTTTGTTTGAGTCGTCTGCCGAAAAAAAAAAAAAAAAAAAAAAATGACAAATGAGTGATGAAAATCTAAGACAATTGCTGCAGAGGAACGGAAATGCAGCAGAGGCTGCGGTAGAGAGAAGAGGCAGAGGCAGAGACAGAGGAGTTTATTATGAGAAGAGTTAAATGCACTGCACGAAAAAAGTTGGGTAGATGCTAAAGAGATTCTAGACAAACTCAGAAGAAGGAAAAAACTTGACTTGACTAAAGAGTTTCATCTACATCCCATGTATATAAAAATATAAAACTTCCCTCATTCATTCATTCATTCACTCTGCCAGCTCAACTGCATAAGGTTTTCGCACAGTGTTCATTTAGGTGCAGTCGCTTCATTTAGAGTTCTGTCTAGACTCGCGCGATCGCAAGAGCTGCGCCTCAAAGCCTAAGCAAATGCCCACGCGCTGTGGTGGGGCAACAACTTTATTGGCAATTGGCATGGCTAAGCGGTGGCTGAGCTTGAAATCACGTGGCCAATGCACGCGCGCCATATTAAGTATACGTCATGTGTGTTCGCTTTCCAATTGGCTTGACAGCCATTCGCGTTTGACACCTTTCGCATGCAATTTAATTTTCATTTCTCTGATTCGTTTTCGTTTTCGTTTTTGTCTATTTCCAGGTGTTGTACCATGAAATTGTATCACACGCTCGAGTTGTAAGCGCTTGCATACGCGCCGCCTCCGAAAGGGAACGGGAACAGTCACAGTCGCAGTCACAGTCACAGTCGCAGTCACAGCAGCCTGCTTCCTTAACCAGCAACTGCTCCAGCGAATCGACCAGCGACTCGGCCACCAAATCGCACAGTCTCAGCAGCGGCTTTGCCTCCGATGCAGCACAATTGACCACGCCCAGCGTTGGAGTTGCGACTGGCTCTGGAGTTGTCGCAGCTGGCGGCAACAGCAATAGCAACAGCAACAGCAACAATACAGCCCATCCAAGAAAGGGTGAAGGCAATTTGGAACGATTGCGCGATCGCTATCATCTGATCTACTTGAAGGCCTTTGAGCTACAGCTGTGCCTGGATAATTTACTGCGCAAACGCAGCTCGACAGCGGTAAGTTAACTTAAAGAAAAGCCAACTCTAAATATAAATTGTGCATAGATATGATATGGAATCATATAGAGAGGTGGAACATAAATGGAATGAAACCAAGTCAAAAGTTGATACGAAAATTGAGTTTCACTTGTGGAATATGAGTTTCATTTCATGTTAGCTAATGTCTGATACGAGACCTATATATAAAATTAAATCTCGAATGAGAAATCACTTTGGATTAGCTCAAAGTTGCTGCCTTTTCGTTTTCTATCTGACTAAATAGCAAAAAAATACGTTGAATTCTTGGAAAATAGAAATGCAGCCACATCAGTAGATGCCTCCTCTTTAGTGGCATTGTGTGTTGGCGCCTGCTTTCCTTTGGCTGCGGCTGCCTTTTGTGTGTCCGCCTCTTGCTGCCGGCCAGTTGCCAATTGCGGACATTTCTAATTACAAAAGTGTCTCTGCTCACTGATTTAATTAATTCATTTGGTGAAAATGCCGGCAATGTGAGCTCTGCAAACGCCTCAACGGCACCCAATAGCTGAAGTCGCTTCGAATCGACAGAAGCACTAAAATCTCTGTGAGAAGTACAATTTCTCCAGGCACAGATAGTTTCGTGATTGTGGGCAATTTAATGTTTGGCGAGCTTCGCAATGTGCGCCAAGGCAAAGCAAAGCAAAGCTATTAAAACCATCGATTAACCATTATCGACCAGATGATAAACTATTTGGCACATCAAATAGAATAATGGTGCACTAAATGGAACAACATTTAACAAAAGTTGAGTTGAGGAGAGCGGCAATTGCAGTAATTGAAGCCAACGATTAAGTATTATTGATCAACTATAAACATTAAAGAGAATATTTTAAGAGAAGGAAATAGTTTAAATTTTCTAATCTGCATAGCTTGAACTTCGATTACTTTATTGAACTTATATAGGAAACTTGCCAAGAGTCTTTTATTACCATTTAACCAAAGTCTTGCTGCATTCAGCTCAAGATTCTCTGTGCTTCCTTTACGATTTATCGATTCATAGAAGTGCTCAATAAAGTTCACCCACTTTCTGTATAAGACTTTCGCATAGCGTGTTCCTTTCTAACCTTTCCAACATAATTTCTCAATTCTCTATGGCCCACACACGCTATTCCACTCTCTCCTTCGCCTTCGCCTTCTCTCTCTATATCTCTTTGTCTTCATTCATCCCACTCACTTGACAGCTGGCTAGTGAAAGTCTTTGCCTATAATCACATTGACCCAGTTTACAGAGCACTCGAGCTGGGGCAACTCCTTCTCCGGCTCCTCAGGCTCCTCCGGCAGCTCGTGCTCTGATTTGTGCCAGTTTAAACGTTTCCTGGCTAAAGTTCTGAGCCACCCCAAGCAGCCGGCTACTGCAATAAATAATTGCAAATCGCTTTGTAAAGCCGGCAACAACATTTTAATTGTGTATAATTTAAAGAGTGTGTCTTCGCCCCGCCACGCTAGACTCGTGCCATGCTCTCTCTGGGATGTCGTAATTCATGCAAGGCACGCACTGACCCACACGCTCTGGCTGCCCTCTGTGGAGCAGCAGCTGCTGCCTGTCAAGCCTGCGGCTCTGGAGCATTTCATGCTGCAGCAGCCTGCAACGGCAACTGCTTCATTTGTGGCCAAGTTTCTCCTGCAGAAACAATTTCATGTTCCTGCACATTTCGTTGCGCTCGCTGATGCAACAATTTGCATTCGTTCGTGCCCCCAAGCCACAAGGCACGCCCCCTCCTGCCAGCGCCGCCCCCTCAATGCTAGCATGACCGATGCAATGAACACGTTGCTGCCATATAATTTGCAACACTTTTCTAGCCGCTTGGCCATGTGCTTCACAAACACACACACACATATGTGTGTGTATAGCTGCGCTTGGCAACATGTTGCCAGCAACATTTGTTGCCACAAAGTGTCACGCTGTGAATTATGCCACCTATAAAAGCTAAATTAAACGTGCGGCAAGTAAAAGTGAAATTTATGCGACCCATTGCAACAAACTTGGCCCAGAGGTCGCCAAACACACGGCCAAACTTCGAACTTGCCACCAGACGTGGCAGCAGCAGCAGCAGAAGCAGCCTCTGTGGAAAGCGATCATAAATGAGGAGAATACAATGAAAAAGAAAGAAGCAAATGAAAATAAACCAAATCAAATTTACGACGTGCCCAGCGAGACGATCGCGACTTCTCATAAAATTCATTTTATTTCTGCTGGCCTTTTGTCTCTCGCTCTATCCCTCTCTCTCTCTGCACGTCGCTCTCGCTCCTCTCTCTCTCTCTCTCTCTCTCTCTCTCCTCTCTCTGCCCACGTACACATGAATTGCTTTGCGCGCTTCACCACATTCGATAAACAAATGCAGTTCGCAATCGAATTACATTGATTACACTTGATTATTATATTTAACTGTTTGGCTGCCCTGCTGCGTCAGCGGTCGCCGTGTTTATTCTTGGCCAGAAATTATAGGGTATTATATGTTATGTTGTTGTTATTATACAGAACTGGCTAAGCAGCAGGCCAATGCACTTTATGATTGATTTAACGAAGGCCAAATACCAAGCGAAAGTGTTGAAAGACAGCAGATTCACATCTGGCCACATTTGTTGTTGCTCTTCATGTTAAACTTGCTGTTAAATTAAACAAGCCTTTGTTAAACTTGAGATGGAAGAAAGATGAAGATAAAGGAATTTCCTTGGCTTTGTTAATGTAAGATGATTATTGATAGCACGAAAAGAACTTGAATTTCTACTCAAACTTTGACTAACTCAATCTTATGTCGTCTGTCGCTATAGAGGAAACTCTTTGCAGCTCTTATAAAATGACAACTTTTTAACTACACCTATTTTGGCAACCTTGAGGAAGTTTCTCGCTCTCTCTCTCTCTCTCTCTCTCTCTCTCTCTCTCTCTCTCTCTCTCTCTCTCTCTTATCGTTTATCAACACTCAACGAGTGAAGCTAATTGGATTTCCAATCATGAACAATCGAACAGCCAATTAACGTCGATCAATATAATGTTAACGATTTATGAAATTTAATTGCCGCTCGTCAAATATTTAAATACTGCGGCACATCAATCAAAGTGCCCCCAAGCATAAATCAAACGAAATTCGAACTATGCCAAAAACATACAAAAGACGGTAGCAAAAACGGCTAGAAAATTACCCACAAAAATAAAAGTTCAAATACAAATCAATAATTGCCAAAAACGAGCGCATACTTCTCTGAAATACACTTTAGGCAATGAACCGATGTGGTATAATAAAATGTTGATGCGTTGTAGAAAGTTAACAATTCAATTTAATATACTAAATCAGTATTTGCATGATAGCTGTCTGTATTGGCCTAGAGGGCATCTATAGATTATGCAACATGGTAAACCAATTTATTTTCAAATTAATAAATATCTAATACATTTTATTGTAGATCTTGAAACCGTCAACAGTCTATTTATTAGTCTTGTCTATCTAGATATCGACATATATAGATGATAAAATTTAACTTTCAACATATAGTTTATAGCCTGTGTCTGCTTATAGCACAGCGCTGCTATTATCGATAAATATCGATTGTTGTAATCAAATTAACTTGTGCACGCAATGCTGTTGCCTCGTCTATTAAAAACATATGCCTTTAGGGCATCTGCTAGTCTATCAGTTGACTCTCGAATGTGCTCGAATTTGCATTACGTATTTTTAGAGCCTTTCATAAATCGAACTGAAATGCGAGGCATGAAAATGAACGAATGCGCTTTGAATAATAATTGACGGGCGAACATATGTCTGTCTGGCTAACTGGGTTGTTGTTGTTGTTGTTGCTGCTGCTGTTATTGTTGCTGTTGTTGCTGTTGGTGCAACATGAATCGGAACTGCATTTGCATGTTGTAGTACAACGACAGTTACAAATTGTAACTACTATTGCAGTTGCGTGTGTATTCAAGTCTGTGTCTTTTGCTTCCCCGGAAAATGCGAAAATTAAATCACAATAATTATGTAAATTTCTTGCAACAACCTGTAAACCTGTAAACGGGGCGTGCCACCCACAATAGCAACGCGGAAGCAGTTGCCATTGCTGTTGCTGCTGCTGTTGCATGCCAGCAAACTCTAAACAATGAGTCGATATACATTTACTTACAATTATATATACGTCTATTTATATGTAATGCAAAACTATGCTCAGGTTTCACTTTTTTTTTTTTTTGTTATTTTGTGTTTGGTGGCGCGCGTTGCAAGGCCGTTAAACGGCAGCTGGCCAAAAAGGTAATTACCGCCTCTTGGTCTCACTTTCGTTTTGGGGGTCTGGGCACAGTAATTAGCCGTTAGCCAGCAGGAGCGGCAGCGGTGGCAGCGACCACAACAACACTTAACCAAATGCAGCTTGTAATTGGAAGCTTGGCCAAAAAAGTGATCAACAAAAAAAAAAAACACTCGTCGTGCGGTTAGCAGGCAAATTGGGTGGGTTTTTGTGAGAAATTGTTTTATAATGTGGCCACATCCCCTGCAAGCACCACCAGGCAGGCTGAGTGGTTGAGTGGCTGCCTAGCTGCCTGTCTGACCGTTAGTTGATCCACTTTTAGTGGCAGCTAATGATGAGGCCGAGGCCTGACTGAGGCTTGGCTTGCCTTTTGGCTCTCCGTTTCAATTACGCGCTCAAATGTGAGCCTCAATCTGGCATTTATTGTTCATTATGCTCTGTACATTGGCCAACTTTGATGCCGAATCAGATATTAACTAATGGAACGAAATTGAAGTTGAAAATATGGCATGCGTGGAGCGTGATGAAATTTCGATTGGAAATTGTTATTTGAATTTGTCAAACAGGAAAGGGAACATGGAATATGAAATGAGCTATAAAAGTAGTATATCGTGGAGTCAATGAATCTCTTCTTTAACTGACTAAACAAAACCGACGTCTATCGATAAGAAATGACATGAATCTTTCTGTGCCAGAGTCTAAGTCAATTTCATATGAATTAAGCGATTGTTTCCTTAACGTGTATAGCATATATATAGCACCTTAAGCAAAAAGTTCATATTATAAACTCCAGCGGAAGATTATAAACATAAGATTTGATACCACAAAATATATCTGCATATTGTTGGGAAAGCATAGGAAAATGAAATGCAAAAGTGAAAGAGAAAAGTGAAAGAGATTTCCTGTACTAGAAAACTAAAGCATATTTCCAACAGTTTCTGAATTTAAATTTATATAGTTATATGTAGATCAACCCAGATTCAACAAATATATATTTTGAACGTATTCAATCAAATGCCAAACATTTGTCTGCCAATGATTAATTGCAAAATCAAACAATGGCAGTCAACGGGAGTTCTCTGAATAGAGCCAGCCAACGGATGATAGCAATAAAAATGTAAGAAATAGCTCAGAATAATAACAACAAGAGTAAAAGCCACAGCAGCAGCAGCAGCAGCAACATGGCCAAATTGCTTCATTGTGGCAGCAGCTGGTAAACAGACGACGACTTCCAATTCCTATAATCGAATCGAATCGCGTCGAGGCGAATGGAACGGAACGGAACGGAAAAAGACGAGCACAAGTCAAACGAGATGTGGCCGCAATGTAATCAATGGGGAAATTACAATGCAGAAAGCAACTGCGGCAGCAGCTGGGGAGCTGAGAGGAGATGAAGCCAAATGTAAACAACTAAATGCCGCCACATAGCAATGGGAGCAGCAACAGCAGCAGCAGCAACAGTTAAGGCAACCAGCAACATGTTGCTGCTGTGTTTGATGTTGTCAACACGTCAGACTAACCCACACACACACACACTCAGGCACACATACAGTTAAGACACAGAGACAGACACATAAATCAGCGGCTAATGCAACAGGGCACAAAAACAATGGCAGAGACAGAGACATCTTCGATTGCAACAAGCTGAGCTATACTCTAGCTGCAGCTGGGCATTTAAGATGTTCTTATTGAGCACGTGACGTAAAGAAGTTTCTAAATTATGATATATTTATATTATTTATTGACTATAATAGTCAATATTTAAATTTATAAATAAATATGTTTTAATATTGAAGCTCATATGGAGTCATACATATCTAGGCCTCAAGTGCTTATATGTAGGTTTGAACTATGATTTAGTATTTAATGTGTGGTATCTTTCTGATATTTTGTATGTGGTGTCTTCCGATATCTATGATCTCATGTATTATAGTATCTAACACTTAAGCTGTAATACCCATGCTCTATTCCTTATCATTTGGTGTCTAGTATTTTGTATTTAGTTTCTGGTACCTGGTATCTGATACATTGTGTCTGGTATGAGATTTCTGATATCTCATTTCTATGATCTAACATTTAGAATCTTATGTCTAGAGTCTAGTGTATATTAGTATACATTGCAGGTGAAAAAAAATAGTACCAATGCAATCATCTCACTTTATTCAGTATTTAGTATTACATATTACACCATTATTATAGCCCACATCACAGCTCATCTGCCAGTTAGGGTATTTAATTGTCAGCCACCCGCAGTTAACAAATTTTTTCTTTAGCCTTTTTTTTTTGTTGCAGTTTCCTGCAATGATATTTCCCGTGTTGCATTTATGGCATATTGACATTTGGCAAATGTCAAAAAGCGGCCTTTGTTTGCATTGTTCAACTGTCTAACTGCCTATATCTCTCTCCCACTCTCTTCTAGCATACGCCGCTCTCCAGTCTGTCTCTCATTGTCTAGTTATCTCTTTTATTGACTGCGAATTGTCAGCCTCTGTTGGTCTACAACAATTCTGCATTTGCCATTCATCATAGCAACACCTTAAATCTAGCAACTACCTGCAAATTATGCGCAATGCGTGGGCCAGCAACACGCCCACGCACGCACGTGTTGCGGCAACATGTTGCCAGCTGTGCAGCCGCTGTCAACATATTAGGGTCAGTCGAAAGTCAGCCAAGCAGGCAGCCTAAATCTCTGCTCAAATATTGTCGCCATTCTAGCAACTGTTGCTGCTTTGGCCAACGCCAACTCTTGGCTAAATTTAGCGTCTAATGCGATTTGTAATAGTTGCGCTAAATTGTGAGCATTGCTGTTGTTGCTGTTGTTGCTGTTGCTGCTGCTGCTGCACCAGGAAATGTTTTCTGCAATAGCAACAACAGCAATGCTGGTAATAATATTGTTGCTGCAGCGGGTGCTGTTGTTGTCATCGCATACTTTTGCACAGAGTTTCTGTGGCAAAAAGCTGAGCATGTTGCAAGCTGTTGTTGCTGCTGTTGTTGCTTTCATATGTCTTGGAAATGTTCATGTAGCTGCGGGTTGTCAACGCTTTAGCTGTTGCTGTTGTCATGGCGCTTGTTGCTGTTGCCTATGTCTGCAATATATTTGCATTGATGTTGCTGTTAAATGCATTCAAAATGCAAGCTAATTGCTTTGTTATTGAAAATATCTTAAGAGATTTATAGCTCTATCAAGATATTTCGATTTGATTTTAATTTATCCTAGTCACGTTTGCATGCAGATCTATAATAATCGTATGTTTACATTTGTCACTTCATTCATCCATGCTTTTAAAAACCTTGAATAGCTGTGCTTTTGTTGTATTTATAAACTGTACACTGAGCAAAAAATTAGATGCCTGCCTAACTCTACAGTCGACCAAAGTTTTAAGCTGGATTCATTAAATAATTAAAGTGATATGATGTATGTATATTATGATATGTGATATGTTACTTCAATTACAAAAGTTCTCTATGATATATGAAATGCCATATGCTCAAGTCTCTATACTACATCATGTAATACCTATTAGATCTTTATTGCATTCCATACATCATAAGTATGCATAAGCAATTGACATATCAATCATCTGAAATGCCAAGTTAGCTAAAGACTTGCTAATGTACAAACACACACAATACTTCTTCGATGTATCTAATTTTCCCAAGTGTACAAATGACAATGCAATTGATCAAGTACCTTTTAAGTGAGCTGTCAGCTACGTATATATAATTTCCACTGTTTGTTTCGTTTATAGGTAGATATAGGGGCATGCATTATACTAACAACAATTTCCAGTTGCAGCTCACGTTTTTTGTTTTCTTCTCGTTGCTCGATTGCACGACAATTACACGCCCCCTGCGAACGAACGTTATATGTTAATAGAGTAAAGCTCCACATCGATGACATGAAAGCATTTAGTGATAATTAAATGTTGGCGTGTGAGAAATTCATAATTTCAAATAAAGAAGAAGAAGAGAGAGAGAGAGCGGGAGAGTGAGAGAGAAGCAGAAAAAACAGTAGCCAAGCCAAAGCACTTGTAAACATTTCCCACACACATTTTGAGTTAAGAGAAACACAAAAAACTTATCGAGCAATCGCATTTCGAGTTGTTTTTCGTGTTGGTAAAAAAAAATTATAAAAATAAGTAAAGTTCTTTGGAAAAGAAACAGAGAGAAAGAGAGAGAAAGAGAGAGAGAGAGAGAGAGAGAGAGCAAGAGAAAATGACATGAGAATTGTGACAGAACGAAAGATTGCGTGTTGCTGTTGCTGTTAGTGTGGTTTCACTGTACGTGGCCGATGTTTATCTCGCGTCCTAATGATAGTTTTAGCACAGACCGAAGTTCAGCTCAGCTCCGGGCAAATGAGGTGCTAAGCTGGCAACAAACAACAACAACCAACCAACTACAACAACAACATTTCACGTCACGTGTCCAACTGCACAACCACGCCCCCTCACCGCCCGTCTGCTGCATTCGTTTCGCGTGAAGTGCGTTGCGATAAACTTGAACTTAATTTCCAGCTAAAGCAGAAGAAGCCAGTCGAAGGCGGTAGACAAAGGCAACAAAGGAAACAACCGCCAAGGGGAAGGCGTTGCCACCTTTTTGATGGGATCTCTCTCTGTATGTGTATGTGTGTAAATGCATTTTGCATAATAAGTTCATAAATTGTAGACCCGACAGACCCAGCCAGCAGATCTAGGCTGTGGTGGGCGAAGCCAAAGCCAAAGTCAAAGAGAAGTTAAACTGGAATAGGGAGAGCAGAGGAAAAAAGGTTTAATGGCTTTCTTTAGCTTGTCATTCGATTTTATTGGATTGAGTTAAAAGCAAATGCTCAGCTAAGCATATTGGATTTATTTTTAATCAAGAACTCTAAATGCGGGCGTTAAGCCTATGCAGCTGAGTTGCTTTCGATTTGGATTTCTCATGTTTGTTTATCATTAAATTGACTTGTAGTGTCCATTGGCATTTCGGCTTCACATTGTTTGTCTGGCCCAATTACACCTGCTGCTTTGTTTTCAAAGGAAAACTCGCTGGGCTAAAGATCTGTTGTTGTCTTTATGAATGTAAACAAACCAATCTAAAGGCGCCTCGCAGAAGTGTTTGAAAAGCTGCCAAATACTCCATAAATCATGTCTAGATACCCAGTGTATTGTTCAAGGTGGGTAGATCTCATAGAATAGTTCTCTAAATACCTTTCTCTCACTAGCTAAACTCAACAAGAATTATTTTTCCTTACATGAGAAATCTTCTTGATTATAATGTTATAGTAAATTTCAATATTATTATAATTTCTCTAGAATGCTTCTCTTATCTATCCCAATCATTTGCTAGGGTATACAATTTGTTAGCAATCCAACTGTAGCTGCTCTTTCATGTTTAATAGAAGCAAACTATTTGCTGCTGACCTTCGGCAGGCATCGTTAACATGGAATTCCAATGCCCCTAAAGCATAAAAAATTACACTCAAGATTGCGCAAATCGAGAGGGAAAAACATGTTAGGCATTAACAAATTTTACAGTTTGCGATGAGCTAATAATGAAAATTTTTAAATTTTTATGAGCTGCAAAAGCAGATGATGTTCTTGAATGAATGTAAATGGAAATTTGATGCTGGGGGGCTGCAAAGGGTTGGCAAGGTCAACAGAGGTTAAGCTGCCAACTATTTAGTTTAGCTTTCCCAAATGTAAATGTTGAGCACTTGTGTTTTTCGTGTATATTTTCAAGAGGTTTCAAGGCCCGCCTTCGCATTGGATGAGTACGCGCCGCCTCCTCCCATAGCCACCCACATGACGTGTGCTTTTCCTCCACCGCCTCCTGCTCATTTCATTTCTTTTCTTTTTTTTTTGGATTATCTATCATCTGTCTGGGCAACTGCTTGTCGTGTTTTCAT
Organism: Drosophila koepferae; assembly: GCA_030914345.1. Classification (NCBI taxonomy): domain Eukaryota; kingdom Metazoa; phylum Arthropoda; class Insecta; order Diptera; family Drosophilidae; genus Drosophila; species Drosophila koepferae. The sequence continues at coordinate 685,477 of JAUESR010000202.1, forward strand.
TTGCTTTTCTTTTTTTTTTATATAGTATATATATTTTTTATGTCTGTTTGTCTGGCACTTGGCCCCAGTCCCGGCGCAGCAATTGAAAGCAATTATAACATATGCGAAGAAGGAAACTCGCAACAGTCATCGCGTTACGTGATGGGAAATTGTGTTGGAAATGTGTGAAAATTGTGAAAATGCGACTGACCAGCGGCTGCTTGAGCAATATTTATGCTTTCCTCAGATCCAAATCAAGTTGGCCAATTAAAAACTGAAATTCATATTGCAGACAAGGCAAACAATTGGCTGGACTTTCAAATACCCTGTAAACTCTAATTAAACGAGAAAATATTGTTGTAGGCAGATTAATTATATTCCAGCTAACTTTCTCTCTACTCACACACCTACACTTCTACTCGATACTCATTATACAACCTCTCTATTCGCTTCTCAAATAGAACGGCTTGGATGACGACGACGACACCGAAGACGATTCATTTGGCTACGAGGGCGAAGACGGCGACGCAGCCACCGAGGACGATCTGAACGAGGTCGTTTCCGATTTGGATTTGGAGTGCGAGAGTGCGCCCAGCCATAACTCGACGGAGCTGTTGCAGCGCTGTCAGCTAACTGCCACAGAGATTGTCGTTGCCAGCGTCCAAGCTGAGGATCAGTCACGCGATTGTATCGCAACCCAAAAGGTAAACAGCTTCAAATACATTTGCATATATGCCAAATTTGTGCGGATATTCTCTGCGCTGTCCTCTTCTTGTATGTTTGTTTGTTTGTAGTTGTTATGTATGTTGTTATTGCTAGTTAGAATACTTGTGCATGCCTTCTACAGTATTGTCAACTTATTTCGAACCTAAAAACAAAATACCTAACCCACCTCCACCTATTATTCCTAACTCCAAAATTGTAAACCAACAGCCAAGAACTTGAGCTTGCAAATGAAGCGAACTGAACGATTTGACCTTTGCGATAAACGAGTTGCCCAGGCTGATGCTTGCTTGCTTGCCTGACCTAAACAGTTATGTCAGCTTTTAAGGTACCAGAAAAATGATATGCGATCATTAAGGAAAAAGTTGGCAGCCCTGCAAAAATGTGTTTTTGGCTTTATGAATAACTTTTGAGGCTTTAAAAGTACAAACTCAGAAGATAAAGTAGAAGTTGAAGTAGAAGAAGATGAAAAAGGAATAGTAGAAGAAGAACGAGAAGAAGTAGATGTAGTAGAAGAAGAAGAACAAGAAGAAGATGTAGTAGTAGAAGAAGAATCACTCAAAATATACTTTTAGAAATCGCATACATTAAGTTGGAAGCAAAAGCTCCAAATATGTGTTACATCGTAATTAATGTATTTACTAATGCTGACTTCTAGACAATATATAGAATTGAATAAACGAAACTTGTGCCTGGCATCTAGCTATAATTTTTAATCAGTTGATAGCATTCTAAAACTCTTCGAATTAATCTTAAATCGTTTGAATAATACATTGGTCAACTTGCTAGCTAGGTTGGCAGCGCTGTATATTCACTTTAAATAGGTTTTTGAGTTCTTTTATATATCTAAGCTGATCCCAAATCCAAAACCTATAATACTTTTGAAGTACTTTCCGCAACAATCAAAAACATATCCCAAAGAATATTCAGTCACAAAATTCCGCCCAAGTTGGCAGCACTGCAGCAGCATGTAAATACTGTGATCGTCCATGAGTGTGAAGTAGTGTGTGTGTGTGTGTGTGTGTGTGTGTGTGTGTGTGCGTATGAGTCTGCGTGAGCCCTACTCTAACTGCCTGCAAATGCATTTGCCTAACCAATCTCTGTTCCACACAAACACACGAATCCGGACGCGCAGCCTGGTGACGAGGCGGACGAGGAAGACGACGACGCTGACGTTGTTGACTTTGTGATTGCAAAGCGCGCCTGGCGACCGGGCAAGAGTAACCACCACAACCACCTGAGCCACAATAGCAACGCGGCAGCTGCAGCGGCTACGCTCACCGACTTTGAGGCCGACTCTGAGAGCAGCGATCTGGAGCAGGTGCAGCAGCTGAGGCGAGGCGGAGGCGCCTGTTGCAGCGGTATCTCCATCAATCAGCGCTTGGCTCAGCTGAGTGTGGGTCATGTGAATATGTCGCACGCCATCAACAGCAGCAGCAGCATCAGTGGCAACAACAACGACACTGGCAACGGCAACGGCAACTGCAGCAGCTCGACGCCAAATTTAACAAATTTGTCGCTGCTGCAGACGCGACACGGCAACAAAATGTTGCCGCCCCAATGCCACAGCAGCCACAATGGCAAATCGAAGAGCATTGCCGTCGCAGTGATTACGCCCAATACACATCACAGCAATGGGCATGGCCATAATGGTCACGGTCATGGGCACGATCTGAACAAGTCGCCGACGGTGCTGAGAAAGTCGCAAATGCATCGCAGTCATAATGACACCTCCAAGTTCAATAGATCCAATCGCAAGTCCAAGAATTGCGCCATTTTCTACTTCAAGCACTTGGACACGGACAATGAGACGAGCGGCGCCGGCACCGATCCGGCTGGAGAGGATCATGAGGTGGAACGTGCCAGCGAAGTAAGTACCGTTAGCAGCAGACAAGGTGAACGGTCTTTCATGGTGTTGGTATCGACTCTAAGCCTCAATCATCAGCCAAAGCGAATTCGCTGCGGTTATCGACTTATCGACAATCGACGTAAAAACAAGAAAAAAAAATAAATAAAAAATACACCCATGCCGAATGCACTTCAATTTGCATGAGTTTCGCATGTGTTAAATTGCCATTAATTCTCTTTTTATATCCAAAAACTAACCATATATAATAAATATATATAAATATATAAATATATATATTCATATTTGTTTATATATTTTCTCTAGTCTTTGGCATGCCTAACAATTTCTTAATTAACTTTTGCTGCTCATTATCTGGTAGTCCACACATAATAATGCTACATCATTAATCATTAATCATTAAACGACTTTCAGCCCGCGCCTGGGGGGCTATAGTTAGTCGACTCATGTCAGAGTTCAGGCAGTTCTTTAGCCTCTTCAATATATAGTTCCGTGTTTTCTATTTGTCGGTCTTTCCATGAACTTGATCTTTGAGTTCATAATGAAAGTTTACTTAGTTCAAAGTTGAGCTAGATTATTTAATCAAACGTCTTTTTTTTTTGTATAAGAAATTGATTAATTATCTAAATGACCTAAACCTTTAGGCAACTGAAGAAGCCGATGGAAGTTAGAACTTAAAAGGTGCTGGTTGAAGATGTGATCAATGAGTGATCCTACATACGATCTTACGATAGTTTATATTAGATTGTTAGAAGACGGAAAGAAGGAAAACTGGAAAGCTAGAAAGGCTGGAAGAAAGAACAAATGGAAGGCAAGAAGTAAGGAAGGGAAGATCGACAAAACAGGGAAAAAAGGGAAAATTTAGCTTTATTTATGACAATTGGCTAGACCAAGATCCTATGTCATATCATGTCAGGGAAACATCCTTAGCTTAGCCTCAGCAAATTAGCTTACCATATAAGACAGACAGAGCTCTTCTCTATAGATCCTTCGAGATTCCATAATTTAAAATCGTTTGCTTAAGGAATTTGAAAATTAATTTAATACAAATGGAATTCAGTTATTCGTATGACAAGTGGGAGTTGGCACTGAGACCTGTGTGTTCACCTGTTGCTGCTGCAGCTCCTGCAACAGCTGCTGTTGCCGTTTGCCGTTTGCCGTTTGCGGTTTGCTCTTTGCTCCTTCGAGCTGCAAGCCAAGTGATGAGTGCATTGGCTGCATGCAAAGCCTAAGGTCACCAAGACAAACCAAACGAAACGTCACAGCATTAATATAAATTGCAAACAGAGAAAACGACAACAGCAGCAACAGCAACAGCAACAACAACTTAGAGGGCGGCACGGCGGCAACTCCTACTCTGAGCAGAGGTTGCAGCGGGCCATGGCCGCGCTGGCAGCGGCAACCGGCATTTGAGGCGAGCTCAAAAGATTTTTGCCACTCAGCAGCAGCAACAACAACAATTTGTAGCTGCAATTGTTGCCGTTGCTGTGGCTGTTGCTGTTGCTGCGACTACAAGTTACAATTTGCCATTTTGCGCAAGTAACGCTAATTAAACTTCATTTTCTACTACTTCATCTTCATCGCGCTGTGCCAAGCATTGCCACAGCACAGCTACACAAACAGAGCCACAGTTGAACACAGAAACTTTGACGTTGGCCCACACAGTTTTTGCTTTTGCCTGAGCTTGAGCTTCTGCTTCATTTGTATATTGCATACTGAGTTTTGTTTTTGCTTTAACCTTCCTTTAGATACTGAAATCGGCTGATGCCTCATCGGATGACGACGACGAGGGTTGGCTCTATACGGCAGCAACAGGCACAGCGGCAACTGTTAGTGCTACAGCAGCAACATCCACTGTCGATGGTCTGCAGTCGGCTGCCATCTCATCGACAACGTCTGGCGCCGTTGCTGGAGTCAACGACGACTCTGATAAGGAGAACAAGGAGACGCTGTTGACCACAGCAGCGGCAGCAGCAGCAACAGCAGCAACAACAACAGCAACAATAATCGCAACTGTTGTCAGCGGCGGCGGCAGCAGCAACTACGACAGCAGCAGCGCTTGCTCCTCGTCCAATTCGAACGGTGTCCATACGGAGACCTCAGCCACCTCACGGGTTACCCAAATGCAGCGCAGCATTGTCGACATGGACATTCAGTTTCAAATCAATGGCAGCGCCAGCGATGGCAGCAACAGCAACATAAGACACATCATTAGCAACAATTGCTACAAACAAATGCAATGCGACAGCGACAACAACAACACCAGCCAGCAGCAGCAGCAGCAACAACTGAATGCCAACAACAATATGCACAAGCAACAACAACAACAGCAACAGTCGCGCTTCGACTATAAACAACAGCAACAACAACTGAAGCTGAATCTAGAGAACGCTGCTGAGGCAACTGTTGCTGATAACACAAATGGAAATGCAGCACAGGTGAGTAGAGCGAGTCAAGTGTTGCCAGAGATAAAGTTATCTAAGCTTTTCAAGTTAAATGAATCAACTTATTGGGGAATAGAGAAATATATATAATATAAAAGAAGATAGATAGAGACTTACATGAGCAGAGATAGAAAGAGCTTTTGTTGAATTTCAATGAATCAGTTTGGGGGAGACAGAGAGAGAGCAAGAGAGAGAAATGGGCATGATATAGAGAGACTATAGCTGTAAGAATATAGCTGATTTAGCTGAAATAGGCAATGTGGAGAGTCTTAAGTTCAACACTACTAAAAACTCCAGAGAGTTTACTTAGTAAAGCAGATATTTTCGGATCCGAGGTAATCTAATGCTTTGGGATTCCTAAATATGGGTGTTATAACTTAACTATCTACCTATTTGTCATAGACTCTTTAGTTCTCTTTAAAATCATTCGATAGTGTATTCGACTATGTCTAAGAGTTTATTGTCTAGCACTAGGATACCTATTTATTCTTGCCATAACTTGGTAAACTTACCATTATCGCAATGTGCTTAGCAACATCTCCCGCAGCTGCACAGCTTGAAACTGAATGTCAATTGGTTGCATGATGTTCATTACCATAACGAGAGTTGATTTAACTTTAATCTTTCATCCGTTCATTTATTTGCTAATAGCCTTACGGACTGACAGACAGACAGACAGACAGAGCTGGCTAATAAGACAAGAGCTGAGAGCTGGGCTGAGAACTCGAGTGTTGTTATGCCCTAACCATTTATGTGTTGTAGACCACAAAAATTTCAAAATTCGCAAATACAAATCGTAGACAGCAGACAGCAGAGTGTGCAACAGCAACGTGCCACACAGGTTCCCACAGTCTCGGACTTTTCAGTTGAAGTTGGAGTTGAAGTTTGAGTTGCATTCGATTTCGATTCGATCGCTTGCCTGTCTGCCAGACTCTGAGTCTCTCTCTTTCGCTCGTTGAGTTGTGTCAATAAAGTTGCTGCTTTGTTGGTTGTCGGTTGCAACTTTGTTTGCCATTAGCCCAAAACAGAGTAGTTTAAGAGTGGAGCAGGAGCAGCAGGAGGAGCAGGAGGGAGGGTAGCTAGGTCGGATACTTTGGTGAGGCACCTTTTCAATAAATGGCTACCGCCTCTTTTTCCTACCGACGACTGCGCTGCTTTCTGGTTTCCCCTGCACCTGATGATTAAGCAGTTGGGTTAATGAAAGCGAATCATGCAGCAACTGCGCGATCGACTCCCGTCCCGGCAGCAGCTGCCATTCAAAATTGATGCCCAACTATTGACTCCCGACTGCTGCTGGGCTGCTCTGACTGTCAGTCTGAAAGACAGACAGACAGGCAAGCAGACAGAGCTGGCGATAGTCCAGGAAAAACTGAGCAGCGCACGTCAAAAATGGGAAAGTACGAAATTAACCAAAAACGTGTGATTTATTTCTTCATTGCGGCATACAAAAATATAAAGAAACAAAGGCAACTCAAGAGGACAGAGTGCTCTGGTCGGGAGTGAATGACGCAGAGATACTCATTACTTGGGTGAAATTGAAACATAAAGTGAATTCTTAATATGATTTTATGCAGATTAATTTCGATTAAAGCTGAAGTCAATGAGAGAGAAATCCCTTAGCTCTAACCTGCCATCAAAATACCCTGCTGTGCTCTCCACTAAGTACAGGGTATATATGGAAAAGAAACTTAGCAAATAGTTTGTGCAATTGAAAGGGTCTGCAGCGAGACAGTTGCGCAAAGGACAGACAGAGCTTCAGCTGCAACGAGGACACGTTCGACCTGGCCAGATTTATGGGTATATTGGTGGCAGGCTGCATTGTAATAGAGCCATGCAACACGATGCAAAGGCAGCAGCAGGAAACGGCTCTGCGTCCAGCTGATTGATTATGAGACAGAGGCATTTGAAGGCATTTGCTTTGCCTGACAACTTTTAATTAAAACAACTTTTTGGTTACCTTTACAGCTGCTCTGCCACAACAACATCAACAATAACAACAACAACAACAACAGTAACAGTTTCTATAGTCGTGCGTACATCTGCAACATCAGCGTTTGGCCCAGCGACATGAGCAATGGGAATTCAAGTCCAACTGCCCAGCAGAATGGAGGCAATCGTCTACCACCTCGCTCGCCCGCCAAATCGTCCAAGTCCAGCAGATCGCAGGCGAGCAGCAGCAATGCGACTATGTCGCCAACTAAGGTAAGTCCAAGAGCTTAGTCTAAGCTCCCCATCTCTCCCTACCTATCTCTTTCTATTGGTCATTCCATCTCCCTCTGCGTTTGTCAGCGCTATGAAATTTTGTGTGTAAAGGAAGCGGAAGCATTTCCTGTGCTTCGTTTGTGCCCAGTCACTGGACGGGACGAATGCCTTCTACTTAGCTTTCTCCAAGTCACACGCTGAGCAAAGCAATCAATTGATTTATATTAAAGAGACGATCTTCTAGAGTGTACTATACACGATAAAGACTATACCTCTCTTTAAGTTACTCTCAGTGTACTCTTTACAGCTCTGAGCTCAGCTAGATCTATATCTGTATAACTCTCAGTATACACTGTTCATACAGGTGTTCTCTTCTGTACTCTCCTTTCATAATCTCTATTCTGTGTCACTTTTCCTATATGAACTTCTCATATACATTACTATAACTTGCATACAATTTCGCTCAGTGTACACTGCCCACAACTCGACTGTGTGCTGTGATTTCCCTTTCATCGGCACACCACAAGAGAGAAATATATATATGTATATATAATATATGTAGATTCCACGGTACTTTGCAATTTGTCATCTTGTTGTGGCAGCCAGCGCAGCGGCGAGTCGTAGACATTGCGTGTCGCACATTCGCACAACCGTGACCATGAACGCTTGGCAGAGAGCCTGGATGGAGGGAGAGCTGAGCTGGGTCTCTGATCTGCTCTGGCCTTATGTATAACGGTGCGACGGCTCCTCTTTGTTGTTGTTGGTGTTGTTGAGTTGGGCTCTCATGGTTTCAGTTTCGCTTGAAATGCACACGAGGAGTTGCGAGTTCGATCGAATCAATCGATACAGTTGAAGCACTTTGTTGGTGGTCCAGTGGTCCAGTGGTGCGTGTGTGCGTTTGAATTTGCCTCAAATTTCTCTAAGCTCTTTTTGTGGCTTTTTCGTGTCAATTTGCTGGTAAACATGTCCAGCAAACATGTCCAATGACAAGTTGCCGCGCTGTAATGGGCTGTAAACGATCATCTTTGTAATTTGAGAGATTCATCGAAGTTATTTTTGTGAAAATCAGCGGGTGGAAATCAAAAGGCCGCCAACGGATGGACAAGTGTTTGGCAAAATGAAAGCAAAGTGGAAAATGTCTCGGAATTGTTTGCTAAATTGGCAAAACAATTTGTTAAAAAAAAGTTGTTGAGCTGTTGCGATGAGTTGAATATGTAGAGAAATGTTGCATTGTAGAAATTGTGGCTAATTAATATCTTTTGAATGTATCAGTGGAAAATGCGATCTATAATATTTGTTGTGCAAATATATGTAGCAGGCAGAAGAAGGTGTGTCAGACTTCATAATCATGATTGATTTAATAGATCTGCGTGTATCTCAAGGTGTTATCTAGTCGAGTATTTACTGCTACAGCTTACTTGTTTTCATTAATATATCATATGTTTTTTTTCCTTTTTTCTATGCGTCAGCTCTTTGCTGATCAATCAAGAAGTAATAAAATATGTTTGTGCAAATTTTTTTTTAATCTCAAACACATTGCAATAACAACCGCAAAGCTTGATCAGATTAAATATGACAAATAGAAAATCCGTGAAACTCAACTTGACGATCATTAAAATTACTAACAGCTAAAAACATAATTGCGGAAACTGAAGAGATTTTTATTTTTGTTAATTTTAATGATGCTCAATCCATGTTTATTATTATAAATTTAAAAAATGCTATGATTGCAAACAACTTGAGCTTATAAGCTTTCGTCTACTCGTCTCGCTATGCATCGACGTTCACTTCGCACATCTTTAGAACTTTATAGCTCTGTTTCACACATGTTTGATATACAGACTTAACTTGCATGATCTCTCAGCGCTTCTCTCAACGAGTAAGCAAGCCCTCCATACAACACCTCTCTTTTCGCTTCTCATTGTGTGCAGCGCGCTGCGCACGTACACATCGTAAACGCCTCTATATTTTCATGTGAAGCAAGCCCTCCATACAACACCTCTCTTTGCGCTTCTCATGTTGTCGTGTGCCTGCACACTAACTGCTCTTTGGTTGTTATTGAAGCAATTATTAACTGGCTGGACATGGGCAAATGTCTGCTTCTTGTTGTTGTTGTTGTTGTTGCTGCTCAACTCTCACTTTTATTTGGCCAGACACCAGCAACATGTTGCTCATCTGTGTGTGAGTGTGTGTGTGTGAGCGTCATTTGCATTTGTCGCTGACAACTCGATTGCAACGGCAGAGCTCTGCTCAGTCAGTCAGTCGCAGCTCCAATCACGGCACGCACTGTTTTCACTGTCCCTCAGGCAGCGGCGGCTCCAGAGTTTCCTCTCCTGTTGCGTGCGTTGATTTATTGAGAGTGAAATTCGCGACGCATTGATTAATATTGACAAATTTCGCAAGTTGAGATTTATTTATATGTACCTATATATATATAACAAATAGACATACATATTATATTTTGGTTTAATTTATGCGCGATAAGCAATCGCGGCTAGCAAGCTGATAAAGGCTGCACATCAGTGACGTACACTGCGCCAAAATCGAACTAATCTAATCATATCGAATTGAGTTGTTGAACAAAAATTAAAAGAAAGTAAAAATCGTATTTAGAAATTGCGAGAGCAAGTAAACACGGCGCAATTATCGATGACAAACGCTGATCGATGACGCTGACTCGATAGTTTTTTTTCTATTGACAGCTTTTTTATCTAATCTCGTTGCACTGTGCAAAAATCATTATCAGTTGAAATTTGCGTTGCTCGGTTTTGCCAGGCAAAACTTTCAGTACGTTTCGCAGAGTCATCGACGCCGGTTGTGTTACAGATACAGATACAGATACAAATGCAGATACAGATACAGATACAGCTACAAAAGATACACTGTTGCATAGATACACTGTTACAAAAAGATACAAAACAATAGAAAGCCACAGAGCTGCATTAGTTTAGCTACAATTGCTATTGTTATTGTTATTGTTATTGTTAGTATTGTTAACTTGTTGTCTGATTTTTTGCGTAATTTGCATATCAAATTGTGTGTTTTTTCGTGTAATTAAGTGCGCGCAGTGCTTGTCAAACTGTGCGATTAAATTTCGCGATTTGCGTGCTGCGTGCGGCAGTGCAATTAAATTGGCAAAACGACGATTGTCAAGGCTGCCAAAAAGAAAAAAAAAAAAAAAAACATTAAAAATAAAAACCAAAAAAATAGCTAAAGCTAAGCTTGAGCTGTCTGCAGACATTTCAACAGTTTGTCAGCCACTGTGTTTTCCAAAAAAAAAAAAAAAAAAGCAGTGCCAGAGATGACAGCGTGAGCAATAGAAATTGAGTGAACAATAAATTAAAATAAATAAAAAAAATAAAATAAAATAAAAATACAAATTTTTAAAATTGTGAATATCTTAACTGCTCCAGTAAGTAATGTACATAAAATTTTGTTTATTACATTTATTAGAAATGCAGCTTTTAGTTTAACTATCGCGCATCTAATCGAAGAATTGAATTTGGCAGGCATTTAAGCAAAGATTTCTTGCTCTGAAACATTTTGCAACTCTACGAATACTAAGCTAAAAACATAAAGCATAGAATCTAATCGAACCAATATCAGAAGAAATCATTTATAGCCCAACTATCGTCTAGAGAACAAGAAATTCTTATTAAATCTATAGATTCAACTGTCAACTATCGCTTAGCTATCGCTTGCAATATTCTTCGTATTCGCTGTCCCAGCAGCTGCCAGCTTTAGTTGCCAGCGAGCAAAGTTTCCAGTTTGTTCGCTTAATTGGCCAATGGCTAAGCAAAAAGCCAAACTCCATATAATTGCCTTTAATTATCGCAAACGCCCAATCGCAGAGGCCTTTCAATTGTTGCTGTTGTTGGTTTTTTTTTTAGTGCCACTTCCAGCAGCTGTTGCTGTGGCTGCTGCTGTTGCTGCTGCAACTCCAACTTTGTAAAACGTTCAACATTTGCACATTTGGGAAAAATTGTTTCCGTTTGCAGCACGGCGTGTGCAGTTTGACAGCCGCAATGCTGCTCAAACTGTTTGGAGTGGCCTGTCCACAGGAAGCTGTTAATTAAATTAAGCCAAAAGATTAGCAATAAACTTGAAGCGTGTGCTCAACACAGACGACAGACGCTTGACTTGGCTTGAGAGAGTGTGATACGAAAAGACTTTAGATAAAACTTGTCAAATGTAAATATGTCAAACGTATATAGGTATATCTATCTGGAACTTGAACTGAGTCACTGAAAGACAAACTACAAAATCTACCTTGGAATTGTTCAATTGTGCAACTCACTCACACACATACAGAGTCACACACACCTAAACAATTTGCAATTAAACATTTATTTTTAATGTCTCTTTGTAAAAAGGTTAACGCGCAAACGCTTGCCTTTGTTTTCGAGTTAGTTGGGCAACAAAAAATACCTTCAATCGTACAAAAAGTGTTTAAACATTATCAACGCTTCGCTGATTTTTTACTATTTTTGTCTCGCAAAGTTCTAATTGGTTGAACAATCAAACAGATTTTGTCAAATTTACATTTTCGATTTGTTTTCTGTCTCATGTTTGTTGAAGGCTAAAGAAGTATTTTAAAGCAAGATCTTTTCTGCTTCATTTCTTTATAGAAATAAGAATTGAATTACTTATATAGAACATTTTGAAAATGCCAAGTACATTTGCCAAGTTGAAACAAAGAAATTGTATTCATTGCAGGGTATTTAAAATGACATCAGCTTCGGTTGAAATTACAATTTGGCAAGGCCTTGAGCAAAATTTTAGCTTGATTCACTTAATTGAGTCGCAAAGACAACAACAGCAACAGCAACCAGATAAGAATGTTAAAAAAAAAAAAAAAAAGAAAATGCAAATAGAAATTAAAGATAAGAAATGATATAGAGTGAATTGAGTGAATGCACATGACTGTACAAATGAATGCCAGGAATAACACTAATGAATAGCAAAAGCAAAGCGAACTGAGCGAGCGATAGACTGGAGCAACCCATTGCAACTTGTAGCTGATGCTGCAATTCGGAGAACTTGCAGATAAGGCAACAACCTCTAGCTCACTCTCTCTCTCTCTATTAGCTCTCTCGCTTCCCGTCTCTCTTCCTCACTCTGTCGTACAGTTCGTCAAGCTGTTAGCTGCACTTCCTCATACGCCCTCAATTTACACTCAATTGTTTCTTTCACTCTGCAATTCGCTATGCTCATTAACTAACGTTCTCTCTTCCATTCTCTCTTTCTCTCTCTCTTGTTTAGGGCAAGGTCTCGCATGATTCAATCAAGCAGCTTGTGCTCGAAGCGGAGCATTTGGTGCGCGACGCTCAGGAGTCATCGTTGAAGACGCCAACGAAGCAGAAACATTCCATCATCAAAATCTCGTCGACGGTCAAGAAACGTGAACTCCAAATGCCCGGACCCATCAAGCAGCGCGTCGAGGTAAGTGAATGGCAAATAGCACAACTCAAAATGTACTCTAATGAGATCTCTTCTTAATTCGTATTCTAGGAATGGCTTGAGCATCAGCCCTCCACACCCCAGCTGCTCACTCGCAATCATCTCGAGGTGCCGAGCAAGCCGGATGACTGCGAGGCTTCGGGCGAGGCAAGCGAAACGGATTCCATGCCACAGACGAGTCTTGTCTGTGGCGCCAACTCGGACTCCTCGGAGGGCTTCACCGACTCCATAGCCACGTGCATGCAGACGAGCACCAATTCGTATGGCAATTCAACGGAGCGCATTGGCGGCTCGGCTGAGCCCATCCATCAGCCGGCCACGCCGCTTGGCTTCGGCAGCAGCAATCAGAGTTTGAATGTGAAGATCGTGAAGCGCACGCAATCGCGTCGCAAGTCCGAGCGCCCATGGAGCGTCTCCTGCCTGTCGCAGCTGACCACCGATGCTGCCCAGCTGACCACAGCGATCACAGCCGTGGGCCAGAGCTCGCCAGGCACGGGTCTGGCCAGCCATTCGATTAGCGAGAGCGCCTTGGACTCCCTGTCGCCAGGTCCGCGTGCACGCACTGCCTCCTCCTCGGGCACGGGCAGCAATGCAGCCAGGAAGGCGGACAGCAAGGGCTCGCTGCGTCGTCGCAGAGCGCGCAAGAAGCGCATGTCCGCCGCCTCGGCGGGCAGGAAGTCCGACTCGGGCTCGGAAGCACACGGAGATCTAACGCAAACTCTGATGAAATCTTGCGAGTCAATGTCCTCGCAGCAGCTGCAGGAGTTCACGAATGCATTGCTCAGCATACAGAAGGTCAGTCCCGTCAAGGACGAGCCCACGCCCGAGGCCGACTCGGAGTCACAGCTAATGGTGCCTAAATTCCGCGTCGGCTCCTTCACCACAGCCGCTCTGCGTGCCAGCGAGATTCGCTTGGGAGCACTCGCAGCACTCTCCAACTACATGCACGAGGATGAGCAGCAAGCAGGTGAGTGGGGAAGCAATGGAGTGGATTGTTTATCTCTCTTGTGCTAGACTGCCTTGGAATACTATTGAAACGATGTGAGGAGTGGCCATTTCCGTGTTTATATGTGATATAGAATAACTCATGATATCATCCAATTCGGACTTATCGCCAGTCATAGGGCTATTCGAATTTGGCCATGAGATGTGTCACGTAGAACAGCTGATGTGCAGCAGGAAGTTTTGGACAGACTTTAGAGTATACAGCTCCTCTGAGATGATCTATCTCTTAAGCAAGATCTTGATACAATATATATATTTCTCTACTATATATGCTTATACTTCTTCTGGTAGTTTTTTTATAGAACTAATTTTTGCGGATATCTCAATCAAATTGAAATTATGACCTTTACCACTCGTCTGACATGCCTACATAAACCATATCAAATCGGAATATTAACAATGTCTGTGAGGGTATTTTCAGCTGCAGATAGCATTTCTTTTCCTTTTTTTTTTCTATATATTCAAAGTGTTTATATATATAACGATTGTAGAGTAAACGATAAGATACTGAACACTATCAGAGCTGAAATGTTAAAAGAGCTCAAAATTTATGATGTTTAAGGACGCTTATTTTGTTGTGCTTATCAATGAGATATAGTTGTACATCAAATAGGAATAGCTAAGTGAGAATTGAAGTCTTTATCTGCAGAGTAAAAGGAGATCAAAGTTAGTTGAGCAGACTAAATGAATTGTCACTCTTTGATATGCATAGCATATCACATGCACATGTGTATATACATTTATTATATATATATATTTATGTATGTAGTATATACAGATATTGCTTCAGTATCATGCAAAATCGTTTCAATAGCATTCAATGGCCCGCTCTTAAAATACTTTTCTGTCTATCTATTGTATATGTTTTTCTTACGCAAGCTCGCACGCTCGTACCCAGGCCAAAAGGTACTGCAACATGCACCCGAAACCCCCTGCGCATACCCTATAAAATTTATATCTAATATATATGCTTATTATACATTTGTATTCCTCTATAGAGCTGAGCACTGAGGAGCATCACAGCAGCATCTCGGAGACTGCTTGGGATAACTATCAAGAGAAATACAATTCAGAGAACTATTCGGAGGGCTTGGACTCGGATGCAGCGCGTCGTCTGTTGGAATTCGGCGATGACTATCGGTGAGTAGCCAAGTTCTATTTATAGACCATATGCATATATCTCATATATGATTTTGTCTTATGATTTAATTTGATTTGATTTGATTTGTGCTCTTCTAGCAATTTCATTGACTCGCAGTCGGACTGCTGCAGTTCGCTGTCGGCCGCCAACAACTTGGATTCGTTTTCGCCGCCGCGCATGGACTCGCTGCAGCAGCACGAGCTGAAGGCATTGCACATTAACCAGGAGACAATCAGCAGCAGCGTCGATCACGCGCGTCGCCAACGCGCACTCGAGCTGCAGTACGAGCGACGTCGCAAGACGCTCGAAGTACGACGCAAGTCCTGTCAGGGTAAGGCACATGATTACAGAGTATATCTCGTGGCACATCAAACTCAATGCTCTAATCTTTTGCAGACATGGCTGATGCCATTGGCTCGCAACAGGAGCAGCTGCAGCAGCAACACGAGCTGCAGCATCAGGCCACCACTGCAAATCTCTCCTCCTCGGCCTCGGCGCTGATGACGCCCAGGAACTCTCAGAGCTCAGCTCAGCTGCCTGTTCGCACCGATTCGGTGGGTCGTAAACTGGAGTTCGGTGGCTCGATGAGCCACTCGGCTCAATCGCTGCTGCGTCGCACCTCCGAGAGCGACACTTCAACCAGACGCCGTCGCACTGTGACGGCCGATGAGCGCAGACGCTCCTCTCGCAATCTGGAGAAATGCATCAAGGTTATTCCAGCCACGTCCTCATCGAGCGGCGATGACTCTGAGGATGGCGAGCAGGAGATGCGCTCGCTGCTGCAGCAGAGCAAGGACAGGCTCGAGGATACGCGTGCCCTAAAGATACGCTGTCATCTGCTGAGACCAGAGGATTATGTAAGTTGAATGTGGACATAGGCCAGAAAGAGAAGAATCCGAAGAGATAATGTCAAGAGTGAAATGAGACAGATGTATTAGAATTAGTGGATAGCGAGATAGCGAAGATTGAAAGATTTACTATATGAAATGATTTGAAAATAGTTTTATTTACCTTGTACTAAATATTTGTTTTTATATAAATATAAATTATATAAGGCCGACAGTCGCCGATTTCTATAGCTTTGTAGGCAGCAGATATTGTAGAATTCTCTTGAATCATTGTAAATGACTGTTCGCTGCCTATTTTATTGTCAAGCTATATAGAGAATAGAAAACCTAAGATCTTAGCTGTCCATTAGCTAAGCTTGATCTAAAATAATTTGGACAAGTTTCATCAGTTCGCAATTTAATCTTGGCTCTATGATGTGTTTAACTAGAGAACTTGAATTAATGATCCTTTCTTATTTCTCTTCCTATATATAGAACGAGATAATTAACACTTGCCGTGACAATATACGCTGCTTGGAGGCTGTGCTGAGGGGTCCGCCTGGTACAGTGCTATCGAGTCAGTGCGCCGGCCAGACAAAAGGTGAGTCCTTGCCGCGAGGCTGTCGGCTAATCACATCTGCAACTGCAACTGCAACTGGACAACAAAATGCTGCTACTGCTGCCGCTGTCGGTGCTGCTGCTGCTGCTACTGCTGCTGCCACGCCCATGCCCATAGTCGAGTGCAAGTGTGCGCCCATAACGCGATTTGTGGCCCGAGTGATTGACTTTGTATTGGATGTTGGCAATTTGCTGGAGCACTTCACGCTCTATCGATTTCTGGCCGGGACGCTGCGGACGCTCTATGCGCTGGTCAATCGGCCCATGGGGCGGCTGGAGCGTCTCTTTGCCGGCTTTCGGGGGCTGCTCTGAAAGCTAAGAAACGAGCTACCAGTTGCTCTCAAACCTGCCATGTGCCTTATCAAACTTTTGCCAAGCGAATGAATTTTGTATTATTATTATTATTATGATTATTTTTATTATTATTATTATTCTTTTACATTATTTTTTTGTAATTATTTTTTCTTGGAAAAATTTTGTTTTTGCATTTGACAAAACGCATTTTGCATCGAATTTAATTTGCATTTGTTTTAATCTTATCTTAAAGTGAACAAAATATTTATTATTTTGCATAATTTTTTTGGCAAATAAAAACTAATCATTTTTATATGAAGAAAAAAGAAACACCAATGCATTTCAAACTGTTCTAGTCGGCTGTACCCTACGTCTAGAGTATTCATATATTTAAATCTATATATATATATATTTAAATTTAATATTAATTTGGTGTACTTGTTTCGTTTATGCTTGTGTTTTTGTCAAATGTTTAACCAAAATTAATTTTTAGTTTATTTTGATTTTCATTTTTATTTACTAATTGTATTTGAATTGTCGCACAAATAGCGGTTTATGGGCCACTCGCACACTTGTACTCAAAGATAAATTAAATTAAGATATATAAGATAGCCCTTTACAGTTGTGCAGCCACTGTGCTCAGCTACACTGTCTCTTAGCTTTTTGCATGCCTCTCAAACTGTCTCGTAATATAGATATTTGTATATTTAGTTTGTGATAAATTTGCTTAAAATTATGCGCATTAAGATCAAACGCTGCTGTGACCCTCAACAAGAGCGAAAATTTTCGTTGCCAAATTACGTCATTTTGCTTAATTTATTAATTTGGATTTGTTGAAAGAATGCCAAATAGTTCGTAAACTGTAAAGCCAATGAATTTATGTAGGCGATTAATAAGAAAGGGCGCTAGGTGGCGTTTCGAATGTGACTCTCACTGTGGCTCTCCAACTGTAGCTCGTAGCTTCTGTATGTGTATGTGTGTGTGCGTATTTGTTTTTGTGTCCGTCACTTGCTATTGATGGGTAGCTGCTATCATAACGTATCATCTGCTTTTGAAAATGACGTCGTCGTCGCTCTCTGCATACATATCGACGCATGCGCACGCACACATACGTGCGCATATATACATGTGTGTTTCAATATGCTTAAGCAGAGCAGTGCCCGAGCAGACACGCACACACACACACACACACACACACACACACATGTGTGAAGCCAAGTTCAAAAGTTAACCGCTGCGCGCTCAGCCATTTACCGCTCTCTCTCTCACTTTGTCGCCGTCTACCTGAAAGCTGCTGCGCCAAAAACGATTGAAACATCGCAGTCTCAGTTCATTTTCAGCGTGCGTTCCAAGCGGTTCTCTTCCGTCGTCATCGTCGTCGCCGTCTTCGCATTCGCCTTCTTCTTCGCCTTCGACGTTGTCGTATTTGCTTTTAACTGTAATTTACTGTGCTTCCGCGCGCTGTAAGAACTCGCACAACTGTTATTCTACAATACAAAAATCTCATTTCCATTAAACTAAATAATAATAATAACTGTGATAGCAACAAAAACTGAAAATCTCAAAAATCCTCGTCAAACTTTTGCCACCCATTCATAAAAGTCGCGTGTTTTTCACCCTGTGTATAAGACTGTATAAGAGTGCAGTATAAGAGCGCATCGTGTCGTGTGCTTGGCATTGGCATTTTCAGTTTTCTTTTTGTTTACTCGACGAGTTTCCCAACTTTTCGAGGTCAGCGCACAGCGTGTAAACAAATCTTCAACAAAGCAACGCCCCGCGCTCAACAGTAAACAATCAATTGAAATGTTTTAAAACGCAAATTAATTTCGAAAATTGATTTCAAGTGGCGCCGCCTGGCGTACAAAAGAGCCGGCTGCCCAAGCAGCGTTAAGTGGGTCACTGCAAAGGGTGGCCAGGAGTTAGTAAGAGCAAGCGAGAGCGCACCATAGCGTGTGCTAGAGCAAGCTCAGCTGGCGACAATCATGTCCAAAATAAGTGTCGCTGTGCAAACGGATATATGTGGCATGCTGTCGGCCAGCTCATCGGCCTCCACGTCGCGCTCTTCGTCGGAGCAAGGTAAATAACGTTAGAGAGCGAGACAGAGATGTCTCCCATGCTAAAGCAAACAGACTCGCAAACAAAGGGAAAACTTATCGCGCATAAACTGCAAACAGGTGTAAATGATGTTTTCGAGAAGAAGCAGACGAAAACTCAGAGAAAACAAAGATCGCAGATAAGCAACAGACGTTAGAGCAGACTAATTGGTTACTAAATGCTGCTGACGAAAGTGAAATAAGTAAGCATGTAGGATGGTCATCGGGAGGGGCAGGGACTTGGGCAAGGGCAGAGGCTGACAGTGGTGGCTAAATTAAAAGCCTCTTAAGCTTATGCATTATGCATGGACCGCATAGAAAAACTGTATTAAGTTAGGGCTTACCATTCTGCTCGCTATGCTTAAATTAGTAGTAATTAATGAAGTTACAAGTTTTTTTCTTGTATTTCATATAAAAGAGACTCCAATTAGTTAAAGATGCTTAACTTATTATTATTATTTGAAAGGTAGAGGTTTATTTAGAAAGAGACAGTCTTACAAATAAAGCTTCTATCATTTATAAAGATATTCGAACAAGAGCAGCTGCCCAAACTCTTTTCTGCCATCGTGATTTTTCTTATATAGATTTTCTTGTTTAGAATAACTTTCACTCAGTTCATAAATTAGACATTATCTAAGCAATGATTAATAGCAATGAATATTTCATATGCCATGATCAAATATTGCATCATCTGTGCAAAGTTTGTCATATATAATATTTTCGCGCTTGTATTTGTCTCAGTGTAAAATGGCAAAACTTCATTAACCTATAAAAACGAGCATAGTAGCTTGAGCAAACTTTAATTTACTATAAACTTTCCATAAAAGTTGCAATTAAGTTCAACATTTCGCTCAGTGTATTCAAATGTTATCTTTTTTCCTAGAACATAGAATTTGCCTTTTAGGGGCAAGCCCTGAACTGTGCCAATGCATACATAGTCCATATATATATATTCCATATGAGCCGATAATGCTAAGTGGAATATATATACTATAATTGAATGCTTGTTTCAAAATCCAATTAGACTACACTGAAACACAAAGCGCCTAAAGAGCTGTTTGAGTAATGCGATCATAAAAAGCGCTTATGAGATAATAAAAATCTTACATGTTTATCATGGAGAGCAGCAAATGTTGTGCAATCCAAATGAAGTGGACTGAAAGAGAGCTTCATTCTTCTCTCTCTCTCCTTCTCTCTCTTTCTCCTCTTCGCCCATCTCTCCCCTATTTTCAATTCATATTTTGTTCCACATCTTTGGCTACTTGCAGAGTCTTTAGCTCATTCTTCAACTGATGCATATGCAAAAGAAAAGCAGTTGAGGAAAAACCGTTTGTGCTAGATTTTCTTCTGCTGCTGCTGCTGCTTGTTCTTCTTCTTCTTCTGCTGACCGACTTTAGCCACCTGTTGCCACATGCCACAGTTGATGCCAAATTGGGTTGGTCGCTGCTCGACTGCCATGGCTAATTAAACCTCGCTGTCAGCCATAAACTTCTCTATGGGCAAATGGGGGAGAAATGTAGGCGTGGCAATGTTGCATCGCAATTGCAGTTTTTCTCTCTCTCCCTCTCTTATAGGGCGCTGCATTATGGCCATCGAGCTTTATGGCCCAAGCTAAGCTACGCTACTCTGACTCTTCCTCTTATTCACGCTCAGCTTGACACACTCATAAACTCATACACTCATACACTCATTAACGGTACTCCTGTACAGTAGTGGGCTCTTTTATGGTCAATTGTTGGCGTTCCGCTTTGAAGTTTTATTAGTGGGAAAAACGTTGAACCCAAGCTGAGGCAATAGCAAAAACCGGAACCTAGGTTCAACGTGGGTCAAAATGAATACAAAGCCAAAAATAACAATGTATATACATATATATGCAATTGTACAATTGTTATATATAAGCCAAAAGTCTGTCGTCATATTCTATCCATTAATTATAAGAATCAAAAATGTTTTGATTTTTATTATTCTTTCGATTCTTATATTTCGCTTTGGCCCCATTTGCGGTCGACCTTCAATTCGCTGGGAATTGTTGATAATTCATTGAAAACTGAAGTCGTATCGCATTGAAACTGAAATTGAAATTGAAATTTCAGTATGATAAATGGTTTACAATTTCATATCTAATGCGGTTTCTGCTGCTGCTGCTGCAACAGAGCTTGAGGTGAGCTCACACACCTTCCCACATGGCATTGCCATTAGAGAACAAATTGCATTCATTTCGTTTGACTTCAGGGGCGTGTTTCCTATCCAAAAATACTTTTGACTGCACTCAAGCGGAAAATGACAAACGGGCTAACTCTCGAATCTAGTGTTGCCAGAGAGTTGAAAGTTTATAGTCAACGATGTACTGGAAAACTGGATTCATTTAAAGTAACATTTCATTGAAGAAACATTTGTAAAGAGAGAGTGAGAGATATAGAGAGAGAGAGACAGACAAACGAGAGGAAGGGATATAGAGAAAGAAATAGGGGAAGAATGATCAGGATAGAGAGGAGGAAAAAGAAAAAGGTAAATGAAGTAAAAGTAACTGAATAGAGAGAGACTCAAAGAAGGGAGCAATGAGAGGAGCAGTAGAAAAGGAGCAATATAAGAGGGTACTAGAAAGAGAGAGAGAAAGACAAAGAAATAGAGACAGAAAATACACAGAACGAAAGAGAGATTGTTGCTTAGAATGGGATATTGAAAACGAAACGAGAGAGTCGAAAAGTTTGAGAGCAAGAAATATGAGGAAAGATATATAATTGAGAGTGAGAGAGATATAATGCTAAGAGAAGCATTCAAAATAATTGTGTGAAGCATTTTAAAGTACGTGTTTGTATTTCCATTCCAATGCAAAACTTGTAAATAAAATGCGAGTCATAAAATAGATAGATACCAAATATTTCATTATAATTAGTAGTTATATTTTTGGTTTTAATGAATGCCTAAAATAGTAATTAACATTTGCTGCTAAGCAGCCGCAGCTAACGACTTTCACAGATTCAATAGATTGGCAACTTTTTTGGCGGCTTTATGCTAATCGCATTAGCTCTTGCGATTCATGAGTCGCTCCACTCGCTAATCAGCTTTAAAAAAGCCAAAGCAGCATTTTTGTTGTTTACTTTTGGCTACATTTTTTGTGATAAATAGTTTGCTAATTATATATAATTGTTGTCATCGTTTATTTCTTGGCTGCTTGCTTCACATAATTATTCAAGAATATGTGCGAAGCTTTGCTGAGGTGGTTCGCCTTTAGGCTATGCTGGCAACCCTGTCCCGTTGCCCATCTTCGACTCGATTACTAAATAAATATGTTTTGTGTCTGCTGAAGACAAGAATCGTGCCGGTTGGCCAATTGGCACCGCCTTCGCTGCTCGGCGTGCCACGCCCTTCCTTGCCTCTTGTCGCATTCTCATTTCGCTTTATGGGTCCTTGTCACGCAGTTGAATCCTTGTGCCCATTTCGACTAGGTCTTTGGCATTTGTTTAAATGCCTACAAATAATATAAGAAAAGAGAGTTGAAATTAGTTTGGTATAGAAACACGTGAGCCCTGGGGAATGGAATTGTATTTGAGCCAAGCCTGGACTTGCCCAAAGCTAAAGAGTTCTCTTTGACATGCAAACTTTTTTGGGAAGTAATAATAAAGAACGTATAAAGATGTATGTCTATATATATAGAGTTAGTTATATGGCGGGCATTAAACAGTTGACAGTTTTAGGCATTCATTCGTCATATTTTGTTTATTTGACAAGTAAATAAAAGCTTATACAGAATGTATCTATTTGTAGATGATCGCAATGACAGCAGCTGTAGAGTGTAGAGAGGCAGAAAGAGAGGGGGAGAGAGATAGAGAATATTTGTTGATTACTTTTATATGAGCAATTATATTGACCATTAAAATTTATGAAGAACTATCTCTTACTGAGGGTGAAGAATGAAGATGTGGGAGATAGCTAAAGCCAGGTTATGAAATAAAAAAGAGAGAGATATTTTACTATGATAAAGTACTAATGAAAAGAGAGGAAAAGAATGGGGGACCTGTAGAAGATAGAGAGAGAGAGAGAGAGAGAGAGAGAGAAAGAGAGATGATAGATAGAAGATAGATGGAGAGAGATGACAAATAGAAGATAGATAGAGAGAGATGAGAGATATAAGATAGATGGAGAATGAAACACATATTGAATATCTATAGAACGAGAGAGAGAGAGAGAGAGGAGTGAGTGCTGACAGGAGAGACAAATGCAGATAGAGAGTACAGACACAAAGCATAGAGATCTTTAGAAAGTGTTTGCTTGTTAGATTTCCCGCCAGCTGCATTTGACTGAAAACACATGCAAATATCTACAGAAACACTTGTCAAGGCCTTCTCGAGAGCAACGCCCACACATTAAAGCTTTTTACAAGAATGTGAATTTGCTGCACAAATTTTAGTTTGAATTTCTCTTACTTTTTAATGTGTTTTCTTTTCGCCAGCTGCTGTGGGCGTGTCAATGCCCTTGGATGGCATTTTGTGGTTGCATTTGCATTTGCATTTTTCCGTCTTGTTTTTTGTTTGCCTAAACAATTTTCGCAGCGTGACGAAATGTAAACACAAATTTCACTTGGCAAAGTCAGCAAAAATGCAGCAAAAACCAAAAAAGAAACTAAGGAAATAAAATGAACAGAAATTCGCCGAGACGTAAGAGTTTTCCAATTAGAATTCAAATTTGCCTGCAAGTCCAATTGGCAATTGCCAATTGGCAATTATTGCGCTAATTGTTGATTAAAGTGAAAGTCTTGAGCAATTTCCACTGCTTAGCAATTGGCTAATCAATTTTATGAGCACTCTTTAAGCGTTTATCCCGCTGCGCAGATTATTAATTTCCACTGCGCGTTATTACGATGATCGAGCTTTTCACTATAGAGATAGATGTAGATGGGAGCCCCACTCCACCCCAACCACCTGGCACGCCCCTTCTGCAGTGTAAGTGTGCAAATCATGGCAGCGATGCGACGAGTTGTTGCCTGATAATGTTTAGTTGGCCCGGCCAACGCCCCACCTGCCAGGCAGGTGCAAAGCCCTCACCTTCGGCTGCGTTGCGTTGTGCAATCCGCTTAAGATTACGAGTTTTTTTCGCTTGCTTGCAAAGTGCGTAGACGATCGAGGTGGACATCCTTCACGGATATCAATTGGACTCGACAGAGAGAGAGAGAGAGATAAAACTGGGCAAGTTTCTGAGGAAATGGAAAAGCTGCATAGTGGGCAAAAGCTGTTGAAATTTTATCTAAAATCATAGTAGACCAAAAGCAAAGCTATAAATGTATGCATATCGAAACTAAATCGTGAATCTATATTGCAAATTGCTATAAATGTTGCTATAAATGTTTGATTGATTCAGATTAGTCCTTAAAGTCTTTCAGTTATCGATAACACTTATCGATTGTCATCACTCAGCTGAGTAGACTATCAAAGATCTCTGCTCAGTTCAATTTGCTTTCATTATGCTCGTCCCACTGTGCGCTAGTTGCTCGATCGTTTTGTTGCGCTCGAGCTGCTCTGTCTGAGCTGAGGCGGGCTTGGCTCGCCGCATGAGTGCAGCTCGCGCGCGGCACACACAAGTTCAGTCAACCAGTTTCAGCTCGACTGCCAACAAGTTCGGTTTTGTGCGCTGCCGAAGCTGCTCCTGTTCCAAAGTGCGTGCAGAGCAGTGCGTCGTACGTGAAGTGCCTGACAATCGAAGCGGGTGTGTGCACTTAATATTATAAGCAGCCTCAGGCTCAAGCTCAGCTCAGCTCAGCTCAAGCTGCAGATAAACCTCAAGCTGCTGGGTGAAAGTAATTGCCTTGCAGATGCGTTTGCACAATTCAATTAAGTGTTCAGTTGGGTCGAAGCCTTGTCACAAGTCGGTTCACAGTTATTAGAGTACTAGAGACTGTTTACTAGACTCTTACTAGCAATACAGTATTATCGTTTAGTTTTGGGTAAGTTCTGGAAAACCTTTTCCTTTATACAGACAGTCAAGTTCGCCCAGCGTCTGCCTTGAAGTTTTTGTCAAGTTTAGGTTTACTGCCCACGAGTTTTGTTGAGCCAAACAATTGGGAATACAGACTAGAAGATGCCCTGTACCAATTGAAATACTTACGCATGAATACTTATAAATCATTTAATTATTTCCTCATGTTTACTCTTTTATTTTCACACTTCATTGGGATTTGAATTAGTTTTGACATTGAGTATGATATCAATCATATAGCTCTCTGCATTTCTTCCACTTTTTGTTGAGCTAAATAGACTTGCATAAATAGAAATCTTGTTTGATCTATTGAAATCATTTATTTTGTAAGTTTTCGTCTATTCTTCTTTATCAGTAAAATTCAACAAGTTTCTTAGTCTAGGCAGCTCTCTCTCTCTCTCTCTCTCTCTCTCTCTCTATTCAATTGCAGATGACCTATGCCTGACTATTCTCTCTTGAGTCTCACCAGTTTCAAGCCCATATATACCCATTCTACATACAGTCGTAACTACTGGGTATATATAGAGTCTTCTGTTCTATGAGGCGTCGCCTGTTGCTGCAATTGCAAAGAATAGACGCTGTCTGACTCCCACACGCTCTCAGTGTGACAACTCATGCACACATATTATATATACAGAGATATTATATACAGAGATATTATATACATATGTATACACAGAGATTATTACCCTCCAACTGTTCCACTCTGGCGCGCTTAGTGCCAAATGTTTATTGTTTTGTAGCTTTTATCATTTTCGTGTGCCTGTGCAAATAAACAAAGTTTCACTTTACATATTCACAGACTGAAAGAGACAGGGAGAGAGAGAGAGAGAGAGAGAGAGTGAAGAGAGTGAAGAGAGAGGGGCAAATGGAAAGGTTTAAAGGGTCTCAAATTCAAATTCAAATGCAAATTCAAATTGCGCCAATTATCGCGTGTTTTTGGCTTTCTCTAGTTAATTTTGGCTTGCATCATTAACTGGGTTTAAATTGTTTGCTTTGCAGATCTGTTGGCCAACTGGGAGGATTTGCTTAACTGGAGCGAGAATGCGGCCAGCGCACGCAAGCTGCAGCAGGAGATGAGCGCACTGAAGCACACGCTGTGCCGTCTAGGCGATCCGTCCACGCCGGAGCTGCTCGACACAGAGCCAGCCATCCAAGTGGCCATAGAGGCCTTGAAGGTGAGTTTGAGTTAAGATCTCAGTCAAGCTGCTAAATATAACGAATTTCCTTCCATTCACAGCACGATCAGACACAGCTGAGCAGCTATCGCACCAGCATGCTGCGCCTGAACGCCTCTGTGCATAGCTGGCTAACCCGGCAGGAGCGGCGGCTGCAGCAGGAGCAGCTGCAACAGGAGTCCGAACAACTTCAACAGAAAGAGAAGAAGCTGCAGCAGCAGCAGCAACAACTGGAGCAGCAGCAGCAGCTCGAGCTGGAGCAGGCAGGAGGCGTGGCTATTACTGTGACGGACAGCAATGGCAACCAGGTGGTGGAGGCCTCCACTGGCACCTGCGACGTGTCCAGCCTGATCAGCGCCGAGCAGGAGTTCCACAAGCACCTCAAGGACGAGGTCAGCGACATGTACAGCGCCTGGGATGAGGCAGATGCCAGGTAAGTGCAATCTATATAGATGAACATGGATCACTGACTAATCTTCTGCTCTCTCTCGCTTTCAGAATCAACTCGCAGCTGGAGATGCTCACGAATTCGCTGATTGCCTGGCGTCAGCTGGAGTGCGGCTTGAGCGAGTTCCAACTGGCTCTTGGCCAGGACCGCGGCACACTCAAAGGCTTGGAGGGTGCCCTGGACAAGGGACAGGCGACGCCAGTGGAGCTGGCGCAGAATGTCAAGCTGGTGGCTAAGCTGCTCTCAGAGAAGGTCAATGTCAGCCAGGAGCAGCTGCTCGCCGTGCAGCAGCACCTGGATCCCAATCATATCTATCACATTGCCAAGTTCACAGCGTCCAATGGCTCGTTGTCCGATTCGGGCATTTCGGACGGCGGCGCCACCTCCGATGGCGGCTTGTCCGAACGCGAGCGCCGTCTGGGAGTGCTGCGTCGTCTGGCCAAGCAGCTGGAGCTGGCCTTAGCGCCAGGCAGCGCCGCAATGCGTTCGATTGCTGAGCGCATGGAGAGCGCCGAGGCGGAGCTGAAGCAGCTGCAGAATACGTGCAGAGATTTGATTGTTCGCACCGCTGCCTCGCATCAGCAGAAGCAGCAGGAGAAGCTAAAGGAGCAGAAGGAGCATAAGGAGCATGAGGAGCAGAAGCAGCCACTGGCCAATGGACACGCCAAGCAACTGGCAGTCAAATCCGCCACGAACTCACCCAAACGTCGCAACGGACGCAAGCCTCGTCCAGCTGCCGAGAAGCAGGAGAAGCAGGCGCTGCGCAAGGACCAGGAGCAGCAGGTTGTGGAGCACATGCAGCGCATAGTGGCCGCAGGCGGCGGTGGTGATGAGCCACCCGAGGATCCAGCTACCATGCTGGACAGCTCCGACGATGATGACGATGCCGTCGCCAAGGCAAAGCCTCGCGGCTGGGCGTGGCGCATCGCGCGGGCAGCTGTGCCCATGCAGCTGGCGCTGTTCACGTTTTTCTGCGCTGCGTGCATGATGCAGCCCAATTGCTGCGATAATCTGAACAATCTGTCCATGAGTTTCACGCCCCAATTGCGCTATATACGCGGCCCGCCTCCAATTTGAGCGATGCAAGTCGCGCGCGATTCCGAAAACGCGCGCGCGTTTTTATGTAGGCAGCAAATAATTTACTTAAGGCGAGTATCGTTAAGCAATCTAACAGCCAGTTAGGTGCCAGTCGGGCAATATATAGATATGTATACAGATCCCGATTATAGCAGTCGACCTCGCGGCGAGGCGACTCAGGCGCGTTTTGCACGCGTTTCTCGCGCGACTCGAGCGCGTTTTGCGTCTTGCGCGCCTTGAAGTAATTTGCATATAAACATTTTTTGAGTGTGTGTTTGTTTGTCTTTTATGGAAGCGGAGGCACTTAATTTCTTATTTTTTAAAATGTTTAATTGAAGTGGAAAACAACGCGAGTTATGCTTAAGATATACCCTACATAGATTTTGATGATTTGATAGATCGTTTCGTATAGTTATCTTAAGAGTTCAATTGAGGTTCTTGCAAACATTTATAGATTTTTTTTACGAGAAAGCCTTTAAAATTAAGTGCGAAAACAAGTTTAAGCTCAACTTTAGCAATTAGAAGGAGTAAGAGCCGGAGGAGGAGAGGAGTTTCAACAAATGAGATTGAGGAAATCGGCAGAACAAAAGTCCATGACAGATCGTGGCAACAGAAAACATTTATATATTCGTAAACGTACTTAGATTGATATTGCTGGGTGCATGGAACCCGCCCACATATCACTGTAACATTTATAAGGCATGACACAAACTCCAGTTAATAGAAATACCATTTAGAAGGAACAAATCAAAAAACATTTCAATTGCGATTATTTTTGGTCAACTTTTCTGTTTGTAAAACACGTAAAGTGCCTGAGAAGAGACCCAGTGCAACGAATGGGCTCACCACGAAGACAGCGAAACGTTCAAGGACGTGGAAGAAGAAGAAGAAGAGACCGAGAATGCAGGAGCAGCAACAGGCAACGTAGCAAAACAGAAGCTAAAGCCTACCATATGCGCCGTCGAAATCAGTTGAGAATTAGAGTTTCTATTTTTATACGCAAATGCAATTTACACAAACAGTTGGCGAGCCTTGGCAAACACCTAACGCTCTATTTAATCAGTTTTATGTCTATTATATTAATAGGATAAATGCTAAACTTTATAAAAATATATCAACTATAATGCAAGAGATGGGAACAGAGAATTTGTATCTAAAGTTGACGCAGCATTGCGCAACTAGTTAAACTATGTTTAGATTCTTATTTGGCAAACGCTAATTAAATTATAATCTACTTATAAGTTTCATTATATCTTGTGAGTTTTCCAACTTTCAATGCAAAAAAAAAAAACAAAAATCACAAAAAAAAAACTATATGAAAAGCAAAAAATAAAAGTATTAAAAGAGCAGAAATTTTCAATGCAATTCAATTATTTTTAGGGTTTCAATTTATCATTTGTCTGATTCCAGAGTTAGGAGTTAAGAATATTAAAGTCTTTGCTCTCGACTATAGAATCGGAGGCTAGGTCGGCCACCAGCTGTTGGTAAACTCCCTCGGGCACTACAGTTCCCACGATCTTTTTGTTCGCGTCTGTCTTCACGCGTATCATTTGGATCTTGCGGCCGTCCTTCTCGATGATCAGCGCTATGCGATCCCAGATGGGCAGCATCAGGCCCGACAGCACGTGGTAGGTGCGCACCCTGAGACCCACGCCGCACTTGATGCCGAAGGGACAGCGACGATTCCAGTAGATGTGGGAGCACATGCGCAGGCACTGATTGTACTGCATGTCCCAGAACTGCTGCACTGCCTCGGGCGAGGCCTTCACGTAGCGATTGCTAATCGAGCTGAGCGTTTCTGTGCGCACCTGTGGCCCCGTGTTGGGTCGATAGATCTTCATGTTTAGCTTGCTGGGATCTGTGGTCGCGATCTGGTCTGGCTGGGCATTCAGGCAGAGGATGGCGCAGTTGTTATTGTTGCGCTCCTGCTTGAACGTGTAGAAGCCCTCGTGCTCCTGGCGAGCCTCTTTCTTGAATCTAAGGAAAAGAGTGAGAAGGGAGGAGGCTGAAGGGGAAGTATTCAGAAAGCCAAGTCCAAGTCTCTTGGACTTAGTCAAGTTCACTTACTTGGCTAGAGCTAGCTCGTAGGACATGCCGCGCACCACCTGCATGGTGTGCAGCTCCGTGGCCGCCGTGCCCGTAGCATGCTTTCTGATGAAGCGTATCAGCTTGGTGGCTGTGACATTGGCGCCGTGTGCATCCAAGTCCAGGATGCCGAGATCAAAGTGCCCGGAGCGCTTCATTTGTAGGATAAGTGAATACATCTTGTTGAGGAAAAACTTGAACAGGGCATTCTGCACCTCGACACGGCAGCCGAGGATGCGATTGAGGAACTTGGGAATGTTGTTGCTGTCCTTCTCGATGACAAAGATCTGATGACCCTTGATGTCCTCGGACACGCTCAGCATGCCCACGCCAGAGAGTGCCACACAGCAGTCGAAGCTGAAGTCGCCTTTGTAGTTTTCCGGTATGTGAATCGTCTCGAGTGGCTTCTCGCCTGTGATTTGCTGCAGCACGCTCTCTAAGGCGCTGCGTCCGATGTTGTTATCAATGTTGAACTTGGAGAGATCCCGCGCATCAGTGGCTCGTCGATCGCCCTGTGTGAGCGCGCCAAGGCTCTCCAGTCGCTTGGCCACCGTCGCTGCAAAGCGACTTTCGCCGCCCAGATCCGAGATCAAGAAGACATACTCCGGTGCATTCGCTTGATTGGATCGATGCGTGCGTCCGAACTGCTGTATGGCTCGATCCGCGCTCCAGGGCAGCTCCAAGGTGATGTGGAGTCGTCGTCGCTGAATCGCCAACCGTCTATCGCTCTGCAGCGAGATGCCACTGGAAGCCGCCTCCGAAATGATGGCCACGTGCTTGGTGTCCTCCATGAAGCGCTGCTTCTCCATGTAATTGACCAGGTCCATGCTCGTCTCCGCCTCGCCGCGTTGCTCGTAGCGATAGGTGTTGTCGTCCGTCTTGATTACCCGTCCGCGTCTGCCCGTCATCTCGGCCACGACCTTGGTGCCCAGCTTGGAGATGATCTTGTCCAATGTGTTGGGCGGCATGCGCTTGCCCAAGTGCTCGATCTTTTCGAGCAGCTTCTCCCGCACCGTTATGCAACGCTCAACATCGCGCTCCGTGATTCGCGCCGTTGGCGGCCGCATGACATCAAAGTTAGGATCATCCTCCTCGAGCTTGGAATTCATGTTGCTGCACAAATGCTGCAGTATGCGCTCCTGCATCGTGACCTTCTCTACTGCGAGAAACGAGTTAAAGTGATTGTTGCTACGATATAAAATTCTACTCGGACTTCTTACCCTTGTCTGGCTTGGGCGGACGGCCGCGACGCTTGCGTCCCAGCTTCAAACGATCTTCATCGTCGTCGTCAGCATTCCAGACGTTGTCGCACATATCCATGTCGCTGTCACCACCATCCGCATCCATGTCATCGTCCGACCACTCGGGGATCATGCGAGGACGCTTTGCGCTGGAGCTCTTCGATCGAGTCTCTGGCTCAAAGGTGCCCGTGTTGAGCAACTTGTAGAGCGATTCACGTGTGGGTGCGGGAAAGTACTTCTCCACGAAGGACTGTATGATCATTTTCGAGGTGGACACAAAGCCCGTCAGTTCGCCCTGATAGAGCTCCAAGTGCTCCAGGGTGCGCGACTCACCCGTCGACTGCAGCCCAATGACCACAGCCTTGCCCTGGCGCGCCGCGTCGCGCACCATCTTGACGACGTGGTTAACCTTGGAGGCGATGCAGAGATTCTTGAAGAATCGCTGATGAGCAGACCAGAACTGACAGGTAATTATCTTCTGGACTCGGTTCTCGATGCACATGAGGCGGCAGGCCTTGAGGAACTTCTCATTGATCTCGGCCCACAGCTCGGCCGAGTGATTGTAGAGCTTGTGAAAGTCCCGCGACATGGGCACCTCCTCAATGCGAAAGCTGACGTCCTTGAAGCTGAGCTGACGCGCGATATAGGAGCCCCTTAGCTTCATGTCCATGGCCACGATCTCCATGGCGCCAATCCCACGCTTCTCCACGGTGTTCACAAACTTGAAGAACTCCGAGTAGGAGGTGCCGGGACCCCACAGCCCTAGGCGCACCATATACGCCATATTGCGGGGCTCCGAGGCGCCCGTTGCCGAGGCATAAACCACCCGAGCCATGGGCAGCAGCTGCTGCAGCTCGAGCACTGTGGTGCCCGTCTTGGTGGACTTGCCAGCGTTCATCAGACTCAGGTTCTTGGCCTTGTGGCACTCGTCCAGAACAATGACTCCATCGAAGCGCTTGCCCAGCCAATTGATCAGCTGTCGCAGGCGCGTGTTGTACTTGGGGCTGGCGTTCGCCGACTCCCCGATGAGAGCCGTATAGGTGCAGAAGATGACGCCGCGCTTGAAGTACTCGTTCTCCTCGGAGCTGATGCGGCTGTACTTGAACTTGCTCATCGAGGCCACCTTGAGGTGCTTGCTTGCCCCAATGTCCAGCAGATCGCGCTCCGCGTCGAACTTCAGGTCATTCGACACGGAAATCCACAGCGCACGCTTGCGCCCACGCAAATAGTTCTCGTAGATGATGGCAGCCACGGTGCGGCCCTTGCCAACGCCAGCGCCGTCGCCCAGCAGGAAGCCCGCTCGCTGGCCACTGGGCAGCAGCTGCTCATGTGCCTGGCACGCATAGGTCACCGCCTCCAGTTGCAGCGCGCTCAGTCTGTCCGAGTTCTTCACCTTGTCCGGCAGCGCCAGCTCGTACGTGATGTCCGGCAGCTCGACGGAGGACAGTGTGGCGGTCTCTACCACAGGATCGGGATGCCGAGAGCCGCCCTTCAGCTTGCTCGGCCAGTACGAGGAGTAGGTGTCCGCCACGCCGATCTCCTCGAAGTCCACCTCGTCGTCCTCCAGCGGTGCCTGCATATGCGCCAGATCCCGACGCTGTGGCTGCACACGCAGCGCATTGTTCATGTCCCCTTTCAGGGGCAGCTTCATCTGTGTCATTGGCTTCAGCATCTGGTTGGGCAGCAGACCGCGCATTTGATGCTGCCCGGATACCATTCCGCTCTTGGCCTTGATGAAGTCCGTCAAAGTCTTGGGAAACGCTGTCGGATTCGCGTTCTGCACAAACATTCGGTTCTGTCCGCTCTTGAAGCGATCCTGTGGATTACCCACCATCACCTTGTACGGCTGCTGGGCCAGTGTTCCAGCTTGGAGGTGCATCTGCGAGGGCATCTTCAGTTGTACCCCATAGTTGGGCAACGTTTTGACTCCTCCGCCCTCTGCAGGAGCTTTGATCGTGAACTTGGCTGCCTCCTGCATAGTGCGCGGCTTGTAGAATATGCGAGATGCTTGCTGTGGAAGATGTTGTTGCTGCTGTTGCTGTGGATAAAGATGTTGATGTTGATGTTGCTGCTGTTGTTGTTGCTGTTGTTGCTGCTGTTGTTGTTGCTGCAGCTCCTGTTGTTGCTGTTGCTGTTGCTGTTGCTGCTGCTGCTGATATTGGGAACTTATGTACATGGTAGGCGGCAGTTGAGCTTGCGGCTTGGGCATTGCAACGGGCACCGGTGACGGTTCCGGTTCTGGCTCCGGTTCCGGTTCCACCATAGGTAGCGAGTTCAGTTCCTCCTGCAGTCGAGCATCAATCTGTGCATCCTGCTCGGCTACGGGAGAAGCGTCGGGCATCTTAAGGGCATCAAGCGTTAACTGTTCCCAATTATCCAGCAGCTGAATCTCAGCATTGTTCTCGTTGTGATCTAGTGAACACAAGTCCGGCAGCTGCGTTGTCGTCGGTGGTGGAACTAGTTCACCGAGCAGCGCTTCTACATCATCAAATGAATCCATTTGTGGTCTTCTTATTCAAGTTTAGCTCGGATTAAGTTGCTTCTATTAGATTTGCGACGTTTGATGATTCTTACGAATTTTTTTATTCGAGTTCTCCAGATCTTCCCAAATGGTTTTATGAAATCTGTATATTAGCTTACCTCTCAATAGATTTACTTTTATTTTCCTCCTCAGCTTTACCTATGCTTATTCAATACTTTTCATCAAATTAATTTTCGAGAAATGCGTTCAAACTCCCTTAAAAGTTCTTTAGTCACTTTGATTTTCTATCGCTTTTCTCAGCACAATTCCATCTGAACGCTACGAATAACATTTTGTTACTAACCTCAGCTCGTCTGAATTGTTCTATATTTTTTTTTGACAGATCATTGCGAAAAGTGTTGCTCAACACCAATAGAACTTGATGAGCAGTGTTGAGCAATGCTAAATAATTGAAACTGCTTTCAAGTCATACTTCTGCTTATAGAGCAGAAAGATCTGCAGATGAGTGTGGAAAGAGATGGAGGAGGAAATTTGAGGGAAGAAGTAAGAGGGAATACAAGGATTTATGGGGCCAACGACAGATGGAGATGGGAAAGAGGAGATTTGAAGCAGGAGGTGAGGAGGAGACAGCTATGGTGTTGAAGGAGGAAGTCGTAATAGAATGAAACCCATAATATTATTTTTTATTATATAATAAATTTCTATATGAAAACAAATATCCCAGCCTAAGCTTTCCAATCAACGTAAGCCTGGAATGTCATTTGATTGGGTTTATTTTCGAAAATTTCCGTAGGCAAACGTTTAGTTCGGGTCTCGATAAGAATGTCGCTATCGTTGACAGAGCCGCGCTCAAAATTATGTTGTATTGATTAAGGGCTGCACCGGGGATATGCTCAGAGGGTGTAATGTCTAAGAAACCAACGGCAATCGCTAGCGATAGCGCCCACCAGTGGCATGCGACGGCTTCCAGTCGGCGCGCGAACGATGCCCTTCGAGCCGGAGTTCGCATCAGCACCAATGACTACGTGCAGAATACGCACAGAACTACGAGGAATTCGAGACGAAAGTCCTCGGTCACGTCAGACAAAGGCCAAGAGATCGTGCCCGAAGAGGTGGCTGATTCGGGGAGGAGAAGAGAGACTGCGACGAGGATTACCAATCCCAACGCAGGCGCTGACCTCGTCTACCATAAGCCTGTGGTTCGATTCGATAATAAACAATAAGTGAAATGAGTTAGCAGAGGCGAGTTACGGTCTACAATAATGAGAGCATAAAGTAGGTATTGCCTAAGCCATTAAATCTGTGACTAAAGTTCATTCAATTAGTTCAGTTGTGAAGCTGAAAAAAAAGATTATAAAATTAATGTGTCCGTCCTTAGATTCTTTTCGTTTTGTTTGCTTCGCATCAGCATGGACT
The DNA here is from genome assembly GCA_030914345.1 of Drosophila koepferae. NCBI lineage: Eukaryota > Metazoa > Arthropoda > Insecta > Diptera > Drosophilidae > Drosophila > Drosophila koepferae. Next base: position 720,030 of record JAUESR010000202.1, read on the forward strand.
CCAGATCAGGCACGGACATAGATAGAAGATGAACGGAAAGAAGTCAACTCGTCGCTCGCGGAAGCAAGTCCATGCGGACAGCAGTCGGCAGAGTATTAGAGAGTCGATCAAACTCCGGCGTCCGCCGACCGCAGGGTCTTCACAGCGGGCAGCGAAACTCTCGGCGGGGCCACTGCGGGCATGAAAATGTCGAAAAAGATTAGTCAGCGCTGAGCTAGACGACGTGCCGGAGGTGCGCAGATTCAGCATGTCGAGTCGCGTGATGACAAGCCAGAGCACCGACCCCTACTACTACGAGCCGGTGCAGCTCTCCCACAGAAAATAGATCTATGCAGAACCCACTTGAAATAAACCTAGGCCAGACAATCGAAAAGTAAATAGTTTCATTGGATAGTTAGGAGGGGGGCCAATGCTGGTTACCCCTGCCTGTCATAGCACGAAATCTGCTCCGTACAGAGTCGAGCCAAGGCCTCACAGCTCTTCGTAACTTCTATGCGTCACGCATTTCCTTGCAAAAGGCGAAAACCTCAAATGATAATCCAATAATTGGCAATACGAATTATTCACACCCCGCAATTTGTGGGCCGACGCGTTCCATCAGAGTTCATAAATAATCTATGAAAAAATCTTGCAACCCTCTTCAGGAAGGGTTGCTCTTTAAAGTGTTTTTTTCTCTTATTTGTTTTCGCTCGCTCATGTTTGATATGTAACTGTAATTCAACTAGCTGTCAGGTGCCTTGGCTCTAGATAGTTGGTCCTTTATAAACTTTAGTGTCCTGTGGCTTATCGAGTCGCCGCCATCTACAAAGCGTTTGCCACTCGAACGAACGTCCGCTGACGATGATGGATTTCCTTCAAATGAAACGCGCACCCAGCGCCAAATGGAGAGGAGGTACGCGCAGTTGTGTGTGTGTGTTGGGGCTCGCTTCGTCTCTTGCAGCTGTATATAAGCAATTCGCTGCCACCAATCAGCGTTGAGTGTGTATATAAGGCAAATTCCCCTTTTCGCTGCCAGCGAACACTAGCTGTCGCACTCTAACGTTAGGCTGTAGGCAGCTGCTTGTGTCGGTTTGTGCTGCTCTAACGCATTCAACTGCGTATTGCTATCACTGTCTGTCTCAACGCACTGGCACGCTAGCAGAGACACGAACCACTGTTAATGAAATGTTAACAAACGTAAATAAAGGAGAGAAATGTAAAGAAAAGGCAAACATCTGATTTCAAGTAAATAAAGTAAAACAAAGTAAACCAATTCTGATTTTAATTAATTTTATTTATTTAAAACGCATATATAGTTAAATATAAAATAAATACAAGTCATTTGCATATACATCGTTATAATAAATAAAATATTGATATAATATATAGGAAGTTTTCATGTTGAATATCTTCATTTACCTTTGTGACTTAATGAGTTGGGAACTGCGCTGCATCAGTTATCATTTGTCTAATTAATATTAATGCTGGTGCTCACGTTAAGTATTTAACATGCAATTAAATGTTGATAGCAGAACAAAAGATAAAAAATTCCCTTATGTTTTTTTTTAGCTCATGTCAACTTATTCAAGTCATTTCCGCTAATAAATGAAATTCTCGCATGTGCCATTTGAAACATTAATCATAAAGTCCAATTGCGGAGCAAAAGAAGAGAACTTATAAATGTTAACTATAATATATATATTTGACATATCTTTGTATATAGCTTGAGTCAAAAATAAATGACTTTTAATTTGATTCACAGACAAGGATTCTGCTAACCTCAGCTTCAGCTTGCAACGCCTTTAACTTCAACCACTGCTCTGTCAGAAGTGGGCGTGGCTGTAGGACTGTTCGCGTGCCGAAGCGGAAGTGTCTTCAAATTAAATCAACAGAATCGAAAAATAGGCTTTTGTCAAGAGACACAGATAAAACGAACAAAATTCTACTGAGTTTCTGAGCTCAGAGAACAAAATTATTAAGTTGAATATAAATATATTTTGAGCATTAATCAGACGATCTTCACATAATTTGTATATATATGCGATCAGACTCTGTTCGTGTGATGCTTCTGCCTAGAACATCGTTTAGAGAGCGATACGATTGACGTTCGCCGAATGAGATTACGAAGTGTGCAGCTAACTCAAAGAGTCTATGCAATCGATCTTCACATTCACGCTCAAGATAACCCTCGCATACAGCCCAATACATATACAAAAGACTATTTGCTTCAAAGAACTCAACCAAATACAAGATTTCTGTCCGATCGCGAATGAGATCGCTGAAGAGCCGACGCAATCGCTTGCTCTCTGAGTTTCTGTGAGTGAAAGAAAATAATTTGCAAGCTCTGGCCTCTCTCTCTCTCTCTCTCTGTCTCTCTGTCTCTCTTTGTATGACTGTCTCCTCCCTTCGATCGATAAAACTATATATACTACACGCATACATAAATAACTTTCTCTAACCTTTCACACCCTTTTTTTCTCTGCTCAGGCAAACCCACAGAATAACCAGAAGCAACCAGCAGCCGCCCACAGCTTTAGCCCTGGTCTAATCCATTCATTAAACTTTGTGATTACAACTGACCACAGGACAAGCAAAGGGGGTTGGCATGACAAGCCGAAGCAAGGACGACTCCCACTCAACCCCCTCTCAGCTGTATATGCAAGCAGCTGAGCCTTGTGCACTCGTCTGAATAAACTGACTGCTGACAGGCTCATTAAATGCCGCATTCACAGTCCGCTCAGGGTGGACGGAGAAGGCGTTGAGGGGGCGGGGCTGCTACGAATTGAGGCTAGTCGAGCTCAAGGATTGTGTGTGTGTGTGTGTCCGTCCGTCCGCATCTCCTTGTTTGCACAGCAAGCGAACTGGCCAAAGGCCAAAGTCAACACGTCAAATTGAATGCCTCAAAATGAAGAGAGAACGACGCCAACTCCAACTCCAATTTCGACTTCGACTGCTGCCCTCAAGTGTGCCACGCCCACTGACAAAGGCTAATTTCAGTCTGCTTTAAATGCGACAAGAAAGAAAAGTTCATAAATAATGCGAGGAAAATTGTTAGAAATTGCCAAAACAATTTATGTTGACATTATCTCGAGAGACATTTTTTTCACTCCTGCCGCAGCGCGAATGATTAATTACCTCAGAGCTAGAGAGAGAGAGAGAGAGAGAGGGCGGGAGAAACGGATATTTGAATATGAAAAGCGATAAGTAGCAGAGAGAAAAGTGTGACAGAAGTTTGGCTTATGACTCCCCAGTTGGCGATAAAGCTGCGACACGCTTTAATGAACTCTGCAGCTTTTCATCACGAGTTTTTCCGAGATGAGATTTCAACAATGAAAAAAAAAAGTTGAGTTCCTGAGGTGCTGCAGGTGAAACAGCTCCAGAAATGAGAAGCAATTTAATGAAAGAAATGTGGAAGCAAGTTTATAAATAAATTATTTTGTTTGAGTTCTCAGTTCATATGAATGATAATTGTTTATCAGCGAGTTTATAGCGAGGTTGGCATTGGGGAATCCGTTGACATACCTCATTCATTCATATTCGATTCGTATAACTATCGACTGGCATTCATAGGTTTCATTATTATTGAGTTGTTCTCTATTTTACAGAATTTGTTAATTATTTACTATGTTGCTTATGCAAGGCAAAGGTGCTCCTGCTCACTGTTATTAACAGTCTGTTAGTGAAATTCTGAGAATACCAAATAAATACTATAAATACTAAGTATTTATAATAAATTTAAAATGTATTCTAAATGCTTTTATATTAGATTTAAAAAGCTTTTTATATATATCTATATATATGATATATATAACCTGAGCCTAGTCTAGCTTAGCCAGCACTTAAGCCTCTCATTAGTATGCCATGGAAGAAACACACATAATGAGAGAGAGAGAGAGAGAGCGAGGGGATGAGCTGCTTGCTCTATTGCTCTACTATGACAGTTCGAGTGAATTGACATTTGGGATTCGAATTGATTTTTGGTTGTTTGCTTTGCTGATTTGCGCTCTGCGGACTTTGGCATTTACCATTTGCCATTTGCCAAATTTTTTCCTGATGCGAATTTGCGAGTTTTCCAAATGAAAATCCGTGTGCAAAATGCGATGTTTGCCCGAATATTGACACTTGATTTGCATTCATAATGGCGACGTGATTGGAGCATATCCGATTGCTGAAGCATCTTTGGCTTTATCTCACAGGTCGCATCTACATCTACATCTCTCTCTCTCTCTCTCTCTCTCTCCCCTCCCCTTCCACTCTCCTTCTCTCCTGTCTTGTCTTTTTTCTCCTTTTATTTTGGGACATATTGTAGAGCCTGGCCGCGGGCTGTTTTCACCATAAAATAATCTTTTTAAGCCGAAAACAAATTACAAATAAGAGCCCCTCTCTATAATTTGTTCCCATTTTTTGTTCAGCTTTTTTTCTCTCTGTGCATTTTGCATAATTTCTTGTTACGAGGGTTGCTCCCAGCATTGCGTTCTCTTAACAAATTATAATGTATTGGAAATTGACAGAATTATGCAATGAATAGAAAATTATGTAAATTACAGTGCAGTTACATTTAATGGGACGACCTTTTGCCGAGGTCCAAGTGCCATGCTAGGCCGTGTCGTACGACCCGCCCGCCTCAAATCGAATTCCCATTTTTATTGGCAGCTCGTAAGATGCTAGAATTTGTGCCTGCCACAGGAAAGGAAAGGTCCTCGACAGCTGGAAAAGGTCTGCCAAAGCTAGTGTCAGCCGAGCCAGCAGCAAATAAAATGCAATGATAACAGCAGGAAAAGCCAAGGAAAAGTCGAGGAAACAGGAAACTTTAAGTGACTGAAGAAATAGTTTTAAAGCCTTTTCAGGTGGGTGTCTTAAGTAATGGAATTTAAAATTTCAGAAATTTTATCAAGTCTCTATGGATTTGAAGGGAAATCAATGAAACGCGTGAAGAGAAAGAAATAAGAATGAAAAGAAAACTGGAAGAAAAGTACTTGGATTATGAAAACTCTTTCAATTCTGACGCAGTTATGCCTAGAGTCAAGTAGAAGAAGAGGAAGTAAAACTTGAAAGACGACTGAGAACATTGATCTTAGTATATTTTATATTTATAAAGAAGAGACCACGATGTGCAGCAGACGAGGTCATAGCCAGGGACTTTGAGGAAAGTTGCAATGGAAGATGGAGAATATAGTTTTATTCATATAGGTCATCGGGCAACTCAACTTTTCACTGAAGAAAGGCTAGTTACAAATTTTCTGTTGTAGCACCCAAAAATATCTTTAATTATACAAGCTCTGCTCGAGCGCTCAGGTGTCAGCTTGTGAAGTGTACGTGACAGATGAGAGGCGACTAGTAGTTCCGGCTATCCTTAACTTCGGCGCTTGCCTCCTGCCAGAGCAAAAACTAATTAGCATTTGCAGCAGCAAACTGCAAAAGTGCAAACTTGAAACTTTGCAAAGGCAACAGAACTTGAGAGACTTTCAGAGCAGCTCAGCGCGAGGGCGTGTGTTGCAAGCAATCCCTGCCCCGCTCGCTCTCTTCCCTATCCCTACTCTTTGGCCTGGCCAAAATAAGTTGTCATGAAATAATTTGGCTAAGGCAAATAAATGAAGCTCGACTCGTCGTCGATTTATTGAACGGGCTGAGCCAAACGAAACGTTTGATGCTCGTAACATGAGCTTCAATATATATTTCTGGTCAAGTCGAGGCGTTTGCCTCCTGCTTCCTCGTTCCTCGTTGCTCGTTCCTCGTTCCATGTTCATTTGCATTCGTGACCAGAGTCATGACAGGAGCAGCGAGTCACGCGAATTGCGAACAGCAGATATATTTTAAAGCCAGAATCGAGCAGCTCATAACTCTGTCATGTGTTTTGCTTTATGCAGCAGCAGCAGCTGTTGAGCTGCAACATCATCATCATCATCATCGCCGTCGTCATTATCGTTAGCATTGTCATCATTGTCTTTGGCTTCGTTTCATGCGTCATCATGTATGTATGTTGGACTAATGGAAGACAAACATTTTATGGGCTGGCTTCAAGAAGTCACGGCCTCGCATTGACCTTAGACCAGTTCGCCTCCACTGACCCCTGACCCCGACTCTGCTGCAGCTGACCCCAGCTCCGCGCTTCATTCAATTACATTTTTGCGCACACTCAGCACTAAAGGGACCTCATAAAGCGTCAAAATTTCAGCAAATGAGCAAAGACCTGCCCTGCCAGCTCACTCCGACCTGTTCCACTCCCACTCCCACTACCACTCCCACACCCACTCTCATTCCTCTTGGCCGTTTGTTGTCCTTCATTAGAAACGACTCCCGCGGGATATCGAGAATCGATGAATGCTCCAGCCCAGCCGGACAGCACGGCCAGCACGGCCAGCACATCAACGCCATCAAAGCGTTCGCCCCTATTAAAACTGACAGTCCCATCGAGTCCGCAGCGTCAACATTGCGGCTGCCACAATTGCTTATGCAATCTGAAGTGTCCTTCATGCTATGTCCTGTGTCTTGTGTCCTGTGCCCAGTCTCCAGTTGCAGCACTGCCAAACCTGCTGACCGAGCCGAGCATTTCCCACGGGAATAACCAAACCAAACCAAACACTTGTGCCAGCTAAGCCAACTTCATGTGAGCCACAAAATTTGAGCAGGTTGTTTCTAGGTCAAATTTGTTAAATTTCATTTGTTTTTTATTACCTCAAAATTCTAGATTATTTGTTGTGCACATTATGTTCATATTTCTTAGAATAGTCTAGACTTGAGCTAGTTTCCTTGCATTCGCTCATTCAATATAAAGGCTGACCAGGCAAGCGTAATTATATTTTCAATAAATACATTACAACAGCAGTTTAAGCTATCAATATTATAAAGATATACAAATATTTGATAGGCTTTGCCACTTTATTATAAATTATATATGCGAATCGCTAACTAAATAAACTCAGCGCAACAGCTAGCTTCTCTTCCACTCTCAAGTAGTTAAAGAAAATATTTTGATTTTTTTTTATACTAATATATATTACAATTAAAACTTGAGTTTGCTTGTTATCATCTCTTACACCTCAACAATTATATTTGCTCATCTCATCTCACACAGTCTACACTTTCTAATGTTTGTCAAATTTCAGCCCCCACATGCCTTCAGCTCAACCTCCTCATGCTCTGTCCACCTGCTCTTGGGCAGCTACCACCAAGAACGTTAAATTTGTGACAACTGCTTAAGAATCTTTCACGAATTTGCTCACGTTCTGGCCATTGCGGGGATTAACTAATTTCGTCCTGTAATTTCTAGCCAGGCTCAGAAACTTCTTTGAAGACAAGCGAAAAGTTGAGCTCGGCGCGCACTTAACTCCTTCGGCTGCGTGGAGTTTTTTCCTCGCTTCGTCACGCCTCAAAGTGCGCACAGAAAAAAAGGGAAAAAGGCAAAGCAGGAAAATTTTTACGATTTTCCTATGCAAATTTTTCAACAATTTTTTTTACCTTTTTTTTTTTTTGGCTTTTCGCTCCTTTTTTTTTTTTTGGTCTTTTGCAGGTGGATGATTTTACGATGCATTTTATGGACTGAGAAATGTTTTTCATTTCGAGCTAAGAAATGCAACGAAATGAATGCTGCGAGTGCGATAAATTAGAGCAAAAGTCAATTAGAATTCGTTACAGCAAAAGTTTTTGCCAGACAACGGCAGAGGCGCATGCCACGCCCACTTCCACAGACACACACACAGAAACTCAGATTATCTGTGATAATAATGAAACGAACTTAACCCTAATAAAGTACAAATGGGAGCAATTCTATTTCATTACGCAGCAGCAGTCGAGCTAGGCAAATCTTGGCGAGATAAGGCCTCTGTGAGCCATAAAATATGTCATATTTGTTGCCAAAATGTTGCAGCAGCACAATTAGAGTAAACGCATTCGGCATGGCAAGGATTTGCCAGGACACGCGCATGGCCTCATATGGGACAGATAACGATGGCTGTAATTAACCCTTTCCCCCTCCGGACTTTGACTTGAATACAGCGTGAAAACATTTGCGGCACAAGTTAACATACACACACACACACACACACACACACACACTCACACACACTCACACACTGACACACACGATTATCCTTTGTGTTTTCTTTTGTGCTGCGCGCTCAACTCGAGTTTAATGCCTTTGCAAATTGACACTTGGCTCGCTCGAGCTGGAAGGCAGCTTCATGCGAACACGAGTTCATCACAAAGTGATGAATGTGCAACTTCCTGTGTCCAAGACCAACTCCTAGTCCATGTCCTGTGTCCTGTGTCCTGTGTCCATGTCCATGTCTTGGGCTCGCTTGCTGCTGTCCAAATTGGATTGCATAACATTATTTTGCACTTGTCTGGCGTAAATTTGCGCAAGAAAAGGATAATTTATGCGCCTCTCCTTCAAGCGAGTCGCTGAGTTTCCTGTGCGTCCTTTTGATGGACATTCGAGGCAAGTGTCCTGGGACCTTCAACACCTCCGAATTCCATTCTCTCTCTCTCCCCCGTCCGAGTTGAACGAAATCCAATAAATAAAACTCAGCTTGGCTTCGAGCTCCTGCTTCTGCTGCGTCATGTGTGTAAAATAATATTTGTGTCTGGCTGGCGCTAATCAAAGTGGATCTGCAATGAGCGAGCTGTACTGGCTGACCCCTGAGCCACACAGAGAGAAACCCATTGATATGGGGTCTACTAATGCTTAGACTCGTGACAAATGTTGTTAGGCCTGAAGTTCGCTTTTATTGAGACTGTTGGTCGAGCAGTTGGACTTGGGCTAAGCTTAGTTAAGGAATCTACATATATTGAGTCTTGGGTAAAAGTAAAGGCTTCCCTAAGATATTAGATACGTGAATGGAAGATCATTGGGAAATGTTGTTGTTAATGTAAACTGAATCTTTCTTTCACTTGCGCATTTTACATCATAATCTATATCTATCCATTAAGCAATAGCTAGTCTAGCTCTGCATCACTCTCACTTTCTTAAGCAGAATCTCTTTCATTCTTCATATCTACTTTTGCACATTTTTGTATTCTTCTATATCTCATGTAACTTTGTAATAACAAACTAATTATAGACTCTCCCAGATACATCTCACCCACCCGCTCAGCCCGCTCACAGAAAGAAAAACAGGAAAAACTTTGGAAAACAATAAAAACAAGCTTCAATTAACATAAAAAAGCGATTTGTTTTGCCCAAACCTCGAACCAAGATTAATGGAGTTTGGCCTGCGCTGACTTCTCGACTCTCGTCGACTCTCCTGGGCTGCCTCCTGCGCTCGCAGGTGTCAAAGTTTAAATGCTCTTATTGTGGGGCATTTGGGAGCTGCGTATAATTAATATGCTAATAAAATGTCGCTTGACAGCTGAACAAGAACATTTGACAGCGAACAGCATCGCAGAGAATCCTCCTGCTGGCCCCAGCTACCGTCTACTTCTCCTGCTCCTCCTGCTCGATGGCGCCTTTGGAATGCTGTGCAATAAAGTTCTCGGCATATTTGACTGACATTCCGGGCCACATATTGAGGCTGGCTGTAAATCATGATTATCTTTTTATTGCTGACATTTGCGGCCGCTTTATGAACTTTTCTCTTTGTCAATCTACCCCTCAGCCTCAGCCACAGCCACAGCCACAGCCACAGCCACGAGCCGTGCACTTGAGGGCTATGTGCGAGGGCTAACAAGATTTGCAACGCTTTTGGGCATTTTTCTCTCATCTAATGGATGCGACTGCCTCCTCCCAGCTTGAACTGCTGCTTAGCTCTGAGTGGGTGGCATCACACTTATGGCTAAGTAGAATGGCCATTGCATACCTTGAGGAGCACTGCCAAAAGGCATTCCAATCGAATGCCATTCGATGATAAAAATCGTGCCACACGTTAATCCAGTCCAACAGCAGGACATCTCGCCTCTCTCCGCTCTCCGCTCGCATCTTGGGCACGCAGCCAAGTTTCGACTGCCGCAGATTAGTCCCTGCGACAGTGGACGCAGCGGACGTCCTGTCGTTTCGCCCGGCTCAAAGTGCCATCCCAGCCACAGTGCAACATTAGAATAATGTGCACTTTTATGGACAGTTAACGGCTGCAGAACCCATAAACGCATTATCCAGCGCACATCAATGGCATGCCAATGCCAATGCCAATGCCAATGACACTGCCAAAGCCAATGCCAAGCCTCACATTGAGGATGTTGTCAAAAGAAACTTTAACTCGAATGGCTAACAATTGCCAAAGTGTCAGAGCCAAGCTGAGCTGACTACTTGAGTTAAAGTGTGAAGTTATACAGCAAATGAAAATCAACATAATATTTATTTTGTTTATCTAGCCAGATATCAATGTAAGTAACTTTATATACTTGAGTACCTAACTATATATCCCCAAGCTCTACTCACATATTAGCTAACTATACCTAAGCCCATCTTTCTCTCTATATGATATTTCTATCTAACAATCAATCTTTCTCCTCTATTGCAAATAAACTGTCCTAAAAAAGTAAACAGAGCAAGCAATTGAAATAAAACCTTGAAAAACATTAAACCTTTAGATTTTATCATATATCAATATTTATGCAATAAAATTTCAAAAGAGCTTAAATCAAAATCAAATGTTCAAATTTGTGGTTTAAGCTTCAGAGTTAAAGCTTCAGATTTTAAATATTAATATTTATTTGTTTGTTTGCGCCAGAGAGCAGCAAGCGAAAGTTTCCTCAATAACAAAATGTATCTATGGCCAGCCATAAATTTGGACTAGTTGCTTGGGCGAATGAATTCTAATCTTAAATCTAATGGAACTTGAATCATGGCCTGCCACGAACCACAAATCTCAAAGGAAGCAACAGTTAAGGAGCTGAGCTGAGCTGAGCTGAGCTGAGTTGAGGAGAGTATCATAAATAAGCATCCGGGACAAAGGCAAAGCATCTAAATTAATTATTTATAGGATAGGAGCCGCAGTGCTGCAATTGAGGCTGAATAATAAAACGATTTGCGACTTGGAACTAAACATGAATCATGCCCAAGGATAACCGAGAGGAAAACTGCAAAATATGGCAGAGATAAGAAACGAGTTTAAATTATGAAGGTTCGATGTTAAATGGACTTGCTCCAGCTCTCACATTAAAGTGGAGCAGCCAGCCAAGAGCGTTGCTCTATGGAAGTAAATCTAATTTTAAGAGGCGACACTCCTCCAGCCCCAGGGCTGTGGCCCCCGACTCCAGCCAGAGCCAACAATTATATTAATACAGTTACTCGAATTTATGACTTGCTGCCGAGGGTGGTTCGAATTTGGAAAGGAAATGTCACAGAGGGTGGAGAGGTGACCTGCTTGAGGTGGGGCAGCCGAGGGCGACGGGGAGGGCGAGAGGGGCGTGGTTGGCAAATTGAATTTGCATAATTTTGAAAAGACGACTGCGGCTTCCAAGTGGCTAAGTGCGTTTGTGCATATTGACAGGGCGAACAGCAGGAGGCGGAGTTTCCTGCTGGAGCAGGGCTCATGGAAATCATGTTTTTGATTTTGATTATGCAAATTTAAGTGTCGCAACAATGTTGCTCATCGAAGCCGAAAGTTGACGCGCCACGACAACTTGAAATCTTTCCGCAATCAGTTCCATGGCCAAGTTTAACATGTTAATTACAGAGTGAGGAGCAGATATAGCTGGCTGAGAGATCGAGCTAATCTAGTCGAAGCTGGCATATAGATTGTGTGTTTAATTGAATGTAGTTCTTGAACGAGCAAACAGAGCCACTCTGACACAATTAGAGTGGACCGCACGTTTGTCCACTTCAATTGAGCCGCAACTGGCGACAGTTTAGTGGACATGCCTCATCCCCTCTCAGCTGATATTAAGCCATGATTTTCATATAAATTACTTCATTAGCAGAGTCCTTGCTCCACAAATGGCAGCACAACTGCAATTTATGTCCATATGAATATATGCTTAGCTTTTCCTCTTTCGCTTCCTCAAGATATGTGGGAGGACTTAAATAGTTGCTCAGCTCAATGGTTGACATCATCGCAATGGAACTCTCACAGCGGGAAAATGCTTTCAGTTTTAAAGAATACTTTGAGCTAGCAGAGGGTCAACTGGAATTTGAAGTGAAATTGTCGAGAGAGAGAGAGAGAGAGAGAGAGAGAGTGCAGCAGAGCAAATCTAGCTCAACAATTATCTTGAGAAGAAGTATTGTCTAGCTATAATATAATATCTAGCTATCGATAAGGCCAAGCTAGCTCAAGTAATATTTATGAATTAAAGAAAATCAAATTTATTTTATATATAATATTTTTTAGTCAATTTAAAAAAGAAACTTTTAAATATTGCCATATTTCATATTTTCCACAGCACTGGGAAATCTTTTGAGCTCACATGAAAAGCGCATTGAACCTTTGCCTTTTCGCCCTTTGTGGAGCATTGTCATGGAGATGCGAATCTGAAAGTTCCATTTGAATGCACTGCGAAATTCTTGAAATAAATGAAAGCTGTTCTGGCCTCGACTGCTGTTTGTGAATGCTCCTTGACGGATTTGCACAAATATTTCATGCTGCCATTCTATCTCTCTCTCTCTTTCTCTCTCTCATTCTTTCTCATTGACTCTCTCTTTCTGTGCAGGGTCTGGAGTTTGCCGTAGCACGTTTTATACGAATTTGAACGGCAATAATCGATCCCAGTGGCAGTTTTTTTTTAAAGAAAATATAAATCCGATTGAGGCTGAGGCTGCGCCAGAGAAGGGTTGCTTTAACTTCGGACTCTTTAAAGCTGGCTTAAATGCTATATCTAGCTATCTGTTATGTTTGTTCTCTATGGTCTCGACTTGTGATTGCATGCAAAGCCGCAAGGATTAAAAACAAATCCACTCAAAATTGAATACGATTAAATTTCGAAATTGACCTCTGGGCTGACCATATATGCAAATGCCTTCACCCTAACGCACAGCCCAGCCACCTCCCTTGCTGTCAGCCTAGCTTGCCTGCTCATTTAGCTCGAGCTGTGAAAGTCACTCACACTCACACACACACTCACACTCACACTCACACTCACACTCACACTCACACTCACACTCACACACTAATACTTTGGCAATTTTTCCTTTGTAATTTTAAAATCGAATCTCGTAATGCGCTGTGGCGAGGGTTGTCTCTGGCGTTGCCTTTTTTGTAGTCATGCAACAACTTTTCATTCATTTCATTTTTTGTCTTTTTTTGTGGCATGTTGCACGAAGGGTTGCCCAACACTTGAGCCAGGGGTTGCCGGCTTATTCAGGAGTTGCTCTCAAAACATAATTACGCGCATGTAAACAATAATTTAATTTCACACTAATGCAACAAATTTGTGGGCTGATTGCGGGCTTTGTTTAACACGAGAGGAATGTGGCATGTGGCATGTGGCATGTCGAGTAGAAGGTGTTGCCATTGTCTCTATGATGCGCTCTCTCTCTCCTTTCTCTCTCTGGCTCTGCTCAGTTATGACACACGCTGAGATTTATGGGCGGGCAACCCTTTTAGCTTTTTTGCTTTTCGATTGCCTTATGTTCCATCAATAAATTATGTCAGAGGCACATAAATCTTGGCAATCGATAATATGCCGTTATGTCAGCCAAGGAGGACAGAAGAAGAACAAAAGGAGCAGGAGGAACAGTGTTGGTAAACAAGCTAAACTGCAAGAACATATCATCATTCAAAAGGAACTGATTTTGGCAACAGTTTCCCCGAAACGGAGTGGGCGTGGCAATCAATGTTCATGCCAAAAATGAAATTTCAATTGAAAGTCAGCCAAGTGTGAGTGGCAGACACACTCACATACTCACATGAGTCTCGATAGTTTATCCATCACAATCAGCATCGCTTCTGGTTGAATTAAGCCAAATGAAGGAGGCATGAGTGCGCGCGTCCTGGCCAAACAAACACAGGATGTTCATTAGGTTCGCTGCATTCGCTTATTAAATCTAGATAGCCTAGATGAAGCAACTGAGGAAATGAGGAGAGCAAAGTGAACTTTGATGAATAATACATGAAATGGTTAATCGAAGTGCGTCTGGTGCCGGGATTAAATGATTATCTCAGCATTTAATGTCCAGCCGAAGGGGCGAGCAAAGTTCCTCTCCTCTCCCTTAATTACCCTGACCACTTGCGCTTCGACTGGACAGGAACTAGTTCCGCAGCTGGAACTAGAGCAAAATGATTTACTGTGCCGCATTATTGAACGTAATGTATTTGCCGAAATTAGTGACAACTGTCGACGTTTTGGCCAACTATTTGCGCAATTCATCAGGCCGCAAATTGTGGGCTCCAATTTTGTTGTAACCGGATGCTAGACCACACTCTCTCTCACTGTCTCTGTCTCTGTCTCAGTCTTTGCTTTTGGCACATCAGCATACGTAATCCAATGAAACGAATGCTTTATTGGCTTAATGGAGCTGACGAGCCGTCGAGCCGACGAAGCTAGCCCCCCAGGGGCATTCGAAAGTGTATCGAAATGAAAAAGGACAATTTAATTTAATCTGCCGCATGGACAGCAGCAGCAGCAGCAGAGCTGCTATGCGGCAAAGGATGCGCCCATAATTCACACTTGTGGCCAAAAGCAGTCAGCACACACACACACACACATCCTCCCTCACATACGTGTGTGTGTGTGAGTTTCCATGCTTAATTTATGACCACTAATTGCGTCGATGATAAATTTAATTTCGAATTATGACAGCGCTTGCATACAATTCAAAGAACATCCCTCGCTCACACTCACTCTCTCTCTCTCCCTCCCTCCCTCTGCACAGCTTTTAAGCCCTCTTTGCCGCATTCCTCAGCTGTCAAACACTTTATTACACATTCTCGCTGTCAAATGGCCATTTTATTAGCATATTAATTATAGTGACTTGGCTCAAGTTCAGCAATTAACTTTGACACCTGTGAAAGCGCAAAGAGAGAGAAGGAGACACACAGATGAAAGAGAGAGAGAGAAAAACTTTGGTGGAAAACGAATCGAAAATCTCATTTATCTTCAGCCAGAGGTGTAAACACAAACAAATCTCTTTTTTATGGTAATTTGGCTAAAGTTACGTTTGTTTTCATTTATATTTGACTTTATTTTTGTTATGGGTATTCCCTTGCAGAGTTTTTTCAAGGCTCGTTTGTATTTGTTATCGATAAAATTTAATTTGTTTTTATTTACGTAAAACAAGAGGCGAAGAAAAAACTAATTAAAATTCACTCTTGAACAGCGCCCCCTGTGTAGGTGGAGTTGAGCGTTGAGGGCGTGGCAGCTCATGTGTTTCTATGCGCTCAGGGAATACCCCAAATGCCGAACTCCCGAGCGGGCGGTAAACTCATTTGTATAAACTAATTGAGAGATTTGCGTGCGGACCAGAGCTAACTTCATTTTATGATGTGTCTCTCATTAGCAATTAAAGCGATATACACACACTCAGATACACACACACACACACACACGAACATGCACATAATGAAACATTAAATTTTTGGCTGATTTGCCAAAAATACAATTGCATTTACCTAACTCGGCAGAGGAAGGGAGTGATGGAGAGGGAACGCGGCTAACGCTTTGCTAAAACTAATTGCATAATTAAAATAATACTCTCTGAAATTAGCAGTAATTATAGCTAAATATTTAGTACAATTTGTTAGAGGGCGATCTGTAAGCGGTATGTGATTATGTCTGATTGCTGATTAATGAAATAAATATTCTTTATGTTGCAGATAAACAATCTTTTGCTATTTGAGTTCATAATATTTTAGAGTAAGTAAATAAAAGTTAGTCTAATATCGCTGATGGGCTATGGATAAGGAAGACTAAGAATGTGGCTGTGACTGAGGCTCTCACTGTGCATTTGATTATGCTAGTGGCTCTAGCAATCGCTGCGGCTTGTCTTGGTCTCAACCTGTAGTTATAGATACGGTGGTGACTGTGACATGAACCTTCAGCTGTGGCTCTGCCTCTGGCTATGGCCAAGACTGTCAATCTAGCTAAGACTTTTGATCTGACTTTAACTAACATTCTAGCATTGAAGTTGTCTCTATTCCTGACTCTGGCTCAGAATATGGCTATAGCTCTGGCTCTAGTCCTAACTCAAATGCTGTTCACACCTGAAAACATTGATATGCATTCTAAACTCTCAGATTGTACTCAGATGTGCTGAGAGCCGACTTCTATACATTTTTCAGCTTTAGATATTTGCAACTAACTTAACCACATTATTAACCACGATTCGACCCACCTTAAGGCGCAACCTTAAACCACAATTAGGCTAAAAGCCATATCCCTTTGTGTATCTACTTTAATGGACAAATAGATAATGGAACTTTTGAAATTGTTTTACAGACAGACTCCACTCTTCACTCCACTCCACGCCACTCCGTTCAACTCCATCGCAGCCTTTGCTTTGCTTAATTGCAGGAGCGTTGTCCTTGTTATCTGACTGTGTCCCATACGAGAAGCGGGCCAGTCGACCGTGTGTGTGTGTGTGTGAGGGCGTGGCGAATGGGTTTATTGTAATTTTGTGCTGCAGCATTTTGTTAAAATATGACATATTTTATGGCTCAGAGAGCTTTTATCTCTCATTTGCATTTGCATTTGCCAGCCGAAGAGCCGAAAGACAAAGAAAACTCACATGTGCGCTAAATGGGTTTAAATGAAATGGAATTGCTCCCATTTGTACTTTATTAGGGTTAGCTCTGCTTACGTTACGTAATTTGGCATTACATTACGTTATGAGCGCAGTTAATGAGGCTGTTTAGTTTGCATTATGAAATGGAATTTTGTCGGTGCTTAAATTGAATTGGGAATTATTTGGATTGTTATGAGTGTTACGTTATTAGTTAGCATATCCGCTATATCGGAATAAAAAAATTATGCTTTCGTATTATTATAGGCCCACTTTGACGAGCTTACGTTTAATAATGAATATTTTTAACGACAGAAAAATGAGCGTTTGACATAATGGTAAATATTTTAACATAATGAATCGATTTCAGTTTGATACGTTAAATAGAATAACGTAAGAGTGTTGGAATAACGTAAGGATTTGAATTGTAACAAATATTATAACGTAAAGAACATATTTGCGATCCCATAACATGTTACGTTAAGGGAAGTATAACGTAACGATCACATATAACAGTTACGTTAAGGTATTTATAACGTAACGATCAGATATGACGTTACATACAGGTAAGTATAACGAAACGATCACATAGCACGTTACGTTAAAGTAAGTATAACGTAACGAACACATATAACGTTACGTGAAGGTAAATATAACGTAACGATCAGATATGACGTTACGTAAAGGTAAGTATAACGTAACGATCAGATATGACGTTATGTAAAGGTAAGTATAACGGAACGATCAGATATGAAGTTACGTTAAGGTAAGTATAACGTAACGATCACTTATGACGTTACGTTAAGGCAAGTATAACGTAACACATGACGTTACTTTGAGCTAAGTTCAGCAAGGTATAACGTAACGTAGGATTGTATAACGTAACGAGAACTTATGACGTTACGTTAAGATAGATATAACGTAACGTTTGATGAAACAACGTAACGGGCAAGTCACATGGCTTTAAGTTAGTAAACATATAACTTAAAAATTCAAAATTACCTTAACGAATGAACGTTACGTTTAAATTTTATATTACGTTACATTTAGAAACACAACGTAACGTAAAGATTATATTCGTGTATTATTTTTGGTTTTGTTACGTTATTTGGAACAGCGTAACGTAAACATATTCAAAATTACTTTAACGAATGAACGTTGCATTTAAAGGAACAACGTAACGGAAAGGTTTATCACATACAATTTTATATTACGTTACATTTAGAAAACAATGTAACGTAATGAGTACATTCCTGTATTATTTTTCGTTTCGTTACAGCGTAACGTTACGAGCACAGCTAATGAGTTTTTTATTAGCTGTGCTGTATGAATTGGATAACTTTCCATAAGTTAATATTTTACTACGTCACATTTCGTTACGTAGCGTTATGATCATTGCTGCAAAACTAATGCAGCTAATGACACTATTCAGACGCACAGTGAAATGGAACTGTGTTGTCTGTTCTTGGCAGACTTCGTCTGATCAATTTTAGGTTTTTGAGGCTGGTTTTTGCTTCGACGGGGAACATTTCGAAATTGCGAGATATGCGCGGAATTTGCGGTACTCGTGGTACCAAAAATCCTTTTAGTTGCCTCCTCTGTGGCGTCTTTTTGTGTGTCGATGTGGCCGATGGAAAAACTCGAAATATGTTTCATTGCTTTTTGTGCGTTTGTCTGCGATTGTCTTTGAGACCCTTCGAGCGCTACTTTTGTCGAACGCTGAAAGCGTGTGTGTACAGGTGGGACAGGTGGGGCGAGATGGGGGTTCGATGCAGGTGAATCTCGGCAAAAGTATCTCTCGATAAATTAAATCAAATATTTGACATTTTTGTGCATGTTTAACGCGTGCAAGGAGTGAGGGCAACCAATTCTCTCTCTATATATATATAAAGCACAAGGTTAGGATAGCTTCGCAGCTGGATTGATGTTTGAGAAGTTGTTGCTGACAGTTAGTATGTATAGTTATTGGTCAGTTGTAGTCTTACGTATACCTGTCTTTAGTATAGGGATGACCAGCTGAATTCATCTAGCTTTGCCCAGCTGTCAGACGGCACAGAAAGATCTGTCTAACTTATCGTTTATATATAGATAATAATCACTATCTCTCTTTCTCTTATTGTTCAGTTAATCCTGTGCTATTTCCTGCTTAGTCTCTCAAGCTTGCTTCACTCCATTTCCCACTCTTCCCCATTCCTAGTCCTAATGTAGTCATATCCTTTCAGCATAAATCCTTATCAACCGACAGTGATGCTTTCATCTCAATTGTAGTGTTCGGCTTTCTCTAATCAAATAATCTCTTCACACTTGGAATTAAGCGCCTTCGTCTTAAACAGTCTTCCGTCTGCGCCGCTGTCTGATTATCCTCAGAGCGCTGGCTTTCATGTGTGTCATCGGAAATTGCTTTGGCAATATCTTAACCCGCTCGCTGACGACGCTCTCCCTCCTCGAGCGGCGCTAACACGCCTCGTGATTGCCGTAGCACGCGCTGCAGGAGTAACCCCGCTCGGTCTATAAGTCTTATCTGGCCATGTCATCGCTCAAATAAATGTGAAAATGCTAATTTAACCCTTTTTATTATTCATAGTCTTACACTTGGGCGAGCGCCGAATCTTGTAGTTGCGACGCTATCATCATGGATGATAAATTTCTGACTCGATGTCAATTTGCATTTCTTGAGAGTCGTGCAGTTCTCAAGGGGCTCAGCCCAGCACAGCCCAGCCAAGACCAAATTATTTCAACTCATCTCGTGACAATGTTGCACTCTTGCCTATTAAGACATTTGTCAACTTAATGCCCAGCTATTTAGTTAAGTTATTAAAGTGTGGCTCAAGAAATCGTCTAATGAAATTCCATCGTTTTTTGCTCTTGCCAACGATTCGTTCAGCCGTAGGCAACTGCCCCAGCCATCCGGATTCGCATATTGCTAATAGCGTCGCACACGCCCTCAACACGTGCCACGTTCGCACCACGAAATTTCTGCCAATTTTTGCCTCGAATTTCATGTGAATTAGTTGTGAATCAAACGAATCAAACGAATGCCACGGCGACGCGTGTCAATCAAATGGGAATCTATTGTGAATAATTTACTTATGACATTTCCCAGTATTTGACATATTTTATTCAATTTCACGGCTCTATTTTTTATGGCCACAATGTGTGGCCAACAGAATGATTTTATATATGGCTATAAATACAACTGATTGATTGACTGACTGACGGACTGATTGATGCCAGAGAGGAGTTGCTTTTGAATAACACATATCGTGGGTGTCCCTGCTCAATAATCATATTCATAAATACTTCAAGCTACTATTTATTGCCGTTCTATGCAGTTCTCACGTCTTTAGACAAATTCACTCTAATGCTCGGCAGTACTCTACTCTCATTTCAAGTATTCATCACTATCATATGCTCTCATATCCTCTAATGAAGCTCATTCTCATTACATCAAGTATTTCTTCTCACTTGAAATTTAAATATTTTTTCATCAAATTAAAGCTTTTCATCTAGATAGGCTGTTGGGCACTAGCATAATTTCTTTACTTTCCCTAGGAACTCTCCCGCCTCTCTATGCAATTCTCATAATTAAATCTTCAGCACCCACACCTATTCCACTCCTCTGCCACATTTAATCCTATTCCAGTTCAACTATCTCTTCCATTACAAACATTTGCTTCATTTCGAATCGTTTGTCGCTAAAATCAATATTAATTGTGCTCTAAATCAAATCTGCAGGCTTCACTTTAAGATGTTGTTCCACTTCATTTGTCGGCGATGCGGCAAGTTCTCAATGCCAACAAGGATTGCCCATTAAAAATGTTAATTAGTTGCGCAAACACTGAGCATCGGTGATTGCAGCAGCAACAGCGGCAGCCAAGCATCCATAGGCAGAGAGAGGGGAAGCTGGCAAAGGCATTTGCAACAGGAGCTGAGGCATCCACTCGGACATGGGCAACGACTTTGCCGACATCGCGTGTATGCAAATTGAATTGGCTGCTGTTGCAAATGCAGCTACTACAGCTCATGCTGTTGCTGTTGCTGTTGCTGTTGCTGAGGTGTCTCCAATTGAATGGCAATTAAGATAAATGTTCGCAGCATGTCCGCACTTAAGGCCGAGAATGCCGAGTGCCAAATGCCGAATACCTAATGCCACAGGCACAGACAGCTTGACGCGCCACTCTTAAAGCGTGAGCTCTTCGAACAGCGAAAGTGAGTCGGCAAATAATTATGAACTAATTTCTTTGACACTTTGAACTTTAAGCAGAGAGCAACTCGACCGAGTCCCCTTCTGCCGCTGGTCAGAGCCGATTCGTAATGCACGTCACGTTTGCGACGGCGTCTGAGCCAAAATCGATACGAGGGCTGGCTAGCGCCCACCACCTGCTGCCACGCCCCCATGTCCAAGGTGCATTGAACCGAAAGCCTAATAGTGGAACTCTTTTACTCTGGCTCCGCCCCAAATCACATCCATTAATTTTGTGAAGATATTTCGCAAAGCGTTGCAAAATTTTTATAATTTGAAGACTTTTGATAAATCACAGCGTTCGCTGCTCGAGCGCATCATTTGTCAGCAGCAAGTGCACATACATGTATGTACATATGTGTATATATATTTGAATCTAAGCACATATCATCCCCAAAACTATGCACCCACACACATACTAGCCAGCTCTACATATGTCACTTGGCACTTTCGTCATGGCGCAACATAATAAATGACATGCTTTTGCTTTGAGGACCAAGTTGAGTTATGATTCTTCAGACCATGTCCATTGCTCACTCCCCAGAGAGCGATATAACGCCCTGCTAATATGCCTGGACACGCTCAGAAACCCTTTGGTCAACTCGATTAGCTGCCTTTTTCTTTTGGGCAAGATAAACATAATCAAAATTTGGCATATTTTGATTTTCCTGGGTTATAAATGAAGCCAAGTTCAGAAACTTGTTCAGCAATGAAAGAAAGTATGTGCATTTAGATAAGCTAGATTAGGTTGAATGTAGTCGAGAGACAGTGGAAGACGGAAATGTTTTTTTTTGGGCGTAGCATATAAAGAGATAATCAAAGCTGAGCATATGCTCTTTGATATTATATATAGGAACTAGTTCAAAATGTAAGCTATTCATACATGTAAGCAAAAGTTATTAGAAAAGAGATGTGATAGAAGACAATAGATGAGAGAAATTGACGAGCAATAAATTATGGAATCAATATTTGAATTTGTAGCATTTTAGTTCAGGAACTAGTTCACGACAGCTACCGAAACATTGCATATCTAGATCTTTCATATTTCTTCAGTTGTCTTTAAGCTAACCCAAAAGATAAGGTAAAGCGAGCATATGCTGGAAGAACTACCCTCTATATTAGTTACAAATGATATAGAGCTGTCTGGCGGCATGCGGAACAAGTGCATGTCAGATAATTTGCAACCTGCTTCTAATTGTGCTGACAATTTTTATGGCTGTCATATAAAATATTGGAAAATTATGCAGAAATAATGCGTGTGGCAAGGAGTTTTCCAGCTGCTGCCAGTAGCTGCATCAGTCGAAGTAGCTTTTATCGAAAAAAATTAGAGCGTGAAATAAAGCGGGGAAGCTCAATTTATTGGCAATAATAAATCATAGGCTGGCCTTGAGCAGCGAGCAGCGAGCAGCGAGAGGGGAGGCAGGCTCATATACGGCAAAGCTTAACTACGGCCGGAGTATGTGCTGCGGGCAATGCTTAAAGCTGGCATTTTCTGCTGGAGTAAAGACTGATGTATATATTAATGAAATATGCTCGTGTATCAAGGTTTGTTTCACTCAGGTTTTGTTTCATTCATAAAAACCAAATCCGAAGGAGCTGGCAGCCCTATTTAAAATGTGCGGCACGTGCAGTGTCTCGCTATTCGCTATGGAAGTTGATAGCATCTCGAGGCAGAGGCAATAAAACTGTATATAGGGAATCATAAATGAAACAGAATTTGAGATACAAATTAGGAGAAACACACGAAAAAGTGACGACAAAAGGTGCGGGCGTATCGCGCACTCAATTGAAATCTCTCGAAAAGTGAATGAAAAGTTTTTTGTTTTTGTTTTCAGAGCGCGTGCTGAGAGAAGATTGAAATCATCTCTGGCCCCGTCGACTCGTTAATTGTCGCGCTCCCAAATTGTGTGGCGAGAGAGATGGCTTCATTCATAAGAAATGCGTCGTCAGGCTACCTGCCTGTCTAGCCATCAAATCTATAGAATCAGCTCTTGGAATCAAAGTCTACTTCAGTGGCAGCGGAAATCGTCTATTGAGGAAACTCTTATCAATAAGAACTATCAGAGCAGAGCTCTAGAGGTCAAACGGATATTCTAGATAAAGTAGTTTGTAAATTAAAACAAAGAGTTTACCTGCAGAGAGAGAGAGAGAGAGAGAGATGTTGACTAAATTCGAGTATAGAGAGTTCCCTAGAGAAGACTTTATAAAGTCCTTAAGCCTCAACTCATATATCATACCCCAAAACTTATCTGAATATACCTTATCAATAATATCATCAACTGAACACTTCCTGCTCAGCTTAGAATCACCTAAACACTTCCTGCTCAGCTCAGACTAAGTAAATCTCTTAGTCACTTTGCGCGCAACTCCCCGCCCGCATTATCGCTTGGCTCCATTTCAATAGTTGGCCACGTTTGGCGCAAAGTGCGTTGCAGTGCGATGGGCGGCTGAGAGTTGCCATAAATTAAAATAGAATTCCAGGTATGATCGGTGGGCAGCCTTATAAGCTGATCGCCGTGGCCGACGGCCATTTAGGGTGCTTTGGCCGCGACTCCGCCACAGACACATCGACTAAATCTGGCGTCCCTGTGATGGACACGTGCCACAGCTGTGGCACAGCCGCAGCTCTGTAATTTAAATTTTAATTTCCTTTTTTAATTGCATTCAATTAGCGATTGACTCGAACTGCATTTGGCGTGGCCACAGATCTGCTGCCAATCAGCCGGCTAACGAGCGCGCGCCAATAAACTGTCATAAGGTCTGTCAAATGACATTAGTTGAGAATCTAGATATAGCTCTCTGTATCTAGATACATCTCTTTCTATCTAGATGCAGATCTTTGGGTGTATCTGTATCTGTATTTGTATCTATATCTGTATCTGTATCTGTATCTGTATCTGTATCTGTATCTGTATCTGTATCTGTATCTGTATCTGTATCTGTATCTGTATCTGTATCTGTATCTGTATCTGTATCTGTATCTGTATCTGTATCTGTATCTGTATATGTATCTGTATCTGTATCTGTATCTGTATCTGTATCTGTATCTGTATCTGTATCTGTATCTGTATCTGTATCTGTATCTGTTTTCGCTATCTTTTGATGCAGTCATACGTATCTTCTGCTGCTGGTTATGTATCTGTATCTGTATCTGAGTTGACTTGGTCGCCGTGGGCTGTATCATTCTATTGCCCATTTATGGCGCGGAGCATGTTTTTGCCTTTGGTCGTGTAATGTGACTAATTGGAACTGCAGCAACTGGAATTGTTGCTCATTGTTCAACATAATTACCCAGCACTTGCCCACAACAAGTTCCCTGCTCGCATCTGACATTGACTTTGATGTTGTCATCGCACGAAACTGCATCACAAATGAGCCTCAATTTTAATCAACATTGGATATTCAGCAGGACTCTGCCGGCTTTCCCGTTCCACTCGCTCAGGTAACAGCCACGCATGGATGGGCAGGTGTTTGTTTGTTGCCTCTGTTGACATTTTATGAAATTTATGACAATATTTTTACACGCCAGACCTTTCTGCAGAATTATCGACTAACTGTACGCATTGTACTTGCACACCAGCAGCACAGCGTGATATGAGTATCTGTTTCTTTTCTTCTGCTAACCTCATATTAACTGTCATAATATTAACAATGCAACTCTATTACTATCACAGCAATTTTTATGAACTGCAAAAAATGCATGAGAATCATAGATCTTGAGCAATCTCTCAGGCGCCACCTTACAAATATTAACAGACTGATTGTGATCAAATGGGGCTCTGCTTTGAGAATTATTGGGAGAGATGAAATATTCATTTTGGTATCATGTAAATGCAACAACAGTGAGAAATTTTCTGTCTTCTTCTCTATTAATAAAGATCTTTTCTTCTGCAATATTTGACTTAGATGATGTATATTCATCTCTTCATATTTTCTTCTATCAATATGTTCTTCTGCCTTCAGAGATATTTTAGATCTATTGAGAATTTGTTACATATATTCAAGACACATGTATCCTTTCTTACATGTCTTTCATTACGTTTCATATTATCGGTGGAATCGATACCATTCTCCAGTGTGTCGTTTCAATATGTTTGAAATTCGTTTCAAATTAAGCATTTGAATAATTTTGTTTTTCATTCTTTTTGGGCCGAAAACATTTGAAATATGTAAGCAGTTGGCGCTTGGCAGAGCCAGTGCCAGTGCCAGTGCCAGTGCCAGTGCCAGAGCCAGAGCCTTACCGGACTCAGCTGTGGCTGAGTTACGGCCAAATTGCGTGCCAAATGGAGGCGGATTTTCTTTACGCCTTTGCCTTCGCCGTCGCCTTTGCCATTGTCGTTTGGCCACACACACTCAGGCACACACACACACCCTCGGCCCATGGTTCTGGGGGCAATTGCGAAAATGAAGTGTACTATGGAGGGCAGCTCCTTTGTCAACAATTTAAATGCATTTTTATTGAGATTCATATCGCGGCAGCGCAGGCTGTGCGAGAATTGAATGCGCATTTGAATTGACTTCAAATTCCTTAAATTATTGCCAACCTTCCTCCGACTCATGGCGCACATATGCCAAACCCCCAATGCCATTTCCATTTCCAATTCCAACTCCGATTCCAGTTGCCAATTCCTCGGCTCGAGTTTAAAATCGTTTTGGCAACTCGCACGTTTTATGCGAATTTGAACGGTAATAATCGATCCCTGCGGCATTTTAAAAAACAAATCCGGGTGGCTCCAAAGGGAAGCTGCTGGTTGAGGCTGTCTTTGAATTATTGCGCTTGGCTTAGTTTACAACACACACACACTTGTACTCTCTCTCTCTCATGTGGCACAGGCCAAGTTTTATGCGTTTCTTATCGCAATTTGATTTGGCAGCTCAATTGCAGTAAATTAAAAAGTGCAAACAAAACACTTTGATAAGCATGTCCCAAAGTTTATGGCGTGCTTTTAAAGTCGAATGGCGAACGACAACAGAGGTAGTTAATTAGAGAGAGATGGCTGATATGCAGCGAGAGAGACAGAGAGGGGCAGATATGGCAAAGATATTGGCATTAAACTGAATAAAGCTTAAGATTGGCTGTAAGTGTGCTGCCATGAGTAGGGTATATGTTTTTTGTACATCTAAGAGACTTACAAGATATACTGAACTATAATGTAAAGAGGAACCAAATGAATTTCTCTCAAAGAGTATCTCCTATTCTCTTTTTCACTATCTATATATTTATATTTATACTTTTCTCATATCTGTCGTTCCCTCACTCATATTCTTCAATTCTTTTTAGTAAGTCTATCTCTCTCTCACACTGTTTTGATACTTTTTACCTCCCACTTCACTTCTCTCAAGGCTCTATCTTATCCCATTTCTATTGTTCTACTCTTTCCTTATTTCTCCCTCTCTATCTCTCTTTAGCTTTTCTCTCTCTGACTTGTCTGCCCTTCATCTAATTACACCTTCAATCCATATGCTTAGACAGAAATATACATATAGTATATCAATATTCTTTCAGCAATCAGTCTTAATTTCAACAAATCTATTATCCAAATATTTGTCTAGGTAATTAGTGAGCACTCCAAACACACAATCCATCGTCAAGTCAGAGCTAATGAATGTTCGGTGGCAGCACGTTCCTCTCTCGGTACTTCCTCATCGCGCTTCGCATGCAAATTTCGCTTTGTTCACATATTCAACACCCTTCAACCCTACCAGCTTCGTCCTGTCAGCGCTGTCAACCCTTTTGCCTGCTTCGGCTGGTACCAATTAAGGGCCTTCTTTTATAAACTTGTCAAATCGAATTGCGAAAGGGGCCAAATGTTTTTGCATACGACTTGAGAAGTAGGTAAACAATAATTTAATTTCGCGCTAATGCTACGAATTAGTGGTTGACAAAAGGGAGAACTCCTCTTCTTCTTTCTCCTTTCTCCTTTTTCCTTTTCCATTCTACTTTCTCTGTCTCGAAAGTCTTCCCAGATATGTTAGGGAATTTGTAGTCTTCCCACTCTATTATCTCTCTCGCTTGTCTTTCGCATATCGAACTAGATGATGTCGTGGCTGTAAATCATGATTATCGTTTTATTGCTGACACATGTTTTCATTAACAGAGCCCGGGGCATATCGATTGGTCGGTCGATTGGGGAACAACCACCGTCGTGTCGTGCTTCCGATGACAAATGATGTCCGTTTGCCAATTTTCATAATTTTGCAATTCTGCACACTTGCTGTCCGGCTGGAGGGTCAAAGGTCATTGGGATTATGTAAATCTTGTATGCAATGGGCCCATCAATCAAGCCAACTTTCCTGCTTGGCCCATAGCCGACGACTCACAACAGCTGGCCGCATGAAATGTCCTTTTAATGCCAGCTCTGGCCATAAAAATGTCCTGCGTTGCGCTAATTAAACAGCAGCAACTGCCAAAAATGTTGCAGCCTCAGCGAGTTCGATTCGAAAGGGTTGTCGAATTAGCATTAATTGCTCATTGGCTGTGAAAGGTAGCGGAAATTTCATACAAAATGAACCCAAAAGATGTTGCCCCAGGGAGAGCTTCAACTGAAAAATCAAAATAATCAAAAAATTAAGGTACTAAAAGTATTTTGCTGGGCTACAACCGACTAGCCTAGGCTCGTCAACTAGCCTATGCTTGTGCTGAACCAGAGCAGAGCTATAGATTGACTGTAGCTTAAGTCTATAGATATCTTAGAGAGATATAGATTTCGATTAAAGTCAGACTAGAGTATACACGACTATACATAACATGCAGAACTTTTGATCTTAAATTCATTTCAATTTCTCAAGAGGTAAAATAAAGTCTATTGAATCAACGTATGCATTGGGCGTGTATAGCGAAATACTGAGTCTAGTCTCATCCAATATAGTCCACATATTCATTGAGATAAAGAAATTACGATCCAGCCAAGTCTAAACTAATATAATCTACTCTTCACATTTGCTGAGCAAGAGAACTGACACAGAATAACTGCAGACCTAGTCCCTCTCTCTCTCTCTCTCCCCCGCTCTATCTCCCATTAAGTTAAGCGCACATTTTAAAAGTTAGAAGCTGAAGGACATGCCTCAAGGATGCCTCATGCCTCCCATCAGCAGCAACAGCCGTGCAGTACACAATAATTTGACAAGTCATAATATTGATTGCATGCTCGCAAGATTTATGGTCGCATATGCGATTTAGGGTTTTAGCCACGATTATGGCTTGTAATCGAACAGTTCGACAATGTGGCCCATAAATCTTGATCCACATTCGACATTTTAAATATATATGCGAGCAGATCCAGCTACAAGTGTGCCAGCGAGACCCTCTTGAGCAACATATGTGCGGCCCTTCAACTCCCATGCGATAAAAAAGGGTTGCTGTCGACTGGGGTTGGGGGCGGTTGTCGCTGGGGGTGTGGCTGCTTAGTTGAACTAATTTCGAGGCACATTTCTTTTACACGTTTTTTATTTGGCTTTCGTCCTTTACAGACGATAAATTTAACGCAATTTTTCTAGCAATGTTTAGTTCTCCTTTTGCTGGAAAAAAAACGCCGAGGAATTTATGCAAATGCCCGTGAAATAGTGGGCAGCGGCAGCAGCAGAAGTTGAAGAAAAAATGTGGAAAATAAAAGAAATTAACAAACATAAAATTAATGTTTGCACCCAACAAATTTTCGCTGCACGTGTTTTCATTTTCCCAATGCCCATTGCCATTTTCCACCACTTTTCCTTTGGCATTAGCTGAAATTGTTTTCTCTCTCCCTCTCTCTCTCTCTCTCTCTCTCTGTGTCTCTCTCTTTCTCAATTTTCCTTAAACTGTCAACGATGTGTGATAGAAATCACAGACAGAGAGAAGCCAAGCGCCAAGCGCCAACTGCTGTGAGCTCCACCTGAAGTGCACATCAAAATGCAGAGATTGTTGCCAATTGCCAATAAGAGTCGAGTCGATGTGTGGATGGCAGGCGAGTATCAGCTGCCAGGATATTTGCCAGGATATCTAGTTTAGCCGGGCTTTAGTGCGTATCGGAAAACCAACTTTAATTGCAACTGCGGAGGTCAGCTCTAAGCCCTTCTATAGCTCTCTCGCTCCCCTCTCTCTCTCTCTCTCTCTCTGTATCTCTCTCTTAACTAATGACCCGCACAGGATATTCGTTAGTCCAGCAAATGTAGAATTTTTCTTTATTAAATTTTGACTTGGCTGCAACAATTTTCGGTGGAAAAAGAAAATGAGGAAAAATGTGCGAAGTCGTGTAATGAATAATGCATGAAATTGTCTTCTCCTCAAGCAAAAGCCTTTCCAATGACCGACTAGTAGGCAAAGGGGGCGTGCACTGACAGTGATTATCTGTCTACAAATGTGCGTAAATGAGTGTATGTGTGTGTGTGTGTGTGTATGCCCGTGAGTGTGTGTGTCATTAAATGTAACTACCCCCCTTCCATCACTCTCTCTCTCCATCTCTCTTTCTGATTCTCATTGTTTGTCGCTATCTGTGAGTATGATTACAATTACCCAAACCAGCGGAAAATGCGAAAAGTGTGTGTATATAAAAATAAAAGACCAGAGAGAATCTTCATATGTGAAATAAGCACCAAAGAGGTATTAGATGTGGGGACTGATGAGCAAATAGTCCTATGAAAAAATGTTAAAGTTAATTAAATATTTATAAATTATAGAAAATTATGATATAAATGATTTCTTTTTATGAAAGTGTTCACTCCCCAATACTTATTTCAGATAACAGAAATCTTCTATTTACTCTCATAATAATTATCATGTAATCTTTCATTATCTCTAACATAAATAGTTTCTTCATTCTTTATTGAGCTGCTCTCTTTGCATACAATAGTGCATAGCTATTTGCTCTAATGCTTTACCTGCATATATGTAGTTTCCTCCCTCTCACTCTCGCACTCGCCCACTCTGTTCCCACTGTTCCGCATTTTTATTTGCTGCTCTTCAATTAGCCACAGAGAGCAGGTTCCGCTCATCATCTTAGCACACAAATTGACTGACACTGATGTGCTGCCCCTCACCTCTGGTTGTCTCTCTTCCACTCGTTTCTTTTCTCTGACAGCCAACTGACACCAGTCACTGAGCTTCTGCTGCCCTCCCCCTTCCACGCGCACACATGTTACCAATGTAGTACGTGGCGCACACATGCAACAGCCGCTGTCTCTCTCCCCCCCTCTCTCTCATCTACATATGCTTTATTAGTTTAGCCAACGGGGGGTTGCTTCTGCTCCTGCTGTTGTTGTTGGACTGTTGGACTTGCGCTAATATTAATTTATTGTCAATGTTGGCAGTTGCCCCCTCCACGCCCATCACGCCCACACACACACGCCCGTGACCGACAGAGATATGCATCAAAATGAGAAAGGACAATTTAATTTCATTTAGCAGCAGAAGCAGGAGGACATGGCAGGACATGAGCCAGGACTCATGAGCCATTATTAACACTTGCGACCACAAAAAGTCGGTCAAAAAGTTGTTGGAGCTCACATGGCTCTAATTATATAATGATGAATCCTCTCCTTGGGCCAGCCACAACATGTGGCGCCTCGCTTGTCCAGGAGTTGGCCAAAAAACAGCCACGGAGATTGAAAAGGAGAGAGCAGAGAGCAGGAAGGAATCGGGGGCAGCTCCGTGGCAGCCACAAGCTCGAGGCGACTTTCATAATTCATTTTGAATACTTTTCGCTTATCGCTGAGGGAAAGATTTATGTCAGACACTTTGGGTAACACGATACCTGAGGTGTGCAGAGGGGGTGGGGGATTGAGGGGTTGGGGGGGCTGTGGTTCGCTGTGGGCGCTCAAGGCTCAACTCCTTATCCACTTGCAAATGATTTAATGCTCACTTACAGTGGCTGCCGACTGCTGCTTCTGTTCCGTTCCATTTCGTTCCCAGCGGCGCCATTAAATCTCATTAAAAAGTTGCCTCCGCCAATGCAAATGCGCCATGGGCATGGATGGGCGTGGCTGGCAAGGGAAATTGGAGCTGTCGTATGCAAATTATAAATGTTGTCGAGTCGCAACAAAGCGAAGAAAAACTTGCACTACTTTTCACGCTTTTCACTATGCAGATGTGTGTGTGTGTGTAGTTCATTAGCTATGCATGAAATTGAAATGATGTGGAACGATAGCCATCATTGATTTGGACTTGACAAATGCGTAAAGCTTTCAATTGGAAACGAATGTGGAATTGAAACATGCGTCAATGGTGATTGAAAATTGAAATTGGATTTCGTTTTTGATTTGTAATTGGAAATGGAATTGGAATTGGCATTGAATGGCCCGGTCCGACCCTGTCTGAGTCAGCTGACAATTTAGCTGCTGTCCGAGTTTATTAATCATTAGTAAAAGTTTTCTTTATTATTAAAAACGCAGCGACAGCACATAAAAATCTGCATAATAAATACACGCACGCCTCCTCTCACTCCCACCCACGCCTAAACCAAACTACACGCGAGGCGAGGCTAAGCACTAAAAGAGAGAGAGAGAGAGAGAGCGAGCGAGCATTTATTTTGCATTAATATTTCAGTCACATATCAAAGCAAGAAAAAAATACGACAGACAAACATACAATGAAAACAGACAGACATAAAGTAAATAAGCAAACAAGGAGCAGCATAGCAAGAGAGAGCGAGAGAGGCAAATCGTAAAGAGCGCATAAAATGTAACTGTGTGTGTGTGTGTGTGTGTGTGAGGCAATGCTGCGCTTTACATAAGCAAATAGAATACAGAGCTTTTGCTGCATACCAGCGAGGGGCAACGGGCGAGAAAAGGACGGCACTTTTACATACACAAGCCGCATAATACATACGTATATACTAAACGTTATGCTAGCATATGTACTTACTATATATACTAAGTGTGTGTGGGTGTGTGTGTGACTATGTACATAGCTCGGTCACGTCCCGCCCATTCACTTGGAAAGTCGATGCTCGATGTGACTGATTACTGCGTCGGCAGACGCGCCGTTTCTGTTGTTGTTGTTGCGCTGCTGCCGATGTTACTGTTATTGAAGGGGAGTGGGGAAAGACTGCTGCTGCTGCTGCTACTGCTGCTGCTGCTGCTGTTGCTGCTGTTGCTGCTGTTGCTGTTAATGACAAACAATGTCTGCCATTTTGTCAATAGGATCGAACATATTTCACAGTCTGCGCTTGGCGAAAGTAGAAGGTCAAGCATAAAAGCTACAAGAATAACTGCATGTAAGAACTGTAAGTGTGCACGAACCAGAGATGGAGTTGAGAGTCGAATGCTAAATACTCTATAGATACGACTAGATGGGAATGGGTATGGGGAATGAAACTCAATGGCAATAGTAATTGTAGATGTTTATATAAAAGAAAAGAAGATTATAAATTATAATAGGAACTGGAATTATAAATTGCAATAAAAATTTGAGTAGAAAGAGTTGACTTTACAAGCGGATCTACCAATATAGAGTCTAAAAAGTTGTTGTACTGTTTGCTTTAATTAATAGAAGTTAACATTCTATAGTACATTCTATTCTTATTTTCAAGAAACATTCCCATTATACACACAGGAAACAAAGTGCCCAGCAATAAGCCAGTCGCTCCCACTGCGAACATTATTCTCTCGGCAACTGATTTCTACAGAAAATACGAAAATATTATAATTGTAACTTTTTAATATGTGGGTAGCGTCTGGGTTTTTGGGTTCTTCATTTGAATATCTTTTTTCTTTAACTTATTTTGTGGGGCATTGCTGGTTCCATTTTGTTTTTTTCCTTCTTTTTCTCTGGGTTTCTTAAGCTACGCAGTTGGCGGTAATTTGTCTGCGGATCAAACAATTGTTGGATCAAACACTGCGCCGAAGTCTTTGTTGTTGTGGGGAAAGGTTTATGTAAATACCTTCTGGAATGGAGGAAAAAGCAGGCCAAACAGGTGGATTGCGTTAATATCTTGTTGCTTACTTATTCAACAGGCACTCGACACTAATCAACTAGAGTGACTCCACGACAAGGCGAGAAGAGGACTTCCTTGGCGAGCTGCACGCATCCTTTGCCAAGGAATTATGCACTCGCAATCGCAGTTGGAGTTGGAGTTGGAGTCGAAGTCGAAGTTGGAGCACATAAAACATTCCGCTGCATAATTGAACGAGTTGGCAGGGCGAACAGGATGCGAGGACGACGCCAAACGAATTTATGGCACCACCAGACCATATGTCTTTGGAGACTTATATTCTTGTGTCGTTTGGGTGTACGTACACTGAGCGAAAGACTATAGTTGAAAAAGTTGTTGTAATGGAATGGAAATGAAGCTCAAGGTAGAAAATTTAGATATGATACTGAGTGAGCTAGGAAAAGTATCTTTGGAATACTTGAAAGGAATTATGTGATTCTAAATAGTAATTGGAATAACATATAAAGCAGTAGGAATAGCATATGAAGAGTATTAATAGTAGGAACAGTTGTTGGAATCATAGAATGAATAGTCAAAGGAAAATAGGTGGAATAGTAGTAGAATGAAATATGGAAACATCCACATTAGCGAAAGTATTAGTCATTAGTTAGTCACCCTCCCATTTCTCAGCGTCTCACATTAGGAGAGCTGAGCTATCTGTAGATATTCGAATACAAGGAATACATGGAATTGGATTGGCTCTCATTGGTTCTCATCAAAAATCATTTCAATACCGATTTTCATAGCAAAATATTATTCTCTGCTCACAGCTACTACACATTTTCTTCAAGTGTAGCTGGGTGTGGTGTGGTTGTTGTTCTTGTGGTGCGCTGTGGTCTTTGTGGTTTTGCGGCACAATTGTCATCCGGCTGGCAACTCCATGACAATCGCCTGGCAATTGCTTTGCATTAAATATTTTTATGGCTCCCGGAGCTGGATGGCGGCTTCATTGTTTTATTATCCTGCTGCTCATCAGAGTTGGCTTATTTCATGAATATTTCAAAAATCTACAACGCACTACACACACACACACTCACACACACACGCATGGAGAGACTTTTCTTTGCATAGAAAAAGTTAATCATTTTAAGTAAATTCCTAGCAGAAATTAAAGTGCGAGCGGGAGCTAGAGCTGTAGCTGTTAGCTGTTAGCTGGAGCTGGAGCTGGATAATGTTGGAGCTGGGGGGACTCTGGTTAGCTGTAATATGTGGCAGCACAACGCACTGAGCCGCGTTGCATGCAACGCTCGTAGACGACGTCGAGCTCCTTTGGCAGACAGAGACTAACGTTTCGCGCACGTGACACGCATTTCCAATTGGATTTATGATTTTAATACTTCGTATTTTTTCATAAAGTCTCTTCCCAGTCTCGTTCCCTCTGCTCTCACTCTCTCTCTGTCTCTCTCTGTCAAAGTAACAGCAGCCGCAAAGTCTTGGAAAATGATGGCCTATTCGGGGCGTTAGTATGAAATTTCCCAGTCGAAGCGAGCCAAAGCATTCAGTTAATGCGAATGGGTTAAGTCTAAACTTGAGCCGAGTAGTAAGGAAATGTTTTCAGCATCGATCGTATATGGGACCTGTCTCTACATAAACGATCTACTACTAATTCGAACTAATTGTTCGAGACTATGAAAGGGCAACATTTAATAAGACTAAGTGGAGAGCAGCTGGAACAGCAAATGCGAGGTTCGTTAGGGCATTTAACAATAGTTGGAAGATATTAGTTTGTTGCTGAGAGTTATATAGTATTTCGTATTCAAAAGTATTGAGTAAGTACTTGGACGTAAATTGGACATGATTGAAGACTTTGATTTTCTAAACATGTTTCTTCATTCTTCAATTTCTCTATCTCGCTGTCCCTCTCTCTCTCTCTCTCTCTCTCTCTCTCTCTCGCTCTCTCTCTCTCTTACGTCTATCATGATGTCGTCAACTAGGATATCTGAAAAATCTTGTAATATTCCAACGATTTCTACACTTAACGTTGCCAAATGTGAGAAACACAGAGAGACAGAGAGACAGACGGAGCTTGTAAGAGTGCAGTTAAAAATGTAATTATTTCGTTGTTGAAATTACGTGAAATGTTGTTAAAAATAATTTTTTTCTTTTACAGCAAAAGTTGCGACATTAAAAACAACAACAACAACAACAACAACTGCAAAGCATCTGATTTTGTCTGCAAACTGTAAAACAATAAAAACGCGTTAATGATTTCCCATTTGAGATAAGGTGCCATATAACTTGACCCCCACCTCTCCCCCCCTCACCCACCACCTTCCACTCCTCATGCTGACCACACTCCTCCCGCCTGTCGCCGTCTCTGCTTTAAATCGCGCTTCTGTGCGCCGTAAAAACCCATCGAGCCAGCGACAGAAGGAAAGACGAGAAAAAGCAAAGCCGTAAATAAAGATAAAACCCGACTTAAAGCTGCTCTCGTTTAGATCTGGCCTGATTTTTAGTTTCAGCTTGTTACCTTTTCGTTGCTTTTTTTTTGTGGTCTCCGGGTTTACTTTTAGTGTGGAAAATTAACAAATTTTATGAGCACTTCGATGTGAGGCCAATGATTAATCAGGCCTCTGATATATATCAACTACGGCGGAGCACATGTGTCTAATGTAGGGGAAAACTAACTGCCAGCTACGTACGTGTTGTAGAACATGAAGATTTAGAATGAGATAATAGAACTATTTAAGATATACGTAAATAGAGAAATACTTAAGTACACAAAATTTATATAGAGTACAGTACATGGGAAGTTAGAGTGTTTAGAATTCGGTCTAAGAACCAATCTACATTTCTGCATATCTATATAGTTATAGATCTAAGCACTAACCATACAGAATGAAAATCGATGACTTTGAGCTCTCGCATTTTTGTAGATCGAGCCTGAAGGCAAAGGAGCCGACAGTAAGCGTTGTGATCGAGCTTGAATGGGAGTGTTCGATGTTTCATATAAAATATATGTTGTCTCGACTTTATAATACCCATGCAACATATTATAATTGCAGTCACCTCAATATCTCATAGATCTTTCACTCTTGTAGGACTTATAGAAGTTTGCTATATCATTTAAATATCAAATCGATTTAAAGACTAAACATAAACCAAACTGTTTAACTTTTATATATGCCTAATTTAAACTCCTACTCTCTCTCTCTCTCTCTCTCCCTCTC
This sequence comes from Drosophila koepferae, assembly GCA_030914345.1. Classification (NCBI taxonomy): domain Eukaryota; kingdom Metazoa; phylum Arthropoda; class Insecta; order Diptera; family Drosophilidae; genus Drosophila; species Drosophila koepferae. Next base: position 755,916 of record JAUESR010000202.1, read on the forward strand.
TCTCTCTCTCTCTCTCTCAAAATTTGAACTCAATTCCCGCCCAACAAAAAAAAAAAAAAATAACTCCAAACTCAATCCAACTCAGACTTGTTTTGTAGCTCCCATTTAGCGGTAAATGTTCATAATCACAAAACATCAAATTAACATGATATTGGGACAGATTTTAAAGGAGGAGGGGGCGTGGCTATGGCACTCGCTCTGCAGACAAATTGCACTTTTATTTAAATGGCCAAAAATTGCAAATCTGAATAATACGCCGTGAAATTGTCAACTTTTGCTTAGGCGAGAGCGGGATAAAGAGAGCAAGGGAGAGGGAGTGGGAGTGGGAGAGGGAGGGGAGATACTTTATTTCGCGACTTGATAAATTTGCAACAATTTCGCACACGCGCGTCTATTTCTGTTGCTGTTTTTTATTTACGCTTCTTTTTTTTTTTTTTTTTGTTTTTGTCAACAACCGTTGCCCGGCGGAAATTGGTGACAGTTGTTGTTTATTGACAAGCCCGCAGCCACCGTGAAAACATTTTAAAATTTGTAAAACATAAAACCAAATCACAGCTGAAAAAAAAAAACACACACACACACAACAACAAGAAGAGGAAGCACGCAAAATTCGCATAATATTTCACACCATTTATTTTTCGCATGGCTCGAGGCTTGTTTCCTCTTGTAATCGGCTTGTTCCGTTGCGGCAACGGCTGCTGTTGAGTGGGCGGAGAGGATGCCAGCAGCTAGAGAATGCTCCATATACAGTTGGATAGATAGAGATAGTTCGAGACATATGTCAGGGTTTGGCAGTGCTGAGGAGAACAGCCCTTAAAGTAGAGTGGAAAAGAGAAGAGAGAAAGAGTTTTCAAATTTATCGACTTAAATATTGGAAAAAACAATGATTGCAATCAATACAAACGACATTTGTGGTTTTTATTGTAGTTTGGATATATTTTTATATTGCATATAAGTGGAGGAATAGACACAGAGGGAGAGAAAGAGGCAGTGAGAGATAAAGCTAGATACTTGAACACATTCAAAATAGTTTGCAAATATATGAAAAACAGAAAATTATATTGAAACATAGCAGAGCAAAGCTTTCTATGCGATTCTCATGGCATAGAAGCAACCTCCTCTAGGAGAATGGTATAGAGCCTGTAATGTATGAATGTATGAGTAAAACTTTTTACTTATTCTCTTCTTTCAATCTACAAATGCTTGAATATATGACATAACTCTTCTTCATGCTCGTCTTACCCTTTCCAACTCTCAACCCTCTCATATCTTATCTGGGACAATTATTAGCTCATTATGCATATGTCATTTTAGTCTTTCGTCTGACTAATGGAAGCCAAATGGCCGAGTTCACTTACTCTAATATCGTAGAGCCTAACATAAGGCATAAAACTAGTCTCAAAACTTTCGTCTGAGATGTTGCCACATGCAGGAGTGTGTCTCTTCTAACATGAGGAGAGCGAAAAAGCATTAGACTTGGCATCTCGCCTGGCTTTCAATTAGAAATTTGCGCACACTCAGCACTAAAGGGACATTTCGTTATGCGTTGCTTTTTGTTGCTTTCCGTTTCATTTCTTTGCTTTTCTTTTTTGGTTCACCTCGTCAGGCTCATCAGCGAGGACGTCATAAAGCGTCAACATGCCGAAGCTGGCCTCAAAGTGCGTGACGAGTCGTGTCGAGCTCTCACTAAACAGTTCCCCAGGGAGCTCAGCCTCCGCAGTGACAAGAGCAAACCAAACACTAAAACACAGCTAATGGCCAGGGCCGAACGGGCTGAGCGAGCTGAACGAACTGAAAGGTCAGCACAAGTTCAGAGTGAACTCGAACCAGTGAGCGAGCACTTGGCGAGTGTCGAGTGCTGTTTCTTTTCGTGTGTTGTCTGAAATAACACTCATGACTATTATATGGGAACTCTTAGCATCTCTTTGTCCAGATGTATACTAGTTTCGTGTTCTGTCTTTAAAAGCTTATGAAGAGCCATTTCTTGCCCGAGACATTTATTAATAATAACAATACGCATATGGGTTGCATCATAATAATGTATTTCTCCCTTTCATAACTCTTTTACTCTAATGGAACTACTTTTAGTTTAATCTTCTTTTGAGGGCTGTATCTTGTCTCAAATTTTACTATTGCTCTCTTTCACTGTCTTTTGTCTCTTTCTATGTGTTTATTTCCATCTATCCAACTCTCAATCCCAACATCTGTTTCTATCATCTCTGTCCATTCTCATTCCCTATATCTATCTATCCATTCACAAATTTATTAATCCATCTTCCAATTTCATATCCTAATATACATTTATTAACTTCTGATGGTATTTCCTCTTCTGTTCTTCTATTATGATAATGATATACCAATTTCAATCAATTTCCACTAGTTCCCACTAGCTATATATCTCTCTGCCTCTCTTTGCAATACTCTCATGTTACCATAATAATCTCGTTTCACTCTCATATTACTCATATCATATCCAAGCATCTAACTCTCTCCAACTCTATCAGACAACAGCAGCCGATTCAAGTTAATAAATCGCTTCACAACACTGGATAATTGTATCGTAAATTTGTGCTAGCCTGTAAATAATTAATTTAAATAGTCGTCCGACTGCTGCTGAATTGGGACTGAGTTTATTTATCGGAATCCAACTCTGATTTGTGGCTACTGTAGAGCGATTGCGTTTGCCTCGCACTCACTCTTGAGTGTGTATAGTGGTAAACAAAAGTCAGTGGACCGTGCCCGGGGGGTCATTTAGATGGCAGATTAGTTTTATTGCTCAACTTCTTGCAAATTGTTCGCATAATATGCAAATCGTGATGTCGGCCCTTAGCAGCAGCTTAGCTAGATGGTAGGGACAGCACAGTAAACAGCTCTTGAATTATTTTAAACTATGATTTATGAGAGAGATAGAGAGAGAGAGAGAGAGGCAGTCAGAGAGAGCTAGATATTAATATATTATGAAGCCTTCGTCTTGGCATCTTTTCGCCATAAATTTGCATATGTCAAGCTCTGATGTCTGCAACGCTCGGCGAATCCACAAAGAGCTATTCCCACTCGTCTAATCTCTGGGGGCAACTGCTTCGGCATTAGCCAGATTAGGGCAACGGCCTGCTTTAACTTTTGCCCAATTTAATTTCTATTGCCGCTTGCTTTGATTGACCCTTGACCCTTTTCCAATGAAAGAAAAACTCATATGTGTGCAGAACTTTGGCCTGCGGCTTCGTTACGCGCACACAAGTGAAGGTAATTTAGTTCCTGGCCAGCTTCTGGGCCCCAGGCGCTACTTCATGAAGTGAAGTCTAATGAAGTGGAAGACTGGGCCAGGGGAACGTGTCGCCTGGGCTACAGCTCTATATGAATCGAACTTGACTGGAATGCTGACTGATGTTGGAAGTCTCTCTAAATCTATGTAACTGCCTTATAGGGTAGCAAAAACAAAATATAAAAACTGTTGGCTGATTAAATAATTATACCCTATACTAGCAGGGGTATAACTAGCAGGGGTATAACTGCAATAGTAAAGAGAGCATAGAGAGAGGGAGAGAGAGAGAGAGAGAGGGAGAGAGTAAAGAGAGAGAGAGAGAGAGAGAGAGAGACATATGCGAGATTTTCCTTATCACATGAAAATCTCATAATATTACAGGGTATATCACTCAAGCATACGCTCTAATAACTTGGACATAAAATTATGTTAAATAGTTTAGCAATTGTTAAATGAAATCTGGCAATTGTCTCTAACTCTATCTGTCTATCGCCTTCTCTCCCTCTCTCTCTCTCCCTCTCTGCCTGTCGCTGTCGTTGTCTCTTTGGCAATATGTGACAAATTGAGTTATTCGCATCTACATACAAGGTACTCGGTCGGTACTCTCGTTACTCGTTGCGAATATATTTCATTAGTATTCGTGACGCTGATTGCATTTTAATTAACGCGGCGCCAGGCCATGGACCACCCTCCCGCCGACTACCGCCTCCCTCTTCGATTCTCAAAAAAGTAACCACGAACCCGTTTGATTGAATTTAAAGCGTAGCACACGAAAAATTGAAAGAATCTTTTAATAACTCAATTTGTGTGGCCTCTCTCTCTCTCTCACTCTCTCGCTCGGCCTCTGTGTTATAACTGCTTATTAAATTGTTAGGCTAACTAACCAAACAATTTGCACGCCAAGTGGATCTTAGAATTATGCGAATGAAAAACCAGTTGAGTGAGATATGAATATATTTGAATACTACTTGGATAGAGAGAGGCCTTATAGAGAGCTCCAGCTCAAGCTGAGCAAACAAAACGAGTTGACCTGAGTTTAAGGGTTGCTGTCTCCCTCTCCATGTATCTCTCTCTCTCCCTCCATCTCTATCGCTCATCTATAGCTCTGTGGCAGTTGCTGACTTCATCTCATTTGCTATTATTTGCCATTTGGCCATTCACAATTGACCAGCCAACGTTATGTACAATCGCATTCGGTTTATATGTTCGAACTGGGAATTTCATCGATCATAAAAATAAAATGGAAATTGCGACTTCAATTTATTTGCGTTGCTTGGCCAAAAGCGCATAAAACAGTCATGAATTATTAACAGGTATTTGTTAAAAGGAGTGTCCACAATGTGGTCAACGAACTCGATGAACTCAGATGAAGAGGTAAACATGATAAAGAAGAAGAAGAAGCTGAAATGATTAGATATTGATTCGAGTTGAATGTGAAATGCAAGTATGGCTATAAAAATTCTCTATCCAAGTGAAGCTGTATGAGAGTTGCAAAACATTATACTGAATCCATAAAAAAGAGCCTAGAATAATTCAAATGCAGCTCTGAGCAGGTTTTAGGATATCTCTTAGTCAGCCATTTCTTTCTAGTGCTTGATAGTACTAACTTGGACTATGAAAGAGTCATTATTCATCATTTTTACAGAGGTAATTCTACATCATGAAGGTCTTACATCAAGGACCTTTCTTTTCTTCCCATACTTCACATAATATTATTTTTTATTCCGTTTTTAATTTCGTTTAACGCCCAAATCGTAATGACTTTTCTTCAAGTCCTCACACAACTTTATGCATTTCTCGAGCTCCGTCGTAACATCTATAAAAAACGTGTGTTATCCCAGCTGAATAAAAACCGTTTATCTTGCTCAACAGAAACCCCGTTTCGATTGCAGTTCGATAAAGAACGAACGCCCCTATGGACAGGACTCACGGCGTCCGTTTCAGGTGTTCCTTTTGACACTTTATGAAATTTATGACATTATTGGCCTTCTAGTTTGCTTTCACTAGAAAGTGAAAAGTGAATCTCAGCCGAGATAACTGTAAAAACCAAGGCCAAAAAGGACACCTTGCAGGCAGACGACGACTATGGACGGACGGAGGGACGGAGGGACGTCCAATGACGGACGACGGACGACGGACGTTGGACGGAAGACTGTGTTGCGACGATAAGGATCGAGCTGTCCAAATACGAGCATTATGCCGAGTGATATATTTCTCTATTACAAACGGCGACCGCAACCGTTGGAGATCGCAGCTTATGATGGATATACAAACCGAGGGAGAGACAGAGAGACGAAGGCAGGCCGCAGACCCTGGGAAGTGTCTGAAGCTCCGGTTGCTAAAGTTTCATGAAAGTTGCCGCGCTCGTCGCTAGATCTGCTATCTACAAAAGCGCGCCCGCTTTACGAGCAGATGACAACCCTAAATCAAAAGCGCCGTCGGACATGCAAAGGCAACAGCAACAGCAGCAGCCACAGCAGCAGCAGCAGCAGCAGCAGCAAAGGTAAAGCCGCGGGCGGAAACTGCAGAGAGTGTGAGAGATAAGGGAGAGGGAGAGGGAGAGGGAGTGAGAGAACAGCCGCATAAATTATCAGGCGGCATGAATCTAAATTAAATAAAAACAAAAACATTTGACATTTGCCAACGCCAAAGCCGAAGCCGAAGCCCGAAAATCCTTTAAACACAAACAAATACACGCTCCGAGACGATTTTCAACTCTCAAGATTTCCCCCTCGCTGCTCCCTGGCAGCAGCAGCATCTTACAAGGATTCACCATTAAAAATGTTAATTAGTTGCGCAAACATTGCAAACATTACGAATTGCTCCTACGAAGTACGAACTGTTACCAACTGTTAACAGTGGCACCAAATGTCACAAAATGTTAATAAAAATATGTAAACTTGCATGACCAGTTGGATAGGGCAGCAAAAGTGGATGGCAACAGCCTATAGCTATGGTTCCGAAAGTATATACACTTAAGATCGGTTACTTTAGCCGTCTGGAAAATGATATATTAGTTTATTGTTATTATGTGTCGCCCAACAGATGTAACATCCTTCCCTCAGTTAACAGGCTTTTGGCTCAGTTCGTAGCAGCTGCTTTGACCCACTGTGCTGGAATTCAAGAACGTGGCCGCGTTGGCTGAGCAGCATCGCGTGCATGCAAATGGCAGGCGGGATGCGCAGATTGAACGCCAATTAGGATGAATGTTTTGCGCTTTGGCGCACGCCGCTCTGCATTCAAACACCCCACGGGGCCAGACTGCATGACGCCGCACGAAAAGTGAGCAAGGGAGAGAGACAGAGAGAGAGAGAGAGAGAGAGGGAGAAGGCGAGCGAATGAGAAGAACTGGCTGAGTCAGGCTGAGTGTCTTGCGCGGGCCCTAGTTAATTGCTAAAAACTGTTCACACGTTCCGCCAAATGCGACTTTTGCATACAACACCTGAGCAGAGGTAACCTGAAGCCTGAAGATGAAGTCTGGTCAATGCTGAGGCAGCTTTAACACGCTCGTCACGTACTCATCAGCGTTGCAGGAAATCAATATCGGGATTCGACTCTGCGACTCTTCGACTCTAAGTTGAGTTGAGTTGAGTTTGACACTTCCGCTGCATCCCTTAGACGCATTTCTTTTTCGAAAGTTTTTCGTTTTCAGGCTATTGGAAATTAAGCATGTAAGGTATGTCGAAGACCCAGTTATGCAAATCCCAGCACAAACTCATAAATATCGAGAAATTCTACGAATTTGATTTTTTTCATTGTTTTTCATTCGTTTCGTTTTGTTTCGTTTATATATTTTATTTTGGTTGCCAAGTTGTTTGTCGAGGCGAGGGTCGTTTGGAATGCACGACAGCAGCTACCAAAAACAAAAATTGTTCGTAGGCCCAACTCAGGGCACAAACAGTGCCCGAGTACCGGGTATAGAGAGTGTACCGAGAGTAATCGAGTATTATCCAGTGCTTAATATGATAGGCACGTAAGGCCCCAGCCAACTGCGAAGCAACGGTTAGCTCGTTAAAGCCGCGACTCAACTTATTTGTTTATATATCTGTCTGTCTGTCTGTCTGTCTGTACGTCTGTCTGTCCGTCTGGCTTTATAATTTCCATTCGACTTTCAGCGAATCAATCAGGCAAGGTAAGGTCTCTCGTAACTGCACATTCTGATCCCAAAGATAAAGCTGTCAATGCCAGCTGCATAAATCAAGTGCGCAGCAAATTTTTTTCGTCTCTTGTTTTTTGTTTTCTTTAAAATTATATAAACCTAAAATTGAGCGAAAATTTCATTAAAAGTGCCGAGAAAATCAATAGTCAAAGAGACAAAGTCACCTTTGGCTTACGGCAAATTGTAATCCAGCTCTTAGCTTTCCACTTGCCGCATGCCGCATGCCGCATGCCACTTTCCACATGCTACTTTCCGCATGCCGCATGCACATCACGTGCCACGCGCGACTCTGGCAAAGTTCCCAGCAAATATCCCATGCGAGAAGCTTTTTGTGTACTTTTTAGCACATATTTTGAGTTCGTCTACGCGTCGCTCCTCGCTCAACAACTGCCGATACGCCAGACTGCCAGATGCATTATATATAGCAGCTATATACATAGAGAGATATATATGTAGAATAGTGTATATATAAATTGGCTGGCTGTGTGTCTGGCTTATGCCTTTGATATGAGAGCTTAGCTATATATATATAAATTTGCATATATCTGAATCATAGGCAGAACTCAAGTTCCAGAGATATATCATGAATAATAAAGTCCATAAATATTCCATTCAATGAACATGTCCATAATTATTTAGTAGTAATTAGTAAAGAGATTTCCCATACATCCATAAAAATAAAAGAGACACAAAGAGCAAGAAAGAGTGGAGAATGATGAAGAAGGATACAGACAAACACAGAGAGAGAGAAAGAAAGAGAGATGGAACAATAAGTTTAGAAGACTTGATGGGACTCAGTACTAGGTACCACTAATACTATGTACCAACAACACTAGGTAACTCACCTAATAACTCATAAAGAGATCTATTTGAATGCGTTTCTCATCTCCCAGACCAACATATTCCTAAGTAGTTCCAAGTACCTCTCTCAAGTCGCTCTCCCAACAACACCTTGCGAACGTTCTTTAATTGCTTAATCACAGCTGTATCCCTTGCGAGTGCTCTTACAACTGCCAGCCACATTGCATTGGAGCATTTTAGAGCAGCTGCCTGAGCGGACATCATTTGGATTACAATGAAAAGGTCAGCAACGATGCGGATGCTGGGGGCAAGGCCTCATTTTGTGCTCTGAGGCGCAGCGGCAGCACGCTCCAACTACACATTTGCCATGTTTAGAATTGATACCCAAGCAGACCAAGCAGCCAAGCAGCCCCAACCAACCAGCTATGCCAAAAGGCAAAATCCAACAAGCAGAGACGAGGCGAGGCGAGGCGAGGCGAGCTGAGTGAAGCTGAGCTGAGCCGCAGGCCGAGTCATGTTACTCACGTTCCAAACGAGCTTTTGTCAACTTGTCTAAATGATTTTTGCACACTGTAAACAAGCGCGGACAGTGGGACAACAGCGGGACAGACAGAGGGACAGACAGACAGACAGACAGATTCAGTATTGACGTTGACCCTGCACGATTGCGATTCAGAAGTTTTCAACTCCAAAGCTCTTCCCAAGTGTATGTGTGTATGTGTGTGTGTGCCAAGGATTCTGGACCTCAGCTCAAGTCGTGTGTGCGATTGCCGTGCCACAGCAGCTGCAGCACCATCGGCAGCATCGGCAGCAGCAGCAGCAGCTTCTCGACTCTGCTGCTGATTCAGAGAACGGGCTTGAACGTTCCCCGTGGGAGTCTTTTGTTATTGTTGCTTGCTGCTGATCTCTTCGATTTTTCGTCGACGATATTGTCGTGTAATCACGAATTTATTTTATTGAAAATGACTTGACAGGTGGCGCCTTATTTAACTAAGTTGTCAGCCGATTGCCCAGCGCTGGAAGCCAACAAGTTGAGAGCTGGAGTCTGGCATCTGGGATCTGGCATCTGGCATCTTCGCATGGCTTTGTGTAAACAATAGAATATGCATTTAAATGATAAAGCAGCTCTATGGGAATCAGTTGCGAAGCTAGTCCATGGGCATGAGTAAAAGCATATTTCATATTGCAAACTATTTTTGTTGGCAATTGAAGAGTGAGTGAGAGAAGCGAAGCCTGAGAGAAATTTCGATCTTTGTCGATTTGTATATTAGCAGGAAATCTTTTACCTTCAATTGATCTGCTTTAATTGAAAATATATCTTCTGTGCAGGGACTACAGATTACCTCAGCTCAGCTTCTGTTCTTTGAAACATAGATGAACCAATAATTCAAACATTTCTTCAACTTCTTTAGCTTCTTTAGCATTCTTAAGTCTATCATGATTTCTACTAATTCTGCTTCTGTATCTAAAGATCGATTAAATCTATTTTGTTTTTTCACAAATTAATATTATATTGCATTGCATATTCATAAATTTATCAAAATGTATATAAGAAGTTGTCATAAACTTCAGGCACTTCAATTAAATCACTCAGCATTGCATCTACAACAAAATTTTGTTTTTTCACAAATAGAATTATATTTTCTTTACATTTTATACTATTTATACTATATCGTAATTGGAATAGAATTTTTATATAATATTAATTTTTATTTTTCTTAAATATTATTTAGTATTTAGTTGAGAATATGTTAAATTATTCTATTATAAATCTAATTTAATTTAATTTAATCTATCTATGTATCTAATCATAACTCAAACTTGGAATATTATTTCAAATTCATATATTACAATTTAATTTATTTTTATTGTTTTATCTAAAAACCACATTAAATACTTAAATTTCTCTCACAGCAAAGAGTTCAGCTTCAATATATATATATGAATAATAAACATTATTCCCGCTCAAATCCCGTACTCCCCTTGACTGGACCATAAACATTTCATAGCTGCAATAACAAAATTGGCGCAAAGGCTCACAAAGTCTCGGAGAATATTTTTATTAAGATATTGAACAATTGAACAAAGCAGCCATTAAATATCAATGCAGTTCGCACGCCAACTACAACAGCAACAGCGACAACAACAGCAACAATTGCTGTTGCCGAGGCACAAATGACTCCCTGAGTAGGTTTGCTTATCGCACAGAACACAACTCAATGTTGTTCCGAGCAGCGAAATCTCCAGAGGATGCCGCCAGCAGCAGTAGCAGCCGCAGCAGCAGTGACTACCTGAGAGACCAAAGAGACAGAGAGAGAGAGAGAGAGAGAGAGAGAGGGAGAGCGCGAGAGTGTGAGAGAACTCATATGTGTAGAAAGCGGGGGCCAAGAGGTGAGAAGCTGCGAAGACGATTAAGCTGCTGTTGTTGTTGCTGTTGTTGATGTTGCTGTTGTAGCGACAGCAACTGTTGTTGTTGTTGTTGCTGTTGTATGGCCATAAACATGTGGCAAGTGTTGTTTTTGTTGATGCTTTGGGGCCGCCGCTCAGCAACTGTTGTTGCTGCTGCTGCTGGTGCTGTTGCTGTTGTTGTTGTCGGGAGAGTGTCTGCCGATTTGTGCAACACTTTGATGGCAAAAACAGCAAAAGCGCAAAAACAATAAACAAAGCCAAAAAGGCAGTCAAGAGTATCTGTGTCTGTATCTGTATCTGTGTCTCTGTGTGGATGCTGTTGCTGCTGCTGCTGCTGCTGCTGTTGCTGCTGTTGGCCTCGACGCAGCGGGGCCCGCCTGCGATTGCTCTCCAAAGCAGTTGGCTGCGCTCACTGGGGGCTCCACACTCACACATGCAGACACACACACATTGAGCAAAAAACCTGCTCCACCACCATTTGCAGCATGCAGCGGCAGCAGCAGCAGCAGCAGCAGCACCAGCAGCAGCAGCAATAGTTGCAGCAGCCGAGATGATGATGCTCATGATGATGTTGATGAAGAGAGGCTCAGAGACTGTAGCCGAGGCAGAGGCAGAGGCAGCCAACCACCAGCCAGCCAGCCAGCGAGTGAGCAAACGTCCAAGCGACCCAGCGACCATGTTTCCTGATGCGAGGCGATAGTTTATCGCCAATTTTCGTGCCGTGCAGAGGTGAACGCGGACCAAAAACGTGCGAAAGCCCAACAGAGCCGAGCTGGCTGAGCTGAGAGCGCGCGCTTATCCTTGCGTATCCAACGTCCACATACTATATATGTATATCCCGTACGCTTAACCGTCGGATGTCCTTTAGCTATTTCGCTGTGATTTACTGCAAGTGTATTGTGTCTGTGTGTTGGTGTGTATATGTGTGTGTGTGTGTGTGTGAGTGTCTACTGTGCATTGGTGTATCGGTGTGTGTTTGTTTTTTGGCGAATTCGCCGTCGGTTCGGCTGCTCGTACGTAATTCCTTCGCCGTTGCCGTTGCCGTCGCCATCGTCGCGGCCATGCGCGTTAACGGTAAATAATGGCCGCCATCTTGGCGTGCCACAGAGTGCGACATCAAATCAAAGATAAATAAAAGCTATATACCCAAGCACACACACGCTCTCGTATACTCTCACATAAATATATAGATAGATAGATAGATAGATAGATATATAGATAGATATACGTATCGACAGAGAGAGAGAGCGAGAGAGATTCATACAGTGGCGCCATGGAACACCATGGCAGCGGATTTGTCGCCTCGCCGTGGGCCGCGGTGCTCGGCCACCACTCGATGGCCTCCGATGCGGGCTTTGCGGCTGCAGCGGCTGCGGCGCATGTTCAGAATGTGGCTGCGGCTCATCACACGCATCCGATGCACGGCCATCCGCACTCGCATCCGCATCCACATCCGCACTCGCATCCACATCATCATCATACGCATCCGCATCCACACTCGCATTCCCACCATCATCATCATCATCTGGCTGCAGCGGCGGCAGCAGGAGGCGGCATGCCCATGGATTTGCATGTGCCCCAGGGATTTCCCTACTATAGGTAAATAACGACGCAACATGGATACGCTACACACACACACACACACATACTCCTTTATTTATGTATATGTAGAGGTGTTTGTCGCCTGCCCTTTGTCTTGGGGGCGTTGCCATATTCAAATTATCCTGCCAATGAAATTTACCTGCATTGCACATAGCAAATGACGCCACTTAATGTCTATTCTATATAAATACATATATACATACATATATAATGAGCTGCTCTATATAATAACTCTCCCAACTGCAGTCGACTGCGCGCGAGCGAGCTGAGAGACAAATGAGCGCCAATTGCAATTAGATGAGCATCAAATTGATGAGGGCAGCTAGCGAAATATAATGACTACATGAAATATACCTGTGAGAGGTGTACTTAGCTGCGTGGGTAAGGAGAGAGAGAAGTTGGGAGCTATGCATGTCTCTCTCTCTCATAAATTAATCCAAGTGCTTTGCCATGGGACGAGTTTCGCTTGGGCAATGTATAATCTATTGGAATACACATAGATATGTTGCTAGATAGAATATGAATTTATAGTAACTATAGCTGAAACAGCTATAGATAAATAATTTCAATGACTTTTCGTATAGAGCGTAAGCCTTGCTCAACATAATAAAGGTTGTGGGGCGAAGGATTGCAGTAGCTAGAACTAAAGAATATTATTTATATACAAAGGAGGATATATTAGCAAGATCATAGTCCTTACTTCGTTCATCAAGAATTTCCTTGCCTTTTGCCATATGCAGACTTTATGCTTCACTCAAGTTTCTTAATATGAGCTTAGCCTTTGTCGTATTGCATAGTTTATAGTCTATAAAAACACAATGATTCATATTCTATTGAAGATCCCTTGCAGGCATAAGCAAATCAGCCTCAAGGACTATCGTATCGTATCATTTAGTAAATAAGAAAGGATGATAAAGATAAATATATATTACTATACGACATTTTAATTAAATGAACTAATTAATTAAATTAATTTGTAATTTCCTAGTTCTAGCATTAACAGAGAGCTTAACTAGGCCCTAGTCCCACACAATTTCAACGAACTTTTGCCTACTCACACATTAGGGTATTTGTCAGTCAATCATAATCTACTAGTCCATATAATCGAATCGATCAGCTAGAGTATCTGCCAGTCAATCGTACTCTACTAGTCAGTCTGCCAGTCAGCCAGTAATCGATTCGAACAGTTTTGCAGTTTATAAATCATTTTAATTAACTCGAAGCATTCACTCAGCCTGGCTAACTGGCTGACGATATCGTGACTCTCGACTTATTTCACCCACAAACAAATCGCTCGAGAGCCACTCACGGCAATTGCGGCAACCACTGAGCGAACCACCCAATTGGAGCCACAAGAAATGAGCCCCAAAAAAGATTTTCATTAAAAAAGAAAAAAAGTTGCCCAAAAATCATTTTGACTGGGCGCAGGAGGAGGCATATTCGGGCAGGTCTGTTACCGAGGTGCCAACAAGGCTGAAACTCATAATTAAACTAATTGAATTTACGTGACAATAACACTTTCCAGAGAGAGACAGATAGAGCGAGAGAGGGGAAGAGAGGAAGAGGGGAGTTACTGGAGTGAGCGATTGTCACGATATAAGAAATCGAGCTGAGCTTTTTCAGCTGGTTCACAAGGTTCAGGCTAAGGTAATGCATGGTTATTTTCAATATCGAAAAATGAAATCGGCATCAAAGAACCTCTTGCCGCTAACACAGAGAGCGCAAGAGAGAGAGAGAGGGAGAGAGAGTTGATATTCCCACAACAATATGGCGTTGGCAATGTAATTCATGAACTGTGATTGGTGGCGCGTCCATTAAGCCCAGTGCCCAGAGAACCGAAACGAAGCTCGAAACAGCTCGACGAGATTAAAGACAGACGCAGGGCAGGCAAAGTCGGCTACCAGTCGACAGTCGACGGTCGGACAGAGAGACAGACGAGCGGATGGAGGGAGGGGAAGTGAGGCCAGGTCCAGCTTGTAGCTCGTCCCCAACACACAGACAATCAGCGTCTATCAGCATTTTTCAATTATATCGGAATAGCGTTATCCGTGGCTGGATCGCGTCAGAACGCATAATTACTATAATCACCTGAGTTATTACCTTGGCGAATATTGGCGAAGACATACGAAAAGCAGCCAAAGTCATATTAAAAGCAACAAGCGCACAAGCAGCCAGAGGTGGGGAGAAGGGGGGATAACAGAAATCTAAACTGTGATTGTTGTAGCTGCAGCCGCCCGCCACCTACCCCTCCCCACACCTCCTCGCAATCCCTCTCTCCCTCTCACTCTTTCTCTCTCTTGCGCTCTGCTGCAGCGTCTGGCTCAATTTCAGTTTGAGTTTTTGGTCTTCTTTTCCCCATTATTTTCATTTGATTTTGTTGTTGCCGTATTTTTCCTCCTTTTGTGCAATTCGTTAAAGCTGCACATTAAAAATTACACTCAGCGAAATGCAGGGCAACTGCAACAGCCACAGAGATATATTCATAAATATATAGTATATATCTATATATATATATGGATGTTCTAACTGGAAAATTGCTGCTACGTTTGTTTTTCATTAAAGCCGACTCCTCTTCGTGGCGGCAGCACGAACCGCATTTTCATTCCGCAAAGCGATCCGCACAATTTTCCACGGCTTTGCCCCCAAAAAAAAAAAAAAAAAATACTGAAGAGAAGAAAAAACTGCGCTTGGTCAGCGTCTTTGCGGTTTCGAGGTCGCCTTGCCACTAGGCCCCCTCTGTGGACCCCGGTCACGGGCGACCCCTCTGGAGACCCCTCCTAACTGTAGTGAAAAACCATCATTTCCACAATTTATATTTCGAACGTGATTGGTGGAGTTCCAACTCATCCACAGCCACAGCCACAGCCAGCGGGGGGTCGGCGGGGCCCAGCGCATTGCGGCCATTAAGAAATTGCTGTAAAGCATAAAGAGCAAAATGAAACCGAACAAAAGAAACAACTCAACGCGAGAAAATGAAATAAAATGCAGCAGATTATGATTGCGATTATGTTGGAAGCTAGCGAAATGAGGTTTCCACAGAGTCACAGAGGGGCAGAGGGGCATATATATATGTATATAGATATATTTATATGGGAACAGCAGCAATGACCATCAACCGTACAGAGGGTCTGACCTTAGCCATAGCGTAGCAAATCCATTTTGTGCAAGGAATTAAAAACCTATTTCTGAGTAAATATGCTTGAGCAAGAGGAAATTCTTCTCTAGCTATAGAAAGACTCTGTGTATATCTTCTAGCTTCTGCAATTTATTTCAATTGCTTAAGAGAACTTGAAACTAAATGAAGCTAAGCTTGCATACAAAGAAAGTTCAGTCAGCAATGAGAGTTATCTGAGAGATTATCCTGTATGATATAGTAATCGCTGAATCGAAGATCACTTTGACTTCTTGCCTCCCTTTGTAAATATTTTTCATTAATTTGACAGAATTTCTTTCATCTCCAACCTCCGTGTTTACTCCCTGTGCTCTAGCCAATAGCTATACTTATTGACTTTATATAGTTATATAGTTTGTGTCAAAATGCTTACTGCCGAGTCACAGTTTCTCTCACTTCGAATATCCTTTGACGCCCCCTACCGCTCGCTTGCTGTGAGCCTTTGCACAAAGGTGTTATGGTAGCCCCACCCTAAATGCATTACCCGCTACACTTGAGAAACTTCAAGTGCACAGCGAGCGGGTTGCTCAGGGGCTCCAAGCTGGGGCACAGCCCACGTCACATTCAATTAAATTATGTAAATGAAGCGCAAGAGTTGCTCAAGATGCTGAAGAAGAAGGCGAAGGCGAGAGCTGAAATTGACTTTGCCGCCAAAAGACCAAAGTCAAAGCCGAAAACGAGGCGTCAGCAAGAGAAGGAGGTAGAGGCAGAGGTAGAGGCTGTGGCAGAGGCAGAGGTAGAGGCTGAGGTAGAGGTAGAGGCACTCCACCCACTCCGCCAGAGGCAGAGGCAAAGAAAGGCTCGTCTTGCAGGTTGAACGTCAAGTGGAGTAAATTACAGCCTCAGCTTCGAGTGTTGTTGTTGTTGTTGTTGTATGTGTTGCATGGCGGTTGTTGCTTGATGAGCTTGATGTTCACACAGCCGCCAGGCATAAAGCTATTACACGGGCACACACAGCGGGCTGAGATGGAGAGGCTGATGTCCTTGCTGCCGGCGAATTCAAAGTGAGCCAACAATTTCATCAACGCCAAGCGATGACGATGCCAACAACTGGCAAACACAGTTGCCAAACCCTCTAGCCCCTAGCCCTACTAGCTCCTACTGCTGCTGCTGCTGCTGCTGCCGTTGTAGTTGTCTTCTGGTAGCGCGTAAAATTAATTGAAATTCATGCCGTGTTACAATAACAATGATTAAACGGCACACACACACACACACACAGGCAACACATGAGCCATTGCCAGGGCTGGCCCTTGGCTGCCATTGCACCACCTCCCAGCTCCCAGCGCCCACCTGGCCACCTTCATCTGCCCAGGTGTGACCAGCTGGCGAACAGTTGCAGTTTTTCTAACTGCAAACGAGGCCCAACGCACACACCCAGAGTGCAAAAGTACAAATCCCTGCTTGGAATACCAAATGTCTTCTGCTGTGATTAGCTTTGATTCATAAATCGATTGAACGCACAACAACGAGCAGACAGCAAGCAAGAGAGAGAGAGAGAGAGAGAGTGAGAGAGAGAGAGAGACTTGCAGTTACAGCTGTCTGCTGCATCCTGGCTTTTGTCTGCCTTCAAAACTCTCAGCAGCGATCAAATAATTGAGATAAATTTTGAGTACCCAAAAACAAGCCGCAAGTTTTGAAGCAAACATCTTTGAAAAACAAGCTAAAAACGGAGCTGCATAGAGGGATGCGAACTTGAAATACTCTTGAAACCAGGATTGAATGCGAAAGCATCACTCTTTCTCTCTCGCTCTGCCTGCCTTAATTAATTGATTGAACTCAAATCTTATCCACCTTCAGTGCTTCACTTTATTTGATTTGCTGTATATAAACAAAAGAATATAGTATACGCTGATCAGTAGCAACAATTACATATGTGTCCATCAATCAACCTCAATCATCAATCAAATTCTATGACAAAGCTCTAAAGAAACCTTAACGACTCCTGCTCAGCTAGGGTATTCACTGAGGCAGAGTTGTGGGCAGAGCTTTACGCTTTTCGTAAAACTTTGCCAACTTATAAATATGTATGAGAAGTTTCGAAATTGTTGGAATCCCTGCCGACAAGACACAAAAAATAAAATAAAATAAAATAAAATAAGAAGAGAAACACAACAAGAAGAACAACGCAAGGTCGGTAAGAAGACAGGCAGGTCGATCGGTCGATCGGTCGATGATCGTTGAGAGTCGATCAGTCGAACAGTTCGTCAGTCAACAGACTTCAAAAAGACCAAACAACCGACAAAGACAGAGACAGAGACAGAGACAGAGACAGAGGCAGAGAGGAAGCAGGAGAGAAAGCGGGCAGGAGCAGGAGCCCTCCTTGCAGGAAGAGGCAACGGCAAAGGCAATCATTGATCAGCGGAATTTAGAGCGAAAATTTGATATTAAGGCCAAGAGATCGAGCAGAAACGAAGAAAAACAACACAACAAAAATTACTTTAAAGAGGAAGCAGCAAAATAATATATATATATATATATATATATATATATATGAGAGAGATAAAAAAAATCAAGCACAGCCCAACGAAATTGTTAAAATAAAATTAAGCAGAAATAAACGCCCCAATATGAGCGCAGACTGTGACGAACCCTCAATTTATTGAAGCTCTGCAAGATCTTCGATCTGCCACTTGGCACTTGCCCAGTTACCTCAAGCTCTCTTTCTCTCTCTCTCTCTCTCCCTCTCTCTGTCTCTGTTGACTATTCCTCAACTATTTTCAACTTTAATATAAATAATCGTTCACGGCTACCGAAGCCACAAAGTGGATACGCGACATTACGACAGATCGCTGGCATCTCCAACTCTTTTGGGCACAATCAATAATGCTAGATACAGCCAGCCAGCCAGCTAGCCAGGTGAGAGGTGGACTGGCAGGTGGAGGTGGAGCTGGAGCTGGAGCTGGAGCTGGAGCTGGACTATTAACGGGAGCTGGGGGGAGAGATGCGCGTGCTGATCAGTGTCCGACCGCAAATCGCTTTAGGCGCTTTGACAGCATCATTCAAAATTAAATGCGAGCTGTTGATCTGACTAGAAGACGGTACGACAACCAACTGACAGTGGAGCAAATCAAAAGAAATTGCAACACAAATTAGATGTTGAGGTTCATAGGAGAAACATAGGGAAACATATTATACAATGAGAGATAATTTTCATTCCTGAATATAAGACTGTTACACGGAGCAAGACTGAAATACAATTTATTGTTCATCTCTAAAAGTTACAAGGAGACAAATTGAAGAGAATTCTTGCAACTCGAGCATTTCGGAAACAGAAAAGAAGTGATATTTTATGCTGTACTCAATGAAAGATAGAAATCAAGCCTCATAGAGATATTCCATATGATACTATAGATATGATATATACGATATGTTGCCATAGATAGCCAATCTGACAGAGATTCCAGAGATTCTTATTGAGGTATCATATGGAATAATATCATATGATATCTACAGTAGTATCCCTTTAGTAGTATCCAAGTAATGAGAAGACCAACTTCTACAGCTCTGAATGGACTCACTATAGACATTTGTAAAGTTCCCTTTAGGTATGCCCATGTCCATGCCTCAGTGTAACAAAAGAAATCATCTTTTCGCATAAAGACATTCTCGAAATGTGAAATGGAGTTGGCTGTCAGCGTCTGGCTAGAGTCGCGCAGAGACCACAGCACAGATAGTAACTACATGAATTGCTTTTTAAGTATGTAGAAACATTTCAGTAATCGGCTGTCCCCATCGGGGCGAGTGCATAAATGGGAGATGCCAAATGAGGAGGGGGCGGCTGCAGTGTTTGGGGGCGAGCGTTCAGTTAATTGGGCATTTCGCAGCATTTCGTAGCCTAGTTAAATGTGGAGATTACACACCTTATTATTATGAAATATGTTCCATAATTATGGGCACTTTGAGCAGGGCCAACAGAGTCTGGGCCAACCTCTTAATAGTCACTCGCCCATAGGCCTTATGTAATTTGAGTTGTTTGAGTCCCTTCCACAGCCAGCAGCCCTCCGGGCAGCGCCATATATTGACAATGCGGCGTCTCTTGGCTTGGCGACAACGTCGCGACATTGCCAGAGCTGTCGATGAAGACGATGACAAAGAGAGAAAGAGAGCGAGAGAGATAGAGAGAGATCACTCGCTCTCTTTTTCTCTCACTCTCTGTCTGTTTGACTGACTCCTGTTTTGCTCATGCCAATTTATTTATGGTGCGGTACAAGTTTTTACGCACTCAAGTGCTCTGAGACTAATTGGGCACGAAACGCAATCAAAGTGACGACGGCGACGACGATGACGTCGAGGAGGAGGAAAAGACTCGCAGACCTCGCCAGGAGACAGACCCATGGATCGAGCTCTCTAAGTAAAACAAGCTGAGACAACAGCAGCAACATCAACAACAACAGCGCCTGGTTGCGAAAGCCTCGTTCCTCGTATCGATTGACTTGAACTTTATAACGCTGATGAGGCTTTGATTTGTTGCCCAGGCCCACGGCTCGGCCGACTGTTTAGCCACATACTCAATGCACTGCAGCTACTACTCCTGCTTCTACTCCTACTCCTGCTGCTGCTCCTGCTCCTGCTCCTGGCTCGTAGTTGTGGCAAAATAGTTGGGCCATGTTCTACACAATTATCTGTTATTATCGAGGCTTTTCAGTGGCTTCTCTACACTTTTTTTTTTTTTTTTTTGCGACAATGACATCTCTTTGTAAGTTCTTCCTGCTCCTCCTGCTGCTGCTGTTGCCTCTCCCTCGAGCTGTGGAGCAAGCGTTTAGGCCAATTCTTAAAAATAGCTGCCTCTAGAGATGCAACTGCAGCTATGCAATCGATCGATCGATCGATCGATCTGCGAATCTCTGAATCTGCTGAGCTGCTGAGCTGTTGAGGGAGAACACGTGTCTCTAGCAGCCATGGGTAAAGCGCTGCAATTGACATTGTTTGACATGGTTTGAAACATTCGGAGTAGGGGCAGCAGAGCACATTGGCTGCAGAGGCGATAAGACGGCTAAAAAAAAGTTGTGATGAGAGCTATTAAGGTTTGTTTAAAGCTTTCTTAAAGGAAAACAATAAGAAAGCTAGAAGTCTTAATAGAAAACTGAATACTTGAACTTTCTTAATGGGATTTGATTACAGATTTTGGTACTAAGACTTCAGGCTGTCTTCGTTGCTTGCATATGAAACATTTCTATATGCCAAGTATTAAGCTTGACAGGATTCACAGGATTGCCAGACAGTAGAAAGGCATATATGTAGGCTTATGACTATATTGATAGGCAGACAAAAATGAACAGAGAGATACAGACTACTTGAGTTTCCTGTCAGCTGTTTCAGGAACATATTTAGTCTATGGTAACAGAAAGAGCCGACTCTATATAAATATCTTCTCTTACTTGTTCCTATTTTCATTTCATTTCATATCTATTTAGACTTCTATACAATTTGATACAAATGCTTTACATATCTCTCCACTCCATAAACCAAGGCAAAGCAAGAGAATTAGTTGATAATTGTTTCTGCTTATAGAACTTGACCTACGCCTTATAAACTCTATAAAGAAACGATCGAAAAGTTATGGAATATCAAATGGGGAGAGAAACCTTTGATTATTATTACAATTTGGATAATTGCCATGGCGCGTCGCGGATCGAACGCCGTCGAACCTTCACAGAAATCGAACTGTGCCAACGTTCGATGCGTTCCATTTGAGGGTCAAACCACAATTCGCTCAAGAAAAAAACGGGACAAGTTGAAAGGATCACAAGATCTTAGGAACTTGTGCCACAGTTGGCTCGTTTTTCTCAGTTTTTGTGTTTTTTTTTGCGGGACAATGATTTACGAGCTGTTCGCTGCTATGACGAAAATCGTCTGGCGCTGAGCCAGAGCGGGAGAGAATGAGAGTGAGAGTGAGAGCGAGAGGGGCATATAGAGTGGGGCACAAATCAATAAATTTTATTTTTGGACTGCTGCACTTGATTATAAAGCGCGGCTCTGATAATGCCTCTTTGCCCGAGCTGTGAGCGCAATTTGCCGCTGATTGTTGTTTATTAGACGATTTCAATTTCCTGTTGACCTTGCCAATGGTCAAGTCAGAGACTGAGACATTATTAAAGCTGCTGCCGCGATTACTGCTCAAAAGGCTTTCAACTTTCGTTTTAAGGGAGACTGAAGCTGGGAAAGTGAGAGCGAGAGTGAGACTGAGACTGAGAGTGGGGGTTGTCCTAATGCCCGACTTTGATTAGTCAAATGCTTTCTAAGTAGGAGCAGGGTTAGTCAAATTAAGCTTATAGGTAAAGCTAGGAAAACGTAGAACGAGACAGAGAGGAAGTTATATAGAGCTAAAGAGATGCTGGGAGGGATAGTGAGAGAGATAGGCACTGAGAGTTATACAAGCGAAAACAGAAATAGACCTATAGATTGTACGTAAACTAAACTAAGAGTATGTGCTCAAAGCTTTCCCCAAAGATTTGATTATTCATGATACTTCATGTGCTTGAGTGGACAACAGAAGGAGAAAGATAGAAGAGGAGAGTGAAAGAACTTGTTGGGATAAGCTCTTGGAATAAAATTATGAACATATCAATCCCTTTGTAGTTCCGACTTCAGACTGAGTAACCAGCTCAAAGAGTTTTTACTAAGATCACATTGAAAACTAAAGTAAACTTGTTTTCGCCTTTCTTTTAACGATTTTCCTGAAACCCCAACGATGTCTACTTAGAGAGTTTAATGTGTTTTTCTCTTTTTCCTTCTGTGCATTTCAGATATCGCGAGGATGCGCTTTGCTGGGGCGACAGGTGAGTTTTCTGCCACGCCGCGGGCCACATTTATCGGCTAATTTAATTTATTTAGAAAATGTCAACTTTTTCCCAACGCGCTCGCTAATCGAATATTCAACGTTTCTGTTTCTGTATCTCTATATTCCCTGTCTCTCTCTCTCTCTCTCTCTCTCTCTCACACACACTCTCTTACTCTTTCTATGTTCGCAGAAAGTCCATGGAGGAGATCGGCGCTGCACAGTCCTCGGTGAATGCGCGGTAAGTGTTAATGTTACCGTAAACGATTCTTCAAGTCTTTGCCTCCTGCTCCATGCCCTGCCCCTGCCCCTCCCCCTTTCCAGTCCTTACCGCCCAGTCTCCGCGCTCAGCAGCGCCACTTGGCGACGCATTTGTTAGCATAAAATTATTGAATGCCAGCCAGAAGACGTCGCCAACATCGCCGCCAACAGACGTCAAAGGCGCATGTCGCATCTATGAGCTACTCAAACTCGGACTGAGACTCGTCCTACTCCGACTTGGTCTTGTATCAGCAGCTTAGCAGAAACCGTTGCTGTCAACATTAACGTGTTGATCTCCCAGCCGCAGGTGCGCCAGCTATGTGGCACAGCCTGTGAACACTTAGGATTGAAGAGAAACTTCATAAAATCAGCAAAGAATTTCTATACTAGAAATCATTTAGAATGTCAAAAGCAATTTTGAGAATTATTTTCTTAGCTTACAGAAAAAACATTTATTCATTTTTAAAATTATCTATTAAAGTATATTAAGTATTCGAAAAGGGGAAATTACAGCAATGTTTTAACTGAGCACATCTTCGTAATGGCTAAAGTTAATATGTTTAAATTTTGTATACATTAATTGAAAGCTCTCTTAAACTCACCTGCCAATTTTCAGGCAAATCGTTCAACGATTTCAGAAACTGTAAAGCCTCTGCTTGGTTATAGGCAGTGTGCAATGCAAGCTGACATGCTCATATTTGTCGGCCAATCTTTTATAACTCTCTCCAACTCACATATGAATTTTCAGCTAATTCGCTCGAGGATTTCATGATCTATAGACCTACTACATAGTTATAGTAGAGTATTATGCTTGCGGCTAGGCAGCGCTCGCTTTACTGCGGCTGTCAGTTGCTGCCGTTGCAGTCGCTGCTGCTGCTGCTGCTGCTGCTGCTGCTGTTGTTTGTCTGTTGTCTTGTTCTCGTTGTTATGACATTTTACATTTTTAATGGGAATTCTCACATAAAAAGTACAAATATCAGACTAATTGGATTTATCTCGGGGCTGTCGCGCGTTGTCACACTCTTTTTGCCATGGATGGCTAGTTGCCGGAAGATGTTGCACGCATCAAACGATTCAGCTCGACTCTCGTCTACGAGTCTCTAGCCGAGCTCTCAGCTTGCTGGCAATTAGCACAGCTCCGAGAGGGCAGGGCCTGGAGCTTGGCACCCAGTCGAAGGCATTCCCAATTCCAGCCCCAAAGCCACATTTCCAATGAATCGATCAACAACAACAGCAACAGCAACAACAATGACAATGACAATGACAACAACGAACGATGACAACAATGCCGCAATGAGGCAAAGTTGCATTGCTTAAATTGATTTCTGCAATTAATCGAACAACGCAAATGACAAACTGAAAGTCGAGGGCAGAGCACAACGAAAACGTAAAAAGAAACTTTTACTCCCCGCTCCCCCGTGCTCCATAACTCCAGCGAGGTGGCAATGTAGCCTCCGCTTCCTTAAATTGTGTTTTTCTTTTCGTTTCACTTTATCCTGCTCATCCTTCGATTTCGCTACGTTTTTGCGTCCAGCTGTCACGGTCATGTAGTTGGCTCAGGGCTATTGACTCTGTGCCCACATTGATTCGCAAGCTTATTTTGATTGCGAAGTTTGTCAATAACAATGAATCGCTATGATCATTAATCATTAATGATGATGCTTGTAACTGTGATAGAAGTAGTAAGTTTAAATGTTTTTTATCAAAATATTCCCCATCTTGGCTTGATCTATTCAAGCACAATCTAAAAGAGTTGTATATTCAATTCAATTTAATATTCCATAACCCAGTAGATAGTTAGCTTATATTACTCTCTCTCTCTCTATCTATCTATCTCTCTCTCTCTCTCTCTCTCTCTGTCTCACGTTCTCCTTTCTCTACTTGATCAATTTTCAGCTACATCACATCCTCTTCTCACCTTACTTTCACTTCAATCTCATTCTCACTTTAATGTAATTTTTCAACTGTTTTTCCATTGAGCTCAGCCCAATGTGCGTTGCCCATCAGCGCCTGGCCATTGCCAGGCTGAACGCGTTCTGCTGCACTAGATTTTTGCAGAGTTCCTCTGGTAGCTGCTTTCGGTAGGTGCAAGAATATTAATTATTAATTCCGATCACAACTGCGCACTTTGTGTCGCCGCTGTTGACGGCGCTGCGACGGTTCGGCATGCGAATTATTTGCTAAATACCAGAAAAGTGAACGATAAATGAACAGATCGGAGCACAGCAGAGACTGAGGGAGAGCGGGATGGAAGTGGGGCTCAGATGTGGATCATTTGTTGACTTTAGTTTGTTTTTGGCTTGAAAAAAAAAAAAACTAATTTATGGCGCGGCTAACGGGGAGTTTGACAAAAAGCCAACAACAGAGTCAATGATCGCTGATCAACATTCAATTGATCAATTCATCAGCTAATACATTGTATATCAAGATATACATATATATATATAATAAGAATTGCGCTTTTTGAGATTCTCATAAAATGAGGAATGCGATCAATTGGCATTTAACTGAATCGAAAGATAAATAAAGATATTAGATCAAGAATTTTAATGATCAATAAGTGTTTGTTTTGATTTCAGAGGGAATCAGTTTTACGAGTATTTTAGATAATTCAATGTGATGTAAGGAAAACGAAAAGGACTTTCTGTAGTATAGGATTTTTAAATTGAAATTATCCATGTAAAGCAGTTCTATGCTCCTTGAAAGTCTATTCTCTGATCATGATAGATCATAGTTAGATCACAGATTGGATTTTCAAATCTTTCTTTATTTATTAACATTTTATACTCAACGATTCTTCATTAAATAACAAATATTCCAAGCCTTTGCTTTGATCGTTGCATTCAAAAACTTCAATGGCATAAATTCAGGTGATCCTCACACGATCTTTGCAGTTCATAACGAGAAAGATCGCAGCATCATGTTTCATATAAAGTAAATATTATATATATATGTACTCAACAAGAGGAGAACTTAAACCGATTCATCTTGGCAAGGTTCTGAAGATCAGAATCGTTATATAATGCATATAGATTTATAGCAGCTTAAATCTAGATTTATCGCAACTCTGATGCTGCCTACACAAGCGAAATGAAATCTCTCTCCTCCAATCCTCCGATCCTTCGACTGCAACTAATTCATTTCAAGTGATCTTCAAGATCTCGTCGCAGTTCATCATTTTGTTAAATAAAAAATATTATTACGCCCCGGAGGCAAACATTTTGTGGTCGAACAGAGGGGCTCACAAAGATATACCTTTATATATGCTCATATATATATTTATATGTATTTCATCGGAAGCACGCACAGTATGATTAAAATCTGGCTTTCAGCTCCCGAGCTGAGCACTGTCTCCAATTTCCCATCTCTCTTGCTCCCTCTCTCTCGCTCTCTCGATCTGTTTTTATTGCTTAATTGTTTGTTTGGGTTTGTGGTTTGGTTTCTTATTCCTGTGTTTTTGTGAATTATGAATCGTTTTGTGTTTCGATTGTGTAACAGGGCCCAAGAACAGTTATGCTACCTTTCACAGCGCCATAAAATCCTCGCCTGCCAGATCCTACACGCTGATAGCGCGCATTTCTCTGCTACTCGAAGTCACAAAAGTAAAAAAAAAAAGAAAAATAAACTAAGAACGAATCATCTCGTTGCGTTATTTTATCACCTGTGTCACTTTTATTGCTTTCTCCTGTGGGACAAGCATCGTGACAGATCAGCGATCGCGCTTAGTTTATTGCTTCCTCTAAGCGACGGGGTCCTCAACGGCAACTGGAACTAGAAATGGAACTGGAAATGGCATACGAGAAGGATTTATCGATTTAAGAATGTATCGTTATCGATTTAGATTTATCTAGAACTGTAATTGATTCCAAGACAGGCATTTAAACTAGACTCACTTAATCGATTAACTTATCGATAACTTTGATTTAACACTCAAACTTCAACACTAAAGCAATTCACATTAATAAATCTATGATCTATTTCAACGATCGATAACTTTATCGATCGCACCTAATACGTATTGCCCACGCCATGTTTGTCGTTTGTTTTTGTTTTGACTTTCGCAAGAGCAAAGCAAAATCAAAACAATGCGCCGTCGATTCGTTGCCCCGTTGGCTATTTGAAATGGATGCCTCGTGTGTCCGAGAAAACGTGATGGATAACTGGCAAGTGGCGCCTCTCTTGACCAATCCACTTGACTTGACGCTCTTCCTGTGTGCGACTGCCGACTGCCAACTGATTAGAGGGAAGCACTTGCATACGTGCCACGGCCACAGCGACCAACCGGCCGGCCGGCTGGCCATTCATAAAGTCATGCAACAATTGGCTCCTGACTGGCATACACATTTCTCTCCCTCTCTCTCTCTCGATTGTCTGTGTGTGTGCGATATATATTTTTGAAAAACCAAAACAGCAACTGAAACCGAAACCGAATCCAAAACCGAAACCGAAACCGAAACCAAAATGAAAAGCTCAAACTCATGTCCAATAGGTCCATCAACAGCCGCAGCACGCACTCGGCCAAGCACGCACCTTTATATATGGCCATGCTACCGACTCACTCACCAGCTCTTACTCAGCCACTCAATCGGCTCCAAAGCGGGGGGCACGCATCGCTGCACGTCCACGTCCACGTCCACGTCCATGGCCATTGTCCTCGAGGCGTCCGCACGCATCAATTTCCGACCTACACAGACCAGAGCAGAGCAGCAGCAGCAGCAGCAGCAGCAGCTCCAATTGTCAATTGTCTGGATGTTCTTTTAGTCTGGCCGCTGTCTGCACGTGGATTTTGGATGCGGAAACGCAGCCACGTTCACGATTCGATTTTTATGGCGAGCGGGCTGAAAGCGTGGGCGAGTCAGAATTTTAGTTCCTCATTCATTGTCTACGCCTTCACCTAAACACAAACACACACACACACACACACTCACACACATCTCCCCGATTGCCCCCTCGCTTCAAGTGCAGCGCCAGTTGGCACGTTTCCTTTTTAAAATTCACAATTGCCGCCAGCGACGCGTAATTGTGGGAGAATTCGCTACGCCAACTTGTCTGCCATTGACTCTATCTCACCCTCGCCCCCACCCGCCCGCTCCTGTCTGGCTCTCTCAAGAAATCGATCACGTTTCTACACATGTTTCACTTACGTTACGTTGCGCTTACGTAACGAGGATGCGAGACTAGCGCCAGCCAGTCATTGGCTGCTCCAATTAGAGCTGGCCAAAACAATCGATAACTAGTCAGAGATGGGAGAAAGTGCTGCCAATTAGCAATTAGCTGCACTTGGACTCAAAAGAGCCAATATCAACAGAGATTGGGATAATTACATAAATCGCATAAAGATTTCCTTTAACATAGCCAATTATTTGTTGAAGATAATTTTCCTTACTTGATTTCATATTTTTGAGTAGTTTTTGATGAGTGATATCTGCTAGATAGTTGATATATTATATAAAGTATAAATTCGTATGGCTAAAAAGATGAAGAAACACTTTTTTAAACACTCCTCTTCACACTGTGCACAGTGGAACTGGGGCCGAACAAAATGGCCGACGAGGGCGAGACTTTGGCATTTCGTGTTAGCCCATTGATGAAATTAAACAATTTCTGGGATTGCTTGAAAATTATTATAAACGCATAAAAAGCAGGCGCAAAAGTGAAGCCCCAGCCGTCCGCTGCCTGCTGCTGCTGTGCGAGAGCGGAATAATAAAAGGTTCAACTGCCCCCAACAATGCTGTTCTGGCAAGCTGAAAATCCTGGCTACCTGTGTGTGTATGGGTGTGGGTGGGGCACTGTGGTGGGCAGCTCCTGGCAGCGAGGCTCTGGCTCAGTCGGGCTGCCTGCGCCACCATTGGCATCTTGTCATTGGCATTTTGGTCACATACACAAACACACATAAAAAAGAAAGAAGAGAAGACGAGAAGAACAAGAAGAAGCGACCGACAGACAACATAACAAACTCCCACACGAGCGCACGCAGCTGCCGTGGGCGTGAGCGAGAGGCAAACAGCCGAAAGAGCCGCTAAACAAATTCCCAAATGTGTAAAGAAGTAAACTAATTGCTGCGCGTGACGCAGCCCCAACGCAGAAACTGGGGATACCAGCAGAGCAGTATATAAAAGAGTGAGAAAGAGCCAACGCGTCGCACTGTAATCCACAGCCAGTGACAGCACGTGAGTGCGAGCGAGCGAGCAAGCGAAACCAGTTTTAGTTTACAATACAGCGTCTGCACGTACACACACACACACACACACACACACACACACACACACACACACAGCCAGAGATACTGATGAGACAGCTGCGCTGCTTTGCTTAGTGGATATAGCAGGCTCTCGCTCGCACACATTGCTGTGCTCATTTGGTATGCGCGCTATGTTGATTCCGATTCGACGGCAGTCACGTCCCGCCCATTTGCACGCACACACTCACACATACACACACACACACACACATACACTGAGTACACCCACACAGTGGCGCTGGCTATTGAGCGACGGCGAAGCGAGAGAGCTTGCGGCGAATTGGAGCGTGAGGCTGCTTAAAATGCTACTGGTGCGCCCTGTACATGACCAGGCGCTGTGTCAGGTGCACACACACACACACACACACACACACACACACACTCATACACAGGCGCCGCTGCTCGCTCACGTTCGTTGGTCGCTCGTTGCTCGTCGTGGCTGCTTCGTGTCGAGTCAAAGATGTCACCCCCAAAAAATGGTCTAGCTGTGTGCGTGACTCTCTCCTGCACTCAGTGTGCGTGCCTCTCTGTGTATGTGTGTGTGTATGTGTGTGAGGGGGTCTATGGCAGCGCTGCCTTTTTTTGCCTTACTTTGGTTTTGTTCGTGACGTGAACGTGACTCTGAATTATTCTGCACGTATTCGTCGCCCGCAACGGACGTACTACGTAAACACAACTCTCGTAACGCGCGCTCAGCAGTTGTCTCTAGTTTCAGCTATTGCTGCTGCCGTCGTCGTCGTCGTCGTCGTCGTCGTCGTCGTCGCTGTCTTCATCTTCTTCTTCATTATCATCATCATATAACTTTTACGTTACTTTCAACACCGTTTTGCTGCAGTTTTCACGTACGCTGCCCGGCCGTGCAACTCTAGCCGTATCCGTATCCGTGTCGCTGTGTGTGCGTGTATGTGTGGGCGTGTGTGTGTGTGTGGCAGCTACCCTGTGCGTGCGTAATTGGCGCCCATTTGTTTGCAGGCCGCAACGCGTCGACAGCCCCCAATACCAATCGCAATCGTCGTCCAGCCTTTCAGTTGGATGCTGCTAACGCGTCTGACGTGCCAAACGCGTGTGACGTGCGAATTAACTGGCCGCCAAGTCGATTGCACGCTAATTTGAATGCCAATCGAAGACAGGCAGACCCACAGACAGACGGAGAGACGGAGAGACAGTCGACGTTAGTTTTACGTGCGTGTTGCGACGTGCGGGTCGAAGGATAATTGAAGGAAGCAACCGACACGTACGCGTGCTCCGCCAGACAGCACAGACAGACAAAGGATGCGTCGTTGACCTGCTCTGCCCGAAAAGTGTGTCAAAAATAAATAGAAAAGAAAAGCCTCAAGTGCAATAATCCCCATCTACATTAACGTCTACATCAGTATCTGTTATCTATATATCGCAAATATGTGCCAGTGCTAGTTAAGAGAAACGTTAAGAGCTAAGTCTAGAAGGGCCAGAGGCAAAAGTGAAGCTGAACTCAAGTGCTATAATGTTGCCCTACCAGGCCGTGGCCATGGACTACGCCGGCTACCAGCGCCAGCCGACGCCCGGCCATCCCGGCAGCCACATGGTCGGCTCCCTGGGCATGCCCGCCGTGCCGTTCACCCACTCCTGGATGGTGCCCACACAGGACCTCTGCGGCATGTCGCCCTACAACAAAATGCCAAACCAGCATCAGCCGGGCGCGCCCGGCATGCACGGACAACAGCAACCCATCGAACCGGGGTTAGTTGATACCGGGTAAATTGACCAAATTATACAAATAAACCAACTACTTTATACAGAGACAGAGAGAGAGAGAGGGAGAGGGAGAAGGAGAGGGAGTAGAAGAGTGTTTCGAGTGGGAAAGTCTTGGCAGATGTGCGAAGAATTTAGTCAACTGAATGTCTTTGATATGTGACTTGGCTCTAGATATGCATATAGTCCGACAAACTCTATCTATCTGGGAATAGAACTAGAAATAAAGTGATGTATCCCTAGCACATATATTATCCTCTTTGAATTCATAAATTTCATACATTTCACACATGCAATACGTTTTCGAAAAGAAAGGACTTTACCATGCTCGGAATGAGAGCAATAATTCGATTTCCATTGACTGACAATCAGCTCAACATAGCATAATATTTATATATGATATACATATATCATATTATAGATATATCTACACAAAATATGCCATGGCATTTCAAGCATTGATTCTTCTGTCTGAGTTCGACTTGCTGAGTTTTTTTATTTTACTTGTATTAAGTCTTGGGCAAATAAATAAATAAAAATAAAATTTTAAAAATTAATAATTAATAAAGTTTCCTAAGGGCTCAAAAAGAAATATTTACTAAATATTATTTAGTTAACATTGCTTTCATAGGTTCAGCTCAGGAATCTAAAGAATTTCGGAATACAAAATTCAGATTATTCAGAGCAATTTAGGCTTTAAAGATACTATATAGTTCTTATCTATGCAGTGCTAAATAACTGATAAGATGACATATATAGAATAGACTTTCTTAAAGTGTTGTTGTAGTCTACCTATAGCTATAGCATTAATTGGAGTTGCGCCGATTTATTGTGTCAATTCTATTCAGATTTGATCACTATATTTTGCTGCTTCAATTCATTTCATATATCATTTCGTTTATTTTATTATCAGACTCTTCTGTGGCCACGCTCCAATTTGAGGCCATTCCAGATGCATTTTTATGACTCTTTCGAATACCTTTATTTGTTGGCTTTGCTTCTGTGTTTTCCACGAATTCTGATTACATAATGACAGTTGATAGTTGACTAACATTTACAGCTATTCACGCTGTGTTTGGCAACAAATAAAACAGACAAAAAAAAAAACACATAAACTGATAAACACATAACGGCACATTGCTCACAGCCCCTAAACAATGAAGCGAGACATTCTTATCCTTCACTTTTCCTTTTCTTCTGCCCTCTGTGGTGGCTGTGTGAGAGCAAACCCGAAAACTGAAAGGAAAGCAAGGAGAATGCAGTCTAGTGCAGTTTTCCCACCCTTATCGCGATCGTTGACTTGATTTTTGGCAAATTTCTGTTGGCAACCGCAGCGGCTAAGATCTTGTAATCCGCTTAGATGCCTAAGCTCCCCTTAAAGTCTTAATCAAATCACAATATTTGGAGTTCCCAAAGTAAATCGATTAATCGATCTTTCCCAGCAAATCAAGTGGAAACAAAGGTTCAAACTGGTAGGATGTAAAAACTTTTAGCATATGCATATATGTACATATGTACCTCTATAGGTTTCGTATGGTGAGCTGTTTAAACTCACACACACTAAGGCAAAGATTCTGTAAAGCTTTCACACGTATACAGCTCACATATGCAAAAGCTTTTAGGATATTTAACAGGCTCTATAGGAGAAGCTTGCAAAGCTCACACATACTGAGACAACCCTCACACAATCTCTCCATCTCCCTCTCCCTTTCTCTCTCTCTCTCTCTCTCTCTCTCCCTCTCTCACTCTCTTCTTTTTCTCATTTCGCTAATGACATGCAATTTACACGCCAAATTATAGCCGTAGCTCCCTTATTTTCATTTATTTTTTTTTTTTTTCTTTCCTATTTTACGTTTTGCGAATTCGAATCACAAGAAATCATTTATCAAGGCATTTTGCTCTAGCCCTGACAAATCGCAAAGACATTTCGCTCAAATGTAATTTAAATGTTATTATGTTATTTGATATTGAAGTCAGCCAAGATTAATGAGCCGAGTTCTCACACTCTTGGGCTAATTGCGAATTGGCTGCTTCCATTTCTAGCTAAGTTCTTTGAACTGCAAGTTTTTCGGGAAAGAAACACATCAGGTACTCTTAAGCTTTAAGCTTAAGATTTCAAAACAAGCTCAGATTTGACAAACTAATTAAAAAAACCCAAAGAGGTAGCTGAGGTTAAAAACTGGCTTGGCCCGTGGCAGACGCATGTTGTACGGGTTTCTGTTCGAAGCGCTCTTTACGCCGTTCTCATTTTAATTATCAACAAAAATATTTTTATAGCCCCAGCGAGGCAGTGCCCCGAACGATAAGCATCATCTTCAGCGGCTTCTTCTCATTTTTTCCCCTGCTTCTTGCTTTTCATAAACTTACACAAAACTTACCTCTCGAGCTCTGTGTGTTTGCGGCGCATTTACAGATGCCCCACAGACATTAAAATAAATGTAAAAGGCCACAAAATGTACAAAATGTACAGCAAACAGAGAGACCAACAACAGATCTGGCTAAAGCGAGGCAGCCAAAAGCCGAAGAGCAAGAAGAAGTATCCGAAGCCCATGTGGAACCTTCAGATACTCTACAAAACCTCACAAAGTCTCAGCAAACAGATACAGAGCTGAAAAGTTTGCATAGATGGAAAGGAAAGAAGAACGGAATCGAGTCGAGTATAAAGAGAAAAACAGTGTTGAAAAGTAGATGGGGAAATGAACAAGTGTTGGACAAGAATATCATATGAAAGATGTCATAGATAGATGTTATCAAATGTGGAAAGTATTTCAGTCTTTAATAGAGAGATCTTAATAATAATATATATCATGATGAGTGCCTTTGCAACAAAAGCCAGAAAGAAATCTCAAAGAACTTCAAAGACGAGGTGTTGTACAAATATATAAATTAATCAAACTTTTCCATTAAGTTAAGCTATATTCAGCAATAATTGATGTCATCTAATAAACGGGAGGCTTAACTATGCTTAAGAGCTTCTTCAGCAAATATATACATTCTAGTTAGCCGTAATACTTCTGTCATAGGAATCTCAAAGAAACTATAAGCAACAAGCAGCCAGAAGTGCTCGACTAGCAGATACCCTGAGATATGCGGAGCTCTGTTATTTCGCAACCGTGAGGGTTCCACCTACAGTAAAACAATATTTTAATGTACAAGTACAAAATTAAAATAAAAAAAAAATAGCAAAATGTAGGAATCAGTTGATTAGAGTGACCCAAATGCTGATGGCCAAAACAAGGTGGCAAGGTCTGGTAATGAATCGAAGTGGCTTAGCTCCATTTAAGTAGGTGTAAATGCAACCGTTTATCCATTTCCTAAATAAATGCACGTCTGTATAATAGGAAAGTCCCTTTGGATTAGGGGTCGGGGACGCCATCATGAGGCCAGCAACTTTACCGTGGCAGACCAACGGGGCAC
The DNA here is from genome assembly GCA_030914345.1 of Drosophila koepferae. Lineage (NCBI taxonomy): Eukaryota > Metazoa > Arthropoda > Insecta > Diptera > Drosophilidae > Drosophila > Drosophila koepferae. Next base: position 789,749 of record JAUESR010000202.1, read on the forward strand.
CAGAATCGCCTATTGAGGGCGCAGCAAGTGTTCCTGTTTGGCTGCACATAAGTCCGATTTGTTTAACCATATAAAAGCAGTCTCTCCTGCCGATAACGGTTGTCCATATTGCTTGCATCCTGTGATGATTTTTATCCGATTCCTGAAGTACAAAAAGGCAATCGATGAGTCTCGATCGTTATCGTCATCGTTATCGATCAACAATTAAATCATTCATTTGCTTACGAAATCTACTCGACCCCAGCTGCTCAGCCGACATCTGGTACTCGTGCTCACTTCCTTCGTATTAAGAGGCGCGTATTCAATGATCCCTTTAACGCGGTTTATATCCGCATCGGTGAAGACCAATGCAATATCGTATTCTGCATATCCCATAACGAACAATCCATGCTGACGCCAAGCTGCGATGTCCAGCACTTGCATATCCGGATGTATACCGTAGCTGTACGAGGTCCCCAGCACAGCCACTGCAATTTCTGGAGTGCTACTGCAAAGAATATAATATCAAACCAACGGCCAAACCAGTAGCCAACTCGGGTATACACACTTATATAAGCAGTGCGCTACAGTGAGAATCACTCGATTCTTGAGAATAGTCCCCAAGCAAAAAATGCCCATGCCCCCAAACTCAGCTTCAACATATTTCAATCGCAGTGAGGCCATATATGGAGCATCGCTAACATCGATACCGTACCCGCCCATAATTCTTTTTTGCCCAATAACTTCGGATGTAAGGAATTCACATTGGTATATTCGTATATATATGGTTGTCATGGCTATAGCTATTTACCTCCAATCATCTTTAGGAAGATCAAAATGATCGACAACAGAACGGACGCGACCATAGCATTGCTTTGCGGGAAACTCGAAAAGAAAAATTTGGAAAAAATTAAAAACAATTTGTAAATAAATACTCTGACTTGTAACTTATGTATTACTAAATGGATGGCAATGAAAGCATTCAAACATACGAACAGAGAGACCGATCGTCATCCTGATCAGCAATATATATATACATATACTGTGACATGCATTGCCAGAAGAACATTTTATCTATAATAGATTTCCCATTCACAGTGGCATCAAACCTCGCCTGAATGCCCATAAGCTCAGTGCTCTGCTAGGGTATGAAATTTCACTTAAAAACAAATACAACAACGAAAACAAAACGAAATAAAACGAAACGCAACGCGTCGACAACGAGCAAGTTGACAACAAACTTAAATTATGAATGCTTTAAAGCCAAGTTTCTGGCGAAGATGATGGGCCAGATGATGATGATATGAGAAGCAGCAGCGGCTGGCTTTGACTGTCGACTGTCGACTGTCGGTTGTCCGTTTAGCCAGTTGCTGAATGGAAAACTCTGTGCAGCTCAAAGAGATCGAATCGGAGTATCTGGCAAGCGGCATCTGCCACAAGAGCGCGAGCAGCTTTTGTTGCGACTAAACACACACATCGCTCTAGAGAGAGAGAGAGAGAGAGAGAGAGGTACAGACACAGTTACAGATGCATTAAACAATGGAAAATCTGTTGCGCATAGAAAATAAGGCAATTTTTCTTCAGCTAGAACAGTGGAGAAGCCAACAACAGCAAAGAGCAGAAAGATCGTGAGAGTCTGTTCCGCTGAAAGACTGACAAATGGCTGGCAATTTGTTTTCGGACTCTGACACCATTTCATCAGCTAAACAACAGTTGACAGTGCGACGACAGGTGTGACAGACAGACAGGCAGAGAGGGAAAGAGAGAGAGAGAGTGTGTGTGTGTGTGTGTGTGATCCTTCTGGTGTCTAGCTTGGCTTGCCTAGACGCAGCTTCCCATTCGTCAGTGTCTACTTAACACCCGCCTAATACATCAATATTTATTGCCCTGGCTTTTGTTCAGTTAGTCTTAATCTGCTTTTTCCCTTTTCATTTTCATTGCAGCATTCTGGAGCTGCGCAAGGAGAAGTCGAGGGACGCGGCCAGATCGCGGCGCGGCAAGGAGAACTACGAGTTCTATGAGCTGGCCAAAATGCTGCCGTTGCCAGCAGCCATAACCAGCCAGCTGGACAAGGCTTCCATCATAAGACTGACCATTAGCTATTTGAAATTGAGAGACTTTTCCGGTCACGGCGATCCGCCATGGACCCGAGAGGCGTCCAGCAGCAGCAAGCTAAAGAGTGAGTATCAGATATATCTCTTTGATTATAGATGTTTATATTACATATCAAACACATTCCAATCGTTTGCATTGTCAAATTCGCTGCCTAACTTGACTTAGCTCGCGATCATGCACACTATTTGCGCCACCAGTGTAAGTGAAATTTCATAGCTCATTTGCATACGCGACTGTACGAGCAGCGTGGGCGGCCATTTTGTGCGCCATTGCTGCAGCGAAGACGAGGCCAGACAGAGGGAGAGTGTTAGCGACAAAGAGAGAGAGAGGGAGAGAGTGAGAGCGTAATACAAACCGAAAGCAGGAAACACATTTGCCTACATTTTACAGTGGCGTCGCCACGCAACGGCACAGTGAAATCACAGATTTGTCAACTTTTCTATGCCAAAAACCAAAAGCCGAAAACCATAAATTAAAATAAAATAAAATTACAAACAATATGCGCGCGCACCTTAAAAAAAAAAAAAAAAAACAACAACAACGTCAACAAATGAAGCCAAACAATTTATTGGCTTTATTTTTATTTTTGGGCTTTTGACGGGCTTTTTGGGGGCCGTCAGTTGTCAATTTGCATAAAATATCGCTATTAAGCGTAATTTATATTTTATTTACTGCGCATGCGCAGCCATTTTACTCGCCCTCTCTCGCTCTCTCTCTCTCGCTCGCTCGCTCTGCCTATTTGTTATGTTGATTCGTTTTTATTGCCATGACTGTGTGTCATAGCTGTCACTGTGGAATTCCAGAAGGCCAAGCCATTCCGATCCGATCGCACAGCAGACAGAGCTCATTATTGCCAAAGAGCCTATTAGCACTACAAATCTGGGCGATCGTTAAAAAGCAGCCCAAACATAGATGACAAACCCTAATGCGGAAAAGTCATCGACAGCTTTCACTTGCACTGAAATGTTTTGCTTCAGAAGGCTATAAAATTATATTTGGATATAGTTTCGATATCCATAGAGAAACTGAATAAAAATGATTCTTAAAAGTGAACTTTAATAAATTAAATTAAATAATGATAAAAATACTTTTAAAATATGTCATAATTATTTAAGATTTTAGGTTTAAGTGTACTGAAGTCGGCAGTGCTCGACTAGCAGATACCCTATATCTAAAATATCTATTTTTATCTGCTAGGCAATGGAAATCTTGATTTTTATTTAGTTACAAATAAATTACATCAGCCTAAATCAAATGAAACTCTGTCTTTCTAAGAGAGACTAAAAGACACAAAATGCAATTTTAATATTAAGGCTTTCATCCTTCAGGCTCGGCTCTGCTGACCTCTAGCTAGAAGTGTAAAGCATATATGAAATATAGATTCTAAATTTATATTCATTTCAAATAACATTCCATTCCATTTAGCTTTTTTTCACGACTCGTCTGCAGTTCACATTGAATTCGCGCAACATCATTTGATTGCTTCACTGCTCAAGGAGCTCAAGGCTCCGAGTGAGCCATAAATATGTGAGCTCTTGCAATATTTTCTCAGCTGTGGCCCATGCGAGGCATATTTATTTAATTCAATTATAGAATTTTACGATTATGGGCGGTCAAGCAGACCGACCACAAGGAGCAACCCCCTCAAACAGCTAGCGGCCAGGTCATAATTCGCACAAGTGCAAATCGCTTTAGTCCAATGTCCAATTCCCTTGCTCCTTCAGCTTTAGCTTTAGCTTGAGCTTCTGCTTGCCTCCTCCTCCTCCTCCTCCTCTACGCCCTTTGCCCTTATTTTCCATTGCTATTGTAAATCCCCAGCGATTTCGCTGGCTTCACCTCGCCTCGAATTGCCCGTTGCCAAGTTGGCAAACAGTTTCCGCTTCCGCTGTCCATATGTGACTCTCCTTCCTCCCTCTCTTTCTCTCTCTCTCTCTGTGTGTGTGTGTGGGTGTTGAGGCGCACAAGCTTTGCCTTTAATGACCTTACCCCGCCCCACTTTAATAATATTTTTATACATATATATTTCGCTTCGTTTCGTTTCGTTTTTTGTCTGTGGGTCAAATTGAAGTGGTTTTTATTGCCTGCAGCTTGTTGCTCTGCCTTTTGGGCTTTAGTTGCGCATAATAATACAATTGAATGGACGGACGCCCCACCTCCCCCTCCTACACATGACGCCCCATTGATTTTGGATTATTTTTTAGTGCCTTGTCTACCTTTTCGACTCGATTTGCTGCCAGCTGCCATTGCCAGCATTGTTGGCCCTTCCTACCTCCCTCACTCCGTAGGCATGGCTGCGTTCCATGCTGTGGAGACACCTCGTTCAGCTCTTGGCATGCCTTTGACGTGACAATAACTGAACATTGACGTGGCCAGCATAGCCATAGCCATAGCATGACGTGGCCACTGTTGGCCACTCTTAGCCATTGCCAGTTCATTGCAGTTGAAGTTCGCATGAATGAGCTGTGTGAAGAGATTGACAAGCTGGGCTTTAAGTTTAGCTATGACTGTATCTATATAGGTATATAGCAAAAGTCATCAATCAATATCTTAGTCTTATTCCAGAGAGTCTAAGCTTACTCTACTAATAATAATAATGATAATAATAATGATAATAACGGGATAGCATTAGCATATGCTAGAGCGCAAACAATATCACTCAGCCTTATCACTCGCTACGCTAACGGCTATACATAATGCATCAACATATATACCAATATATATTTAGATAAATTCCACATGCCCTACAAGTATACAGGGAATGCAGCTACGTCATTCGCACGCCTTGTTTCAACACCTTTTGAATGTTGTCTTTGCCTTTTAGCCAATTGCTAAGCGCTTTGTGTTTCGTTGTCTATTGCAGGTGCAGCCATACGACGCAGTCCCGCGGTTGATTTGTTCGAGCAACATCAGGGCACCCACATACTGCAGGTAAGCCAAAGAGTGACAGAGAGAGAGCCAGAGAGCCAGAGAGAGAGAGAGAGAGAGAGAGAGAGAGAGGGAGGGAGATGTGTTGCTATGCGGGCAGCCATCTTTGGCTTTAACTTTATGCAAATTTCACTCAATGAATTTTTTGTTTTATTCTCCATTTCGTTCTCGCCGCAGTCACTCGATGGCTTCGCCTTGGCGGTGGCAGCGGATGGACGCTTCCTGTACATATCGGAAACTGTTTCCATCTATTTGGGCCTCTCGCAGGTGGAGATGACAGGTAGCAGCATATTCGACTACATCCACCAGGCGGATCATGCGGAGATCGCTGATCAACTTGGCCTCAGTCTCACCAGTGGCGGCGGCGGCGGCGGCGGTGTGGGAGCTGGTGGTGGCGGTGGCAGCGGCAGTGGTGCAGCTGGCCTAGCCTCACCCACATCGGGCGCCTCGGACGACGGCAGCGGCACACACGGTACGAACAATCCAGACGGTGAGTCGAGTCCGAGTTGCTACCAAGAACCTGGGTATCCCGGGCGTCCAGCTAGCGAGCCATAGATCCCAAACCAATCGAAGCCCAGCTGGACTTTAGCTAAACTCCGTTTCATCCTCCACTTGCAGTTGCTGCCTCCATGACGCAGGCCTCGACGAGCGGCTACAAGGGCTACGACCGCAGCTTCTGCGTGCGCATGAAGTCGACCCTGACCAAGCGTGGCTGCCACTTCAAGTCCTCCGGCTACCGGGTAAGAGTCTGACAGCAGTGACTGAACTACAACTATAATATACTATAACTCTGAGCCCTGTAGCATAGTGTAGCACACCTTAGTTTTGGTTCTGTTTTGAGTTTGCTTTTGGTTTCGTAGCTTTTCGTTCTAACACTTAGCGAATTTGTTTGTCCGGTTCGAGTTGTGCTGGGGCAGTAGACAGTAGACTAACCGATCTTTGGTTGAACACATACACATACTATATACCTACATATATAGCGCTGTCTGTTAGCCATTTATTACCATCACCATCCCAATGCTTATCTACAGGCGAGCGATGCAACCAGCAATTGCAACGGTAAAAATGTTAAGAACCCGGCCTCAAACTATTCGGTACGTATCAATTGAAATCAGTACAACAAAATGCAGAGCAACTAAAACAAATTTCTACAAAACTTAAAATTTAAATCTAATTCGAAAATGAAAATCAAAATAAATCAAAATTTTAATTTAGTTTATGATTTGACGGCGCCTCTCGAGGCGCTGTTCATTTATCAATCAGTTTTTCTATTTTCGGCCACATTTTCGTTTGAGCAGGCAATGCAAAACTGATTTTAGATTGATCAGCATCGAATATAGCCAACATATATACTGACATCTACATCTATACTATGCTATATACACTACACAACAGACAACAGACCACAGTCAACAGACAAGACTCAAGACTCATTCAGCAGATGGTCTACAATCAGTCGAATCAATCAATATGATATTGCATTGATCAACAGTTAATATAGCTGATATATATAAAATATAAGTAAATATTTCCAATAAATAGATCCACATTGGTCAATTGTCAATTTAGGAATTTTCTTATAACTCTATTACGAATATATATTCCATTTATATACTGCAATATATACAACATTTACTTAACTATATGCGAATATTTGCAGTTGACAATAATCAAGCATATTTAAATACATCTTGAACATATACATATATCTCTCATAGATCATCAGTTTAGTATACGTATTTATCTGCAGTGCGCACAACAATCAGCAATCAACAGCCAATCAAAAACAACAACAAACAACACATTCAATCTTCATGTATAGCATTTAGCTTTTTGTCTTAAATAACTGCAAACGCATTCAATCTTCACATATAGCTTGCAGCTTTCTGTCAAGTACAATCAACAACATCAAACATTTCAAGCAGCGCTCAGCTATGTGCAATAGCATTCAGCTTTTTGTCAAGCGCGCTGCTGCACCGCGCCTTTCAGCAGCTACTACCTGCTTAAAAGGCAACGGTTCCTCTCTCACTGTTACTTGCCCTCTATCTATCTATCTCTCTCTCTCTCTCTTAGCTCTTAAGCAGCTAGCTCTTGACCTATTTTCACTAACTCTTCGATGCCTTGTCTTGTCTTTTTGTTCTCGCTGCCATTGCAGGTGGTGCTGCTGCTTTGCAAGCTGCGTCCGCAATACACCTTCTCGCACACGCGCAAGTCGCAGCCTCCGCTGCTGGGCATGGTCGCCCTGGCCATTGCGCTGCCGCCGCCCTCGGTGCACGAGATACGCTTGGAGTGCGACATGTTCGTGACGCGCGTCAATTTCGATCTGCGCGTGGCGCACTGCGAGCCCAGGTGAGTGTGGCTAATCCACTTGCTCTTCGTATAAACCCTACTGATCTCTCCTCTTCTGCTGCAGAGTATCTGACTTGCTGGACTATACGCCCGAGGACCTGGTCAATAAGAGTCTCTATTCCCTCTGCCATGCCGAGGATGCGAATCGCCTGCGCAAGAGCCACACAGATCGTAAGTTCCTCTCAGAGCCATCAGGCCCATCGATCGCAACAATTGCCAATTGCTCGCTTTATTCCCTTTCAGTGATCGAGAAGGGTCAGGTCCTCACGGGCTACTATCGACTGATGAACAAGAGCGGCGGCTACACCTGGCTGCAGACCTGCGCCACAGTCGTCTGCAGCACCAAAAATGCCGACGAACAGAATATCATTTGCGTCAACTACGTTATAAGGTGAGTGAATCCTCAGCTAGAAGTGGGGGTAGGATGAGCTAAAAGAGCTCAGTTTCCTTCAATTAGGCCACAATTTAAGTATAGGTTCCCTCTTTGGCTCATCAAAGATCCAACTAATCCTCTTCCCTTCATGCCACACAGCAATCGGGAGAATGAGAATCTCATATTGGACTGTTGCCAGCTGGAGCCGAGCGTGGACAGCATCAAGCACGAGGAAGGGCTGGGCAACGACAAGAGCAGCGGCTCGCCTGGCGGCGATGCCTCGGGCGAGGGCAATGCCCACCTGAGCGGTGACATGAAGCTGGGCCTTGGCTCGCCCAAGACGGATGCCGAGGGCCACACGCAGCGGAGCCGAGGACGCAGTGTGGCACATGGCAGCAATCTGAACAGCAGCCTAGCGCTGATCAAGGACTCGCCCACGCCGCTGGGCGTCGAGGTGGACGGCGTGCTGCCTGTTGCCGTGTCGGCCACGCCCACGCCGACGCCAACGCCCACGAGCAGCGCGCCGAGCAGCAAGCGCAAGCGCAAGAGCAAAGCGGCGCAGCAGGCAGAGGATCAGCAGGCGGAGCAGCAGCAGGCGGGTCAGCAGCTGCAGGCAGAGCAGCAGCAGCAGCAGCAGCCGCTGAGCAAGCTGCCCGCCCTGGAGCAGCAGCGTGAGCCGCGCAGCCGCCTGCCCTCCATGGTGGAGGATGTGCAGCCAGCAGCCACAGCTGACTCTGCTGTCAAGGACCTCGAGCACGCCATGTCCAAGCACCTGCCCTCGCCCAGCAACAACAACAACAACCAGCCCAGCACAGACTTTAGCACAGATGCGCTGATCAAGCAGCAGCAGCAGCAGCAGGCGCAGCAGCAGCAACAGCAACAACAACAGCAGCTCCATGCCGCCGATGCCAACGAGAAGAGCAGCACGATCCAGTGGATCGGCACGCCCTATCAGCAGCCCGCTCCGATGCCGGCCACGGCGCTGCTGCGGCAGCTGTACGCGAACCGCGAGAGTGTGATACGTGCCACGGCCAGGCAGACGCCCACTGGAGTGGGCGTGCCAGGTGTGTTCTATGGCGAGCAGCAGGGCGGGCCGCTGCCCACGCCGCCGGGCAGCGAGTCCTCCTATGAGAATCAATATCTGCAGCTGCACTCGGCGGCGGCTGCGGCCTCTGTGCCGCATCCCGTCGGCCAGAAGGGCGCCAACTCGGCGGACGCCTTCACGAACCTGGTCTCGACCTATGGCGGCTACCACAGCTCCATTGACTACCACAATGCCATGACGCCGCCCAGCTCCGTGTCGCCGCGCGACTCCAACAACTCGGCCAAGCTGCCCTCAGCGACTGCGCCGCCTGGGCTCCTGGTGGGCTCCAATGCCGGCTACGAATACGCCGATCCCTTGCGCGGCCAATACGCCACACCCGTGGACGGCTCCTCGGGCGCCACGTTGCCCCTGAAGCCACAGGCCTACACGGCGGGCATGCATCCGCACGCCACAACCACGACCGAGGGTGGCGTCACCTACAGCAATCTCGATCAGCCGCAGTACTTCGCGCCCCACTCCAGCTTCCACTTGTACCACAAGGGCAGCCCGGCGAGTGCCTGGTACTCCACGCCCTCCTAGGCGAGGCACGACTGCCAGCAGCAGCAGCAGCAGCAGCAGGAGGAGCAGCAGCAGGAGGCGCAGCAGCAGGAGTCACAGCGCTGGGACTTTGTTGGCGCTCTGGGCAAGGTGGCGCGCATGTTCTTCAATGCGCGCAAAGGCAACCACAACTGAGCCAAGCGACCACTGCACCACTGCACCACTCGAACCACCAAGTGCCAGCAGCTGCAGCTGGCCAAAACGGCGTCAAAAAGTTTGCAAACAAATTTTAAGCCAAGCTTCAAGCTGTAAATAAAATTTAAAACAAATAAAAAAATAAAATAGAGAAATGCTTTAGCAAAATTTATAAAATAATGCTTAATTACTTTTATTTTTTAACCTTATTTCAATCAAATTAAATACTCAAGAAAATTGTTTAATTCAAGAAAAATATTAAGCATTATTTTATAAACTTTGCTTGAGCATTTCCACATTAAAGTAAATTATAATAATAATAAATATCATTTAAAGACCTAAGCAATATTAAAAAAAATTTATAAAATATTTTAAAAAATGTACATAAAAGAATTCATAAAAAAAAATATAAATAAAATATATTTGATTAAATATTTGAGTCTAATGCCTAAGCAATGCATGCAAATATTTAATAAAAAAATAAAATATAAAAATAATAAATTTTTTAAAAATTGTTTAGCAATTTTTTCATGAAATATTTTGGCAAATGTTAAAACATTCAATGTTGTTAAATAATATGTAAGCTTGTATATTAATTACGAAATAAAATATATTCATTAAGTTTAAATTAAATACACAAAAAAGAAAAGAAAAACTCACACGGAAAACCCATTGAAATTCTATACAAAATACTCGGCATAAATGCAATTAATTATATTTAAAAAATACAAAATTATATTTAACAGAAAAAAACCTATTGAATAAGACTTGGATAGTGTGCCAGCAACAGCAACCACAACAACAACAACAATATAAATATATAATTAAAATAAAAAATAACAAAATATTAATGCACTTAAATCTAAAAACTAAATCAAAATGCTTATTCAACTAATTCTAATTGTTATTAATTATTTAAATTAAATTGTAAATTTTTAGCAGCTCGAATATCACATAACAGTAAATTTACATAAGCATACACATAAATATTAATTATGAATAATTAATAACAATATTATAATTAATATTTAACATTTTTACAACATATCAAATGCTTCCTCATCTAGATTACGATTACAACTATAATTAAAAACACTTGCAAAAATATTTCCTTCAATTTTCCTAATTGATTTCATTTTAATTTTAAATATAATAATAAAAAAAAAAAATTAAATACCTCTAAGAGTTCTGCCCAAGTTTTATTTGTGTTATGTTTTTCGCCTGCACTAAACTAAAAAATAAATAAAATATTTGTATAATATTTAAAGCAAGTCTATCAAATTTTAAGCTCTTAAAAATGTAATTTAAATTTTGTATAAAAAACAATTCAAATACGTTTTCCATAAAAAGGCTTAAATATTAAATATGAAGATAAACACAAGAGCTCGACTTTCTTTTCTTTTTCTTTTAATAACTTGCAGCAAATACACTCAGCGAAAAGCCTTAGCGAATCAGACTTCACTTTGAACTGCATATGTGTAAATGCATATTCAAAGAGAATCGACATTTCGTCTGTGAGTTAAGATTGAGTTGATCTCTGAGTATATAACTATTTTATAGATTTACAGACATGTGTACTTCAGTCTAGGCTTATACGATAACTACACTCTGTCTATCTGTCTCATGCAGCTCCTCTTTGTGAGACCTTCTCTCTCTATCTGTCTTTCTGTTTATTGCTATCGCTCTCTACCTCTTTCGCTCTCCCACTCTCAGAGGCCTGCTTTTACAATTCCTCTCTCTCTCTTTCCTCTCTATGTTTTTAGTGCTTTCTATTTCTATTTGCGCTCTTAACCATTCTATCTATCTCACCATCTATCCCTTTCACTCTTATTCTCTATATTGCACTCACTGTCTATAACTCCCCGACCTGATCTCTCTCTCTCTCTCTCTCTCTCTCTGCCTTTCGCTCCCTATAAATAGAGATCAATATTACTTTCTCCCTCAATAAATAATCGAGATCTCTCTCTCTCCCTGTCTCTCTCTCCTTTAACGTTTCTTTTCATTGCCTCCAGCCCTTTGTCTCTCACAGTGTGCGGCTTCATCAGCTACAAATCGCTTTAACGTTTGATTAATACAATAGATTGACACACACATGTCCCACTCTGACATGAGGACATCAGAGCAGGACATTGCAGGACAACAGTTCGCAATGTCCATTTGCTCACTCGATTAACATAAAAAACGCATCAAATGCGAATTTGCCGCATTTGTTGCGCTCGCCAATGCCCGTGCCCCTGTCCCTGTCCCTGGCAAAGGTTCTTTTTGTGTTGCCTTTGGGCTGTCACATTTTTGTGATGGTTTTTTAAGCGAACAACCCCGACCTCTGGTTCAATGATAGAAGCAATTAATCATCATCCAACTGGGCAAAACGGAAGCTAACTCAATTTCATTGCAGCTCAGGACATAGAATGTCCTCCAAGTGTGTGTGGGAGTGTGGGCGTGGATGAGATATCCTTCTCCTTCTGTACAGCCTGCAGCATGTATGCATCGAAAGCCTTCTGCTGCTGCTTCTGCTTGTGGGCCAAATCGCGTTCGTCCGTCCCCTTCTTGGGTGCCTCCAATGGCTTCTTCTTGCCACCTGCACGACTAGCCATCACTTGACAACTTTTATTTCAATTTCAGTCATTTGTTTAAATATTGTTATATTTATGTACACATGCTGGCTGTGTTATTTGAAATTTGACAGTTAAATCACGCGCGCACATTTCATATCAAGCAGCTTCAGTCAGTGTGCAAGCGAGCGATAGCTACAGATAGATATATGGAGTATCTTTGCGATTTTTCATCTGAAACATCGTTGATGCCAATAAAACTATCGCATGGTGTGCTGCATCGATACATCGATATGTTGTTCGCCCGCATTTAACGTCACTAGTTCGTCGCTGCTCGCCTTGGTTTGTTCGGTTTCGGAGAAAATTAAATTCTATTTTATTTTGTTAATTTCGTTCATTATTGAAAGCACAACTGCTTGCGGTTTCGTTACATGTTCCATATGTAAACCCTAGCTCGTATAGACAAACAACCACAATACCATAACTTTATTTTCGTTTTGCGGCTTCGTTCTGCCGTTCAATTTTTTCCTGTTTTATTGTTTTCCTTTCGCCTCGCAGTCCGTGTGCGTGAGCGACCGATCAATGTGTATGTGAGTGTGTGTGCATGTGCGTCAACATTTGTATAAAGTTGCGAAGGAGCCTCACAAATAAATGTGTTCTTCATATTTGCTGAATTTGTTGCCGTGTAAAAAGAGTAAACATCAGCGTACGACGTACCTACATACGTGCTGCGAGTAAAAAGGTGAGCTGCAGTTCCTTCACCGAGCTGTTCATTTAACTCTTTTTCTTGTGTTGCTTTAGTGTGTGTGTGCGTGTATGCGAGTAAGTGCGCTTATCTGCAGCCGCAGGCAGAATCAACGCCATGGCGCGCTGCTTGTTGTTGCTGCTGCCTTTGATTATTATGATTTTACTCTCTTCGCGATGTTCACTCTCACTGACACACACACAAACATGCAAGCACAGCTCAAGATGCCGCCTACTCATCGGAGCGCAATGTCGCAGCGTCTGTCTGATTTGCTTGAAAATCACAGTTTTGAAACGAGAGGCAAACACAGAGAGTGATAGAGGGAGAGCGAGAGTATGTACTTGCACTCACACACACACAAACGATGTACATACGCACACTAATGCATTCTACATTAATCCCAGAAATAAATGCATACAGTCTGCAGGGCTATGCATGAGTTTGCTTGTGTGTGTGTGTAATTAATCATGGTATTGTGTTTACAAATCGTTTAATTAATTGAACTAGTTTGTTCTTTTCTTGTAACCACAGTTCACTCGCTCTCTCTCCCACTCATGCTCTGAATTTTCGAGCGCATTAGGCTTAGCACAGTTTCGCCGCAAATGGGATTAGTTGACTTAAAGCCGTCGCAGAGCATTAGTAAACTGTTTAGTAGACAAATTTCGTTTTTGTTTTTTTCGTTTAACGGTAAAAGCAAAATGTGTAAAACAATCATTAGGAATATAAGAAGAAGAAGCGAAGCGTAAACAACTAAACGGCTCTTCAACTGTGTCTTTCTCTCTCTCTCTGTGTGTGTGTATGCTCATTGCTTGGTTGTGTGTCACTGTGTGTGAGTGCAGCCCGGGGGCTGCTTGGCTCTTGGCTCTTGGCTCTTGGTTCTGGGGGCTACCGTTGCATGAACACACAAAAATAGCATAAGAGCATCTCGTTGTCGGGGTGCGTGAGCCGTGCCGTGTCGTTCGTTTGGTCGTTCGTCAGAAGCAATAAAAATTAAAAAGCAAACAGCGATAAGCATTACCCCTGCCCCTGCCTGCGCCCCTTTTGCTATAGTCCTGTGCACACATGGCAACCCTGACGCATAACAGTAAAGCGCATAAAACCAAACAAATGCAAATGCACAGACTATAGCAGAAGCAGCAGCAGCGCCGACCAGCAACATTATTGATGCCTCTCTGACACGGCAAATTCAATTGTGCCCTCTCTCCCTCTCCCTCTCTAGCTCAGTCTCCCTTATCAGCTGCCCGTTCGTGGGGTTGCTAAACAGACGAAGCTTTCAAAAGGCTGCCCACCTTTGACCGCGTTGACTTTGATAAGGACTGCGAGTCAGCTAAAAATTCTAAATATTTCCGAGGCTTTTTCAAGTTATGTATGTATATATATTTGATCGACACGTTACATAGTTAGTGACAAAATGGAAATACCCCTCGCCAATGCTTCGAGTGATGTGTCCTAATTGAAATTGAGTGGCAGGCAGGCAGGCAGGTCCAATCCCACCCCCCACGCCCCCTTTCTCATGTTCACCTTTCCATTTGTGTGTTTTACCGTTTCAAATTACGCTGACAGCAGGTTCAACGTTTGCGTGTCCCATTACGCACAGTGTGTGGCTTTCGGTTCCATTTCTAGTTCCAGTTCCAGTTCTTTCTAAGCCACCGGCCGCCTCTCTGACCTCTCTGACTATTTCTGCTCCATTTCCATTGGCCAATCGGCTCGACTCATCTGCAGCCGCATTTTATCTGCAGATCTACGTGACTTGAGCTGCTAAGCTGACATCGAAGCTCAGTTTTAAGCGCTGCCAAATACTTAACCGGTTCAATGTGCCCTCTCCCTCTGCACCTCTCTCTCTCGCTCTCGTTCTCTTTACTATCAACTTCCAGCATCGGGCAAGCAAATTGGATTTGCTTACGTTGCCATTTCCTCCGTTGCTCAGCGGGTCACGCGAACAAAGCCAAAGCAAAAGACGCACAGTGGTTCATAGGCGATGTTTCTTAGTAGTAACTGTAATAGCTTTGCTAAATTATTCATTTGTATATACATATATGACTAAGCTCAGCTTATATAACAAATTTTGCTCTTGCTTCACTCTCACAACAAATTGTCTTTGTCCCACTGTGCGCGAACAACGGAAGCTGTTCGCCGCAGCATTTGCCAAACTACTCAAACGAAAGCAACTTCAATCTGCATTCAAATACACACACACACACACACACACACACACACACACACACACACACACACACACTTACATAAATATTTAAATATTTAACATAATAAACAGAAACTTTGCAATTCGAGCGAGAGAAAAGTGGGAGAAGCTTTGTCAAAAAACTCGGTCAACGAACCAAAAGTTTGTTATTTTGTTCGCTCTGTTATTATTATTGTGTTGTCAGGCGAATAAATTTGATATACATATGTGTGTGTGTGAGGAAGTGCTTGTGCTTTTGTTGATGCACTTTAAATACAATACAACTGTTTTGCCAGAAATATTCCTGTTATTGCTGCTCGTGTTCCCTCTCTTTGTTATTCATTTCATTTCATTTTCAATTAATGGCTACAGCAGAGAATAATAATCGAGAAATACGTAATACAAACAAACAATATGTGATTACCTGAACACCTCTGCTCCAACCCCCCACATACCCATTTGCCCGCTTGCCATATAGAGAGAGAGTAACTATGACAAGCCGTCATAACCACAATGAGAATCGACTCGAGTTGAGTCTATAAGGCTTCCCGTTTATATATGGCCCGTTGGCCGATGTCGCTTTGTCGTTTGTCGTTTGTCGCCAATTCCCTGAAATGGGGCGATGGTGGAGGCCTCGTGGGCGTTACCAGCGCAAATGACGCAACCTCGTTTCTGTTCTCTTTACACATACCCTGTAATCCATAAAAGGGCAGTGCATCAGGCAATGGAACGAAGTGGAAGTGATATATGTGGATTATCAAGTCATCGACACAGATAAATATTAATACATATATATATAATATAATGATATCAATAATCTCAAAATTAAATTAAATTTACTTGAAATATCTTTATTACTTCTTAGTCATACACAACAAATTTAATCACACAGGGTATCTAGCAGTCGCACAATCCATCTCTTTTGCATATTCTTTCAACCTGTTGAACGCAATCTACAAAATTATCGACCCATTACCAAACGGTTGAACGGGCTACGCCTTCAATGTGCCTAACAAATTTGCATTCATTTGCTGATAACGAAACGGAATTAAGAGTAAACCCTTATCCCCTACGCCCACTCTCTGACTGCCCCGCCCCTCGCACTGCAACCCCTTCCTCTTGCACCTGCCTAATCAGCTTAACCTACTGAGCCAGCCATGTGGAAGGCATTAATTGGCTTCAGGCCTCTAAGGTAAATAGCTTGCATAATGAGCTAAGGGCACAGCTGGATAGTTTGATATAAAAGAGATTTAGTCAAATATTACCTGCGATCAGATCAGGTGTATCGCAGTGAGTCGAATGAATTAGCTTTATTGTCTAGCCATGGGAATACAAAGTTAAATTAAAGTGATTTATATAGTTAAATGACTTTGGCATTGGTTAGGGTATTCCAAAGTTTTTTAGTATTTGCTCACACAGTTCACACTCCCTATTTTGTCATTGTTTACTTTGTGAGGTGTGTGCATATGTGTGCGTGTATGTGTGTGTGCGTGTGTGTGTCTGTGCGGGTGTAAGAGGGAAACACTTCAGCTGACAAGTTGTTTGGCCCAGAGCTCTTCTTACTGGGCTCTAAGGCAGCAATCGACGCATATTTTCACGCGCTGTCGACAAGCAACGCACACACACACACACACACACACACACACACGCACACACACACACAAAGTCGTTGACAAGTGTAGCGAATGAGTAATATCGTCTTTGTCTATGTCTTTGGACTTCCTTTTGACTTGGTCGCGATTGACTCAATGGAAACATATACTATGGGCAGGTTTATATGTATGTGTGTGCTTATCTTTCTTTCTTGATTGATGCTTCTTGTAATTGGCCTATGGGCTTTCCCACATGATATATATGAACTAGTTAAAAATATATCGAATTGATTTTGCGTTTCCATTTCCATTTGTCGCTGACCTAGAACGCCAGAGATTTGGTATAAATACTAATTAAGGTAGAGGAAACAAATTTTTATCAGCTGTGCAGCTTTCATTGCTATATTTATTGTGCTAAGTACTAAATGCCTGCACACATACACACACACACACATACATACATACAAACATCGATTGCTATTTAAGTATTATGCCATTAGTTATAAGAAAATACAAATACAAGTATTTTGTACATGTGACAGATAAAAATATTTATTAGTGCGCACTCCCTCTCTCTCTCTCTCTCTCTCTCTCTCTCTCAATCATTCTCTCTCTTTCTCTTTCTGTGTGTGTTCTATATTAATACACAATTTCCGGCTGACAGGCCCAGCCAAAAGAAAGAAAGCAATAAGAACTGGGCGAAAAAGTCAAGTACAAACGTAATTGAAAATGTTTCCATATATTATGAAGCGAGCCAAATGCGTCTCTTTCAATTAGTTATCAATATGGTATTAAATAATAAGTGAACATGAAGTGTGTTAACATATGTTATGTTATGGTAATGGCACTGTTAACACAAAGCTGTAACAACTGCAAATATGCTTTCGAGAATGTTAATGGGCAAATGAGAATTACAGACTATTTGATTATTATTTTTATTTTTAACAGTTGTGAAATTATATATAATTTCATAGACATATACATATATTTGCTTGAGTCGTAGAGTAGAATGGCTTTAATAACATTCGTATGTTAAGTTAACAGCGCTGTTATGCCAATGCTGTTAATCAGACAATCATTTGTTATTTGCCTCTTATTAAAGTCTAATATCTAAATCTCGCTCTCTCTCCCTCTCTCTTTCTCTTTGCAGCACAGTTGAGGAGGAGCAGGAGAAGTATTAAGTCAAACATCCATCCAAAGTCTTAGCCATAACGTTAACGACACGTCCAAACAAAGGTCGAAAGTCTTGCCATTATTTATTGAATAAACAAACTGCCAGCCACAAGAGGAGCCTTTCGTTCAGCAGTTGCTAGTGGAGCAAAGGAATACACGCACAGTCAGAGCCAGAGCCACACCCACACACTCTCCCCTACGCCCACACACACACGCAGGGAGAAACGTTTAGCCTTGATTGGAAGCAGAATGGAGCGGGGCCATGTTTGAACGCTTCCGCTTGAGCAACCTGAGCAAGAGCTATCGACAACGCGGCGCATCCTCAGACCTGGCGCGCGACAAGAAGCAACAGCGGCAGCAATGCGTCACCGTCCTGTTCCTAGATGACATCACGCACACCTTTCGGATCGAGGTGAGTACAGCGAAGACTTCGACAGCTAGAGCTATCCGAATACCCGAATCGAACCCTCCCTGCCCAGAGCACTCTAAGTACTCTTCCCCTAGACAAGGTCTGCAATCAGAATGAAAATACTTTTCCTAGTCCAGGTTCTAGCTCCATCACTTGGGCGAGCTTTCACTGTTTGCCTGTAGACTTCTTAACACCCACTTGAGCACCCTGCGGCACTTCAAGAGCCGCTTTCCAACTGCTCGCATAATAATTGTAAATTGCGAATTGTGTAAAGAAATCAACGAACTCTCGAGCATGGAAAGTCTACTTGTATGTATTAGCCATTGTTTTCTTAAATACTCTCCCGCCTCACTCTTCAGCCTCCCCCAACTCTCCTGCCTTCTGCCTTCTCTTTCCATTTGCACTTGAAAATCGAATATGAAAAGTGCTTCGCATCTTTATTCGAAACTCGCTTTCATTTTGGGCAGCGGAGACAGCAGGCAAAGAGTCGAAACAATGAGATAGACAGACACGCACTTGTCGAAGAGGCATTCGCATTGTTTTCTTAATTACAAAAACACTCGAAATGGAAAAAAAAAAAGCTAAAGTCGTGCCTAACTTAAGATCTGTTTGTACCGATTCGCAGTCAAATTAACGTCAGCTTACAGTTAGGCATTTCAAGTCAACTAAACTGGGTAAATGGTGAAACTTATGCGTGTGGAACGATGCGAAGCTATAAAAATATAATATAAATATATATATTTAAAGATGTATTTATATAAATATTATATTGTGTTTTCTAATAGACTCAAGATGATATTTCGAAATAAATATGAAAGGATTCCCTTTATACGCAATGAATGAGGGACGATCATATAGTTTGAAATATTCCAGTCCATTTGCTTGCTTGGATAGGTCTAAGAATCTAGGCCTATTGCCTATTTCCTTTGAGGACTTGATTCCCTAGATCAAACTTGATTACTTATATTTATCTATATATGAGATCTTGATGTCTGACATACCTTTTTATATCAATTGATCTCTCATGTATTTTCGACTTTTCAGAAACGTGCAAAAGGCTCTGAGCTACTGGATCAGGTCTTTCAATATCTCGAGCTATCCGAAAGGGATTACTTTGGTCTATTATTTCCACAGAAGCCAGGCGACGTTGTGGTAAGTGCAACAATCGATTGATCAATCAATTACTCGTTCAATCAATCAATTGAATTTCGCAGAGATGGGTCGACGCACAGAAGCAGTTCAAGAAGCAATGCAACAGCCTCTCGCTCGACAACGATGCCGTTCCATTATTAGAGTTTAGAGTTAAGGTGAGTCACATACGTGACACTTACATATACATATATAGAGTTAACGGTCCTCAACTCATTCTACATCTACTTGTCGGCAGTTCTTTGTAAGCGATCCCAGTCGGCTGCAGGAGGAGTTCACACGCTACCAGTTCTATCTGCAGATCAAGCGTAATATTTTGCTGGGCCGATTGCCATGCTCCAGCAACACCCAGTGCCTGCTTGCCAGCTACACGGTGCAGTGTGAGTAACATCCCGTTCCCAGAGTCTGTCTATCGACTCGGCTAATCTGCTATTTGTTTATGTCAACAGCTGAGCTGGGCGACTTCAATGCCGTGGAGCATCAGCCGGGCTACTTGAGCGGACTGCAGCTGCTGGCGGAGCAAACTCCGGAGGTGGAGCGGAAGATCTGCGAGTTGCATAAACTGCATCGCGGCCAGCTGCCCGCTGATGCGGAGTACAATTACCTGGAGCATGGCAAGCGCTTGGAGCTCTATGGCATCGACTTGCATAAGGCAACCGACTCCAATGGCAAAGACTTGCAGCTGGGCGTGTCGGCCATTGGGCTGCTCGTCTTCCAGCACGGGCTGCGCATAAACACCTTCTCGTGGAGCAAGATGGTGAAGGTGTCGTTCAAGCGCAAGGATTTCTTTATACAGCTGCGCCGCGAGCCCAGCGAGAGCTACGACACGCTGCTCGGCTTCGGCATGAGCAGCCACAAGCATGCGAAGGCCTTGTGGAAATCCTGCGTGGAGCATCACAGCTTCTTCCGCCTGAAGCGGCCGCACCGACTTTCGCGCTTCCTCAACATCAGCCTGGGCAGCAAGTTCTACTACTCGGGACGCACCGAGCTTCAGGCCGTGCAGGAGTCCAAGCAGCGTGGTCGCATCCACAAGGTCTTTGTCCGTTCGCCCAGCAAACGCCTCTTGGCTGGCAATGTGCTGGCTGGCACCTGCGGCGGCAGCTCGGCCGATGGCACGCCACAATTGTTGCACAACGGCACGGGCAGCGGCTCCGATAGCGCTGCCTCGCACAACGGCAAACCGTCCGCATCCACCATACTGACCATCACGAAAACGAGCCGTCCACATGACACGTCCAAGGTCACGTCCAAGCAGGCCGATGCGATGCCGCGCAAGGCCTGGGAGCAGCACAGCGACGAATACGATATACAGCTGTGAGTTTTAGCCTAGGGTATTGAGTGTAGCCAGAGTGAACAGTTAGATTGAGATTTCTGTAGCCACACCCCCAGCATTGTCGATTGTGCTAATCCCTATATTTGTTTATTTGCTTCGCAGCGATGTTGGCTTCATAGAGCAATGCACGAGGCGCTTCGAGTCCGGCACGCCCTCGCCCATGCCGCCCGCCTACAGCTCGGGGCAGCACAGTCCCGTTCTGCTGCCCACAACCATTGCGGATGCAGTGGGTCAGCCGGAGAGCGGCAGCGATCTGATTACCATGCGATTGCTGGCCGACGAACAGGGACGCTATGGCTTCAATGTGAAGGGTGGCGTGGACCTTAGTCTGCCCGTTCAGGTGTCCAAGGTGGTGCCGCACACGCCCGCCGATCGCTGTACGCCGCGCGTCTGCGAGGGCGATGAGGTGATCATGATCAACGGCCGGGAAGTGCACGGACTGCGCCACGAGCAAGTGGTGGCCATGATACGCGACTGCCGGCACCAGTCGGGCGGCGAGCTGCTGCTTACAGTGCGACCGAAGCGCTCGGTGCCCCTGCTGCTCGAAGAGGAACCACTGTACCAGTATGTGCCCGAGTCAGATGAGATTGGCTCACACTCGAATCTGCTGGATGGCGATGCGCTCTTCACCCAGAGCCTGTTGCTGCTCAGCGATGGGCTTGCGTCGGGCGCTCTGCTTGCTCAATACGAACTGATGTATCGCAAGAATCCCGACCTGGCCATTACGGAGGCGCGGAAGCCAGCGAATGCGCCCAAGAATCGCTATCGGGATATATCGCCCTGTAAGTGCGAAGCAAAGCCAGTTGGGAATCCTTAACTTATCCATGTCTCTTATTCGTCTAGATGACTGCACGCGCGTCTCTCTGGTAAACTCGCTGACCGGGGACTACATCAATGCCAACTACGTGAATATGGAGATCCCAGGGGGCGGAGTGAATCGTTACATAGCAACGCAAGGCCCGCTGGCCAGCACCACAACGGACTTCTGGCGCATGGTGCAGCAGGAGAGCAGCCACCTATTGGTCATGCTTACCACCGTGATGGAGGCAGGTCGTCAAAAGTGTCATCAATATTGGCCCGTTACGGGGGATGAGATGCAGCTGGGCGATGGCTTCTCGGTGCGTTGTCTCAGCGAGAAACCGGACGAAACGGGCAGCTTTGTCTTCCGTGAGTTTGTGCTGCGGGATAAGCACGAGCAGCGGCACATTCATCACATGCAGTATCTGGCCTGGCCGGATCACTGCGTGCCCTCCGATCCCAATTTGTTTCTCGAGTTTACGGAACGGGTGCGCGCCGCACGCAATCGCACGCTGCTCCAAGAGATTGAGGAGAGCCTGAAGCAGGTGCGTCTGCTCGACGCAGATGCCGACGAGAATGGTGGACTGATGAGTGAACGCAAATGCGCGGCAAGCAATGGAGCAACGCCTGAGGACGAGACACCCGTATCCACCAGCGTGCACCAGTAAGCTTTATATATAGATCTAAGAGTCTGCGTGAGAAAGAGCAAAAAGTAATTCGGTTTCTTTCCTCACAGATGCATTAGCGCCGCTAATCCACCCGTGATTGTGCACTGCTCAGCAGGCATTGGACGCACTGGTGTCCTCATTCTGATGGACACGGCCCTGGCGCTGATGGAGGCGCGCGAGCCAGTCTATCCACTGGATATAGTGCGCACCATGCGCGATCAGCGCGCCTGCATGGTACAGAATGTGGTACGTATATCGAGTCTATCCAGCCATGACTAGCTAATCTACAGCTCTACTCTTCTCATCGCCTCCACCCTCTCCAGAGTCAATATCGCTTTGTTTGCGAATGCATTTGTGCTGCCTACATGAAGATCTCGCGCAGCAGCGCGGCCATCAACGACGAGGACGACTAGGCAAACTGCTCCATAACTTATACTAGCGGACAATCTGAATTCAAATTCTTCCTCCCTACATATATCCCGTCTTGCATGGCGCTATGATTCTTCTCAATCTATATATATACTTATCAATCAATCTTATTGTTAGTAAACCCGTAGGCGTGCATACATACACCCGCATTAGTATCTATGCTATATATCATTACGTTTATTATTATCATTATTGTCTATATATTTATAAAGTGCGTGTATGTATGTATAATCAGCTCTGTATATCGTATATATAATTTGTATATTCAATATATATATATATATATATATATATGGGCAATAATCCACGCAAGTGCTGCTGAAACAACTCGTATGAAAAATAATTCTAAATTTTTACAAAACACAAAACGAGAACAAAACTACCTAATTCAAGTATACAAAGGAAAGGCAAATTAAATAAATTGCATATTTATTTATACACAGAATTACAGAGAAAAATATAAACAATCTATATATATGTATGTATGAAAGAAAAAGAAACAGCAAAAAAAAAAAAAAAAAACAAATGAGAAGTAAAAACTGTTAGTATTTTAGCACCAAATTTAATTCATATACATATATGTATTTATGCTGAAAATCAGAACTAAATAAATATTATAAAACACCTTTAAATATATACATGTATTATGCTAAAGCTTGGGCTTGGAAAATGTTGTCTGTTTTAGACTATGTTTTCTAAAGGACTTGGAATTAGATAACTTCTAACTAACATCTGTGCATTCAATTTATTTATATGCATCCAAGTGGATCGAGATCCATTAACTATGCTGAAGGCAGCGTATCCATTTGAATGATATTCAATAATCTTTTGAATACTGTATCAATCATGTGCCCATTTCGGCCCTTGACTACTTGAGTCCAGTTTACTTTGATATCTTCCGTCCAATGGAAAGCTCGAAAATATTTGATTTATAAACATATTCGTAGCAAACATAAAACCTTAAAATCATCTGTGAAATAATCAAAAATCTATAAAAGCAAATGGAAACGTGCACCAAAAATGGAACCGTGGTCGAGGAGCTGGAGGTGGAGGAAACGGAAGACTTCCACGATCTGGAGGAGTTCAACGAGGACAACGTGGCCAGTGGCAGCGGGCAGAAGAAGGACGAGCGCTTCGTGGTCAAGAAGTGGGTGGCACACGCCCATTGGTCCTGGGATGTGGCCGTGGACAACTGCGCCATATGCCGAAACCATATTATGAATCTGTGCATTGAGTGCCAGGCGGATCCGAATGCAAACAAAGATGAGTGCACCGTGGCCTGGGGCGAGTGCAATCATGCGTTCCACTACCATTGCATCGCCCGCTGGCTGAAGACGCGCCACGTGTGTCCGCTGGACAACAAGGAGTGGGTCTACCAAAAATATGGCCACTAGTCTGATTGATAACATTATTTGTATTCAAGTTCTTTTTTCGGGATTAGATTAAAATTATAAGTATATTTTTATATCTATGGCCATGACTACGTCTGCATCTCGTGATCTAAGCCAAGCAGCTGCTGTGCAGTGGGTCGAGTGCCCGTTAGAAGTTCCAGCTGCTGGAAGAGTGCGTCGCGCTGCTCGGCCAGATTGGCATACTTCTGCTGCAGCTCCTTCTCGCGCTCCATTTGCCGGCGCACGTCCTCCTGCAGCGCCTCAAGGCGGCGCGGCACGGCAATCGCCTCCTGCTCGCCGAGGAAACGAAACGTGGATAGCGAGAGAGAGTTCTGTTCGATCTGCGCATAGGTGTCCTGCAGCTGCTTGATCAGCACCTGGGCACGTGCCTGATAGCCGCCAGTGAGAATCTTCAGCTTCTTCTCGATCTTGCCACAGCGCTTCGCCTCTTTGGCCATGTGACGGCGATTCTGTTCGAGACGCTTCTCAGCGGACTCCAGGCGATCCTTCTTGCTGGCTAGATTAGCGCGCGTGTAGCGATGCTGCGACGGCAGGTACAGCACCTGTCCCAAGCACTCCTGCCACACTTGCGCATAGACGTCGAGTGGTAGCTCGCCATGAGACATGCGCTCCTTCACCACCTCCATTTCGTCGGCTAGCATTTGCTTGGCCTCGGCCAGCTCCTCCTGCGATATTTCCTCATACGGATTGGCCTTAAAGTAGCTCTGCAGCTGCTCGAGCTTGTGCTGCGACTGACCAGGCACTGGATCACGCACAGAATCGTAAACTGAAAGACAGAGAGAGAGAGAGAAGTGGATATGGGAGCTAAGAGTATATCGATGGGAGAGGCCATATGTGTTACTCACGCTGCATGGTAATCATCTCGTGCTTGATCAGCTCCTCGGCCTGCTGCTGTTCGGTGAGATTTTGCTTCTCGGATTGCGGACGCAGAATCTTGGTGTTTACCTCCGTCGGTCGTGGCAGGTTGCGCTGAATGACCTGTGAGCGCTTGGCCAACTCACGCTTGCGCTGCGCCTCCTGCTCAGCCAGAATGCGCGCATCCACATCTGCCTGGTCCTCAATCGCCGGCTCCGTGCTTGTCTCCATATCCTCATTATCCTCCTGCTCCGGCACCACAATTTCGTAGTCATTACGTGGCGTCGGCAGCGCAGCCAGTCCCTCACGCAGCGTCGACTTCAGCTGCTTTTGGTAGTTCTTGTAGTCAGCCGGCGTCTCGGTCACGGCCATGCTCTCCTCAGCATTGATGCTCAGCTTGTCGCGCACGAAGGCGGGCGTTGCGATGCTGCCGCCAGCTCCGCCGTTCTTCATCATGGGCACCAGGGCGCCCGAGGCAGGCGTTAGGAAGCCTGCAGGCGTGGCTGCCCCGCCCTCGCGCTGTGTGCGGAAGGGCGTGGCTATGACTGTGTTCGGAGTAGCAATGGCCGCCGCCTTGGGCAGCGCGCCCGAGAAATCAGATTCATGCAGTGGCGTATTGAGACCGCCCTTAAGGGGCGTCTCTGTGTGAGTGAGCGCCATCATGTTCTGCGCCTCCTGCATTATGCGATCCGTGTAGGGCGCCGGGGTGCGAGGCGTGGCTGCCACCTGCGGCGTTATGGAGTAGTCGGCCAGCAGAGCGTCTGTGGTCTCTATGCCACTCTCGCCGGCTATTTCCTTGGCCATCTCGCTGGCACGACCCAGCTTGACAACCTGCTGTAGCTCCATATCGGAAATTTGAGGCGTTGGAAGAACGAGCTTAGAACGCTTGCGCTCCGGCTCTTGGCTCTGCAACATGGCCGATGGAACCTCATTTTCCTTGCGCTGCTTTAGCTTCTGCTTGTCCCTTTTGCGCTCCCGCTCCTCCTTCTCGGAGCGCAGCTCGCCATCCAAGTCTTGTTGGCGCATTTTGTTAAAGTCCGGTTCCTGCTTCTGCAGATGCTCCTCGGAGGTGTCGTAGAAGCCAATGGCAGGTCGCTTCTCAAAGGGTATTTCAGCATTGTAATCAATGCCTTTGATGCGCTTCCTGCTGCCGCTGCCGATTCCCGCAGCGCGCAACTCGCGACGCTTCTGGAGCGTAGCCAAACGGCGCGCCTCCTCCAGCTGCTTCTCGCGTGCTTTGCGCTTGGCCTTCTTGCCCTGCGTGTTAGCTAGACGAGCACGTGCCTCAGACAACATTTCTAGTTCATCCTCGTCCATGTCTTTGGGATCGGGTCGCGCGGGCTTCGTCTCTGGATTGGGATCAATCTCACCCGGCTTCAGTTTGCGCGGATCGTCCATGGTGTCGTCGCCATCCTCCTTGCGCTGCGCCTGGTCACTGGAATACAAAATATTTATCATATGAATGCAACAACTGTGAGACACAAACTTACAGCAGATACTCGTAGCGCTCCAGACATTGTGCCGCAGTGCGTCCAATAATTGGCGCAATCGTGCGCCACTGAGTGGGCATCAGTTTGGCCAGATGAAGCAACTTCTCGTCCTCTTCACGCGACCATTCGGTCTTCTTGATGCTTGGATCAAGCCACTCGTACCAGCGCGCCTTGCACTGTTTGGCTGACTTGCGATGCAGCAACGAAGCAATGCGACTCCATTGATTTTTGCCATATTTCATGACAGCCGCCTTTAAAATCTCATCCTACAAAGAAAACTCTTCATTTACAAGGATTCCCATGATTTCTCAAGTGTGGCTTACCTCTGTGTTGCGCCAGACGCCGCCTTTTATCATAATACGCGGCATTTTAAGGTTTTATTTACTTTTTTAACGCCTAATAAATTAATATAAAAATTTCTTTGCAAACTTTGTCGGCGGCCGCTTGCGATGTGAGAAACGTTTACGATTGCTTGGCATGCTGCGAGCTGTGAACTATCGATATTTTTACATCTATAATAATAATACTAAAAAATATCGAGTTGAACAGTGACGTCACAGTTGACAGCTAAATATGCGATTTTCATTCTTATTTTCTTGCGATTGATAACTAGCAAAACTTATATTATAATAAAACACACTCAACAACTCTTCAGGGCTTCACTATAATTTGAATTCTGAAATTTAAATTAAACTATAAATTTTGCGTAATTTTATTATCATGTTTGTATTGATAGACAATATTATTTATTGGTATCGATAGTCTTAGTATTTTTGCGAGTAGGTATCGATGCATTTGTTTTTGTTGCTGTTGCATTTGTAGTTATCAGATGTTTTGATATGATATCAGATCAGTTACTGCCACAGCTTTTTGTACCCTAAAATGTAATGCGAAGTTTGCGAAAATGCAACTATAAACAATTACATATGAACATTGCAATATGAACGCGGATGCGGATGTGGCCTTCACGACCTTCTATAGCACCGTGGGCAGCCAGGTGAGCCACGCGTTTGGTTGTGTGTGTATGTCTGTGGTTGTGTGTGTGCGAGAGTGTGTTCGTCGATCTCATATTTGTTTTCCTTACTTTGTTGCAGCTGCAGCATGGCGACCTGTCGCTGTCAACGCCCATACACTCGCTGGAGCCCGACAACTTCACCGACTTATTTGACGACGAGCCCGCCCTGCTCAGCATTCCAGTACCCATAGCAACTGGAGCAGCTGCAGCGAGCACCCATAAGAGCTCCTCCACTGGCATCGCCGACTCCCCCTGCATTCCGTTCGTACAAATCCACACAACCGACTTGCAGCAGCAGCCCCAGCCGAGTCGCAGCTATCGCAATGGCTTTCGCCGCAAGACAGCGGAGATTAAGTCTGAGGCCGAGCTGATCAAATCCGAGCTGGCCGAGGCGGCGGCCAAGGAGCGCACCAACGCCACTCCCACGCCGCCCACAGCAAAGGCAATAGCCAGCGATAGCTGCCAGTCGGACTTGCCACTGAACAAATGTCCCAGTTGTCCGTTCCTGAGTCTCTGTCCACTAAAAGCGCAAACGCACATCAGCAGCTGCTTTGGCATAGATGCACAGCATCGTCTGCCCTGTCCAGGTCACGCTCCCCAGCATTCATACCCCACATACACATATATAACAGTTTAGCTCTTGCAGGCTGTTCGAATGTCTTCTATAGCATAGATGTGCTCAATCTGCATCTTAGCGCTGACCATCAGCTGGAGCCGCAGGAGATTGCCGCCCTTGCCAAGTCGACTGACTCCTCGGCCAAAAAGCCACAGCCAATGCCCAAAAGCCGCATCTATATCAAGAATGTGAACTGCCTGCGAGAGCCGCAGCTGCCCGACTTTCTGCCCACGGACGACAATATCTTAGACCTGCTAGACGATGTGGAGGAAGTTAGCAACTGCTCCAATCCTCAGCTACAGCAGCAACAGCAGCTGCTGCAGAGTCAGGTGCAAGAGGAGCCGCCCAGCTCAGCTGTGCAAAAGATTTCTATCAAGAGCGTGGATGTTCTGAGGGAGCCAGCGCTATTGCCCTTTGATTTTCCCATGCCCAGCAATGAAATCCAGCAGCAGCAGCAGCAGCAGCAGCAGCACCAACAACAGGAATTGGAGCAGCTGCCGCCTCTGCTGATCAACAATAATCTGCTGGAGAAGCCGCGCCAGCCGAAGATCTACATAAGGAATGTGGACATACTGAAAGAGCCCATGCTGCTGCCAGGCATGGGCTTTGGCAATGCCACTGCCTCGACTGTCGCCAGCCCAGCGGAGGTCTACAATGCGGAGACACTGCTGACGCCAACGGGCGGCCCGCTGCCTGGCTTTGAGCCGCTAGCCAGCATGTGCACTGATGCCTTCAGCTTTGACTCTGTGCTGAGTGGGGCAGGTGGTGCGAGTCACAGTGCCAGCAGCGGCAGCAGCCACAATTTCAGTGCGCTGGATCTGGACTTTGGCGTTGACTTTGATCAGAGTGTGCATCTGGCAACGGAACCCGATCATTCACTGCCCAGCGAGCAGCAGCAGCAGCAACAACAGCAGCAACAGCAACAGCAGCAGCAGCTGACGGAACTGGCACCACAGGCACCACCACAGGAAGAGGAGTTCAACCGTGAGCTGGATAACTATTTGCCGACAGCAGTGCCAGCAACAGTTGCAGCAACAACGACTGCAGCAACAGCAACCACATCGAAGCAGAAGATCTTCATCAAGAACGTGGACATACTGAAGGCGCCGCAGCGTGGCACGCTCCACCTGCGCACCGTGGACGAGCTGAATCTGATGAATCGCAACGAGGTGGAGCACTTGATTGTGCCGAACCGCGAGCCGCTGCCCCTGGAGCTGCCACTGAATCAGCCAGCGGTCGCCTTGGAGCCCTCGCTGGTGGACCTGCCGCCGCCGCCACCTGCACCGCTCAGTTATGATGATAGCTACGATTTGGCCGACGATCTAGAGTGCTGGCCCTGGATGGACGAAGAAGTGGACGAGACGGAGCAACAGCCCGCGCCGCTGCAACTGGAGCCACCGTCCAATGATCTGTTGATCAAGGACTTTCCGCAGCTCTATCCGCAGCCAGCAGCTACTTCGGAACCTGTGCCGCCCCTGGTGCCGGTTACCGGTTCAATCGAAGGCGCCTCAAATGCTGCAGAGGGTCTGAGTGGACTGCCTGTGCCACCGTTGGTGCCTCTGCCCAGCGAGAAGCCCGCACGCATCTATGTGGCCAACAATCTGTTGCCCGCTGCTGCCGTGGAACAGCCACTAGTTGGCGGCACCTCCGTGCGTGGTCGGCCCTATGGAGCCAAGCAGTCTGGGTCGGGCCAGGCAAAGCGTCGACTGGCCCAAGGTACAGCTGCTCAGCCCCAGCAGTCCAGTGGCAAGAAGTGCACCGTCGAGGGCTGCATGTTCCGCTTCAAGTCGCCGGCGACGCTCGACTACCATGGCCGCTGCCACAATGGAGCCCTGAGCTCTGCCCAGCCCATGATCTGCCCGGAGTGCAAGTCGACGCAGTTCAGCAACTGGAACTGCCTGCACACGCATCTGTGGCGGACGCACTCCATCGACATGGAGCTCTATTGCTGTCAGCTGTGCAGCTTCAAGACGCCCATCTACTCGCGTCTGGTGAATACCCACGCCAAGATCCACTCCGAGGAGCGCAACTACAAGTGTGAGCAGTGTGGCAAGGGCTTCAAGAACACCAAGCAGCTGAAGAACCATCGACGCCTGCATCGCACTCAGGGCTTGGGCATGGGCAAGCCAGCTAACGAGGAGCAGCAGCAGCAGCAGTTGCCCGTGCTGCACCGCTGCGAGGATTGTGGCGCTGCTTTCAAGCATCGCAAGACACTGCGCGAGCATCTCTGCAAGCAGCGCAACGAGCAGCCGCAATGCCCCACCTGTCAGGTAAGCGAATACTTTGAGATTTTTGGCTGCTCATTCGATCATACTTCACTCTTGCAGCGCGTCTTCAGCTCAAAGAGCAGCCTGAAGCTGCACATGCGCAGCCATCAGGCGAACAAGCGGTTCAAGTGCGACAAGTGCGACTACGAGGCGAGCGACCACAATGCCTTTCGCCGTCACCAGGGCACGCATCGGGAGGCCAAGCGCTATGCCTGTCCGCATTGCGAGTTCCGTGCCATACAGAGCACTGCATATCGGGTAAATAGCCTTGCATGCAACGTCTGCTTGCCCCACTCAC
This sequence comes from Drosophila koepferae, assembly GCA_030914345.1. Classification (NCBI taxonomy): domain Eukaryota; kingdom Metazoa; phylum Arthropoda; class Insecta; order Diptera; family Drosophilidae; genus Drosophila; species Drosophila koepferae. The sequence goes on from JAUESR010000202.1 coordinate 820,250, forward strand.
TCCATCTTGCCATCTCTTCTAGATACATCTGCAAAAGGCACACCCGGAGCTGGAGCTGTCCACCATTATACACAAGTGCAATGCGTGCAAGTTTTCTAGCATCAATCACGGCCTGCTGCTGGTCCATCAGGCCAAGCATCATCCCGTCGAGCCATCAAATTCCAATTCAAATTCAAATTCAAATTCCAAGATCAAAGTGAAAAGCAGCCTTCAGCTCGCACATTCCGCAGATGCTGAAGATCTGTCTATCTAGACATCCAATGTCATCAATATATACAAAGTGCGGGCGCCTAGCTAATAGAACTTTTATACCAAATTATATATATATATATACATAATCTGTGTATTATGTGCACGTCTGTTTGCGCGCATAGTATGCGAAGAACCAATGTTAGTTATGTCCAGAAACTGTTGTTGAGTCTGTTCAAGTGAGACGATCCACGTTTGTGATCTATGCATGTTTTACATTTACAACAATTTTATATAGTTCTAAAAAGATTCAATTGTGCGTTTTATATATACATATATATCTTTATTGTGAGTGCTGATTTGGTGTTGTTATTGTACATACGTATATATCGAACGAAACAAAAGAAAATACATTTAAAGTTTATAAACAGTGTGCTCTACTTTCTCATCGTCATGTCTGATATCGTATTGCCTATAGGTCCGACTCACGCCACGCATATAGGCTCTGAGGTATTTTATTGTTTTATCGTAATCTGCGAAACGAGCCCATAAATAATTTCGGTGCTAAATTCTTGATATCTCCTTGGCAGAAATATGCCAGCGTCAGGCCAGAGGCTTTGCCTTCCTTCCACGAATTTTATAAATATTCCATTTTAAATTAAGAGTCTAAATATGAAACATCGAGAGAACAGTAAATGCACAAAAATAGATATTCCATTTGCAAAATCTCTTGATGTACTGACGAACTTCCGAGTGGGCAGCAGATGGCTAAAATCAAATGGCTCGACTGATTCAGCTCGTGATGAATACGGATTTAATTGCTTTTGTTTGGATACAGCAACCTCTAATGGGGTCATCTGAAACGAATCAGTCGAACAGGACTCAAAGCTTAACATTAACATTATAATACATGAGAAGAAATTGAGCTAGCTCTCAACGGCCTGGAAATAAAACCCATTTCAATTTCAATCGCAGATTCCTTCATTTTATTTATCAATATCTTTCACTTGTTTCATTAAGGTCTTGGTCGTCTGACGCACCTTCTGCGGCATTCGTTTAAGGTGCAATAGCGATTTCTGTTGCCGCCACAGCCCTTGTAGGCCAACCTCTTGCAGGACCGGGATCTGCTGTCGAACCACCACATCCTGGCATTGGCATTCCTGGCGCAGGAGCGAGTGTTGCCCCTGCCTTCGTCCTTGCCTCCAATACAAACCCTATTCCTCGTCGCTAAGGAAGACAATCAATGATTATAACTAATGACTGATGACGAATGACTGATGATGATCAATTCACTTACGCAGTGAGCCCCTGCAACGGCCGCGCTGCGCCTCAATGGTGGCCACATAAAGGCAGAGACAAGCCAGGAGTAGGATGAACTTCATATTGATTCAAGTTGAATGTTGAACTTATTTAGCACTGAGAAACCCAACTCTTATATACCAAAAAGGAACAATGCACCACCCATCGAGTCCACCCATCCAATGGAAATCTGTTTTGGCAATTGAATGCAAGCTGGCTGAAAACAAAGGCCTTTACACTATGTTGAAAGATATTATTGTGAATTGTGAAGAACGTGCTTAATTGTTAAACGCAATTGACATATGTTCCCTTAATATATTTTACTTGAGCTAGAATGGAATATTATTCTGTATCTATCATTTATTATACTATATTGAGTAATGGAATTCATAATTTGTATATAAAAATGTATTCAATGTGTCTATAGAGTAAAAGGAGTAGGTTATTAGAAATTTTAATTATTTTATATTCCATTTTCAAGATCTTCATCATCATTATCGTCATTAAGATTATTCAATAAGTAGTAGATCTGTTCAGTTTTGTGAAGAAAGTAAAAACAGATGTGCGCATGTGGATCCCAATGTGGATATATACATCAATATAGGCTTTCATTCAAATTGTATTCATAATTCCATTCACAATGTCAATAACATTTCTGTTAGGGTTTAGTCTATATAAATAGATGCCATGTTGCAGATGATCTTGCTGGAATCTTGCAAAATTGAAAAACTATTGACAATAAATATTAGATTCGACTATATCAGACAGTCTTATATGCAAATAATATATTAATATTAATCTGCATATGTATGTATATAATAAAAGATTAATAAATAATAGCCCTAGAGCTATATAAATGTTTGGTCTAGAATCATATAAATTTTTGTTGCTCCATGATAATGCATCTTCCTTGAATATTAAAAAATATGTCAGAAAATATATTTGCTCCACTCTCCTCTGTTCACCTCTCATCCACTCCTAAGACCTGCTGTACATTTGCCTGAGCACAGCCACAATGGAATAGGACTTGCTTATGATATAAGTGAAACTGGGCAAAGTCAGACCCATGAAGCCGCCAGCTGTAAACAGAAATGGACGATCCGCGTTTATCATGAAAATCAACAACGTCTTTTTGCATTTCCTGTCTAAAGAATACCAATTGCAGCCATAGCCAGAGTTGGACAGAGTTTTGCTCTGAAATGAATAAAGTATAGAAAGAGAGAAATAGAGTACATAGAGCAGACTCACCTGCTCGTACACCTCATTACCGAAGTAACAATACATAAATAATTGACAGAGCACACAGCAGAGCATTAGGTTCATTAAAATTGAGCTCTTCGATCCATCCCCAATCACGATGACCTGGAAGGCGGTCATGGCCACAATGACAACGGAACTGACGAACTGCAGCATCACAGCCAGATTGAAAATTCGTTCCACTTGCTGTCGTAGACTGTTCAGAATGCACATATATAGATATATATCTCTCTTTAGATCTCTTCTCTCTGCTTACAGAATCAGCTCGCAATGGTATTTGACTGTGGCAACCAGCCAGCCGTAGGCATCGACCTCGCTGCTCTCGTTCAGCTTGTCGAAGGCCAAGCTGAGCACCTGCAGATGCATGCATATCTGCCCCATGACCGAGATGTTGAGGAAGTCAATGCTAGTCGTCTCCAGTGCCAGGAGCGCTACACTCAAACCCTTGAAGAGGGACTGCGCGATGCGGGGCAAGAACTGTGGCATTTCGGCCCGGTACGGAAAACGATTTCCAGCAAACTCTTCGGGATCTGCAAGGTAAATCATACCAACTATTTGAATCAAGTGGTTTCAGAAAAACTTCATCACCAATCAATACGTAAATAATGCTCAGGAGGCCTGGCGTCAACACGAGAGAAAAGTAAATTAGATTCGCCAATTTGTTCTTTAGTTCAGCTCTTTGAAAGGCCTCCACTTGGCGATCGGACAGAACGCAGCGACGGGCGATCTCGCTCAGCTTCTGTAAAATGCTCTTGAGGGTCCCATAGTGATAGCAAATGTTGCAGAACTGAAGGAGAAATCACTTAGTAGAGAAATAATCTACTTGATTACTCATTAATTATTCCATCTTACCTTTATCAGAAACGCAATGTGAGTAAAGGATAGGATGAGGTTCTGAGTCATTGCGTCCAAGTCATGCCAATTGAGATAGAGATCGTAGAGCTCCAGAAAGACGTAATACCAAACGGCGAACACAACTGGACATCCGGCCGCAATTATGCACAGCTGCTGCAATGGCGTCTCCGGCTTCAGACCCACCAGAGGCAAACCTACCAACTGGGCCAGCCACAGGTTCAGCTCGATGGAACCGAGTTTGCCCTCAGCCGCATTGGAGGGCAAAACTCGTTGAATAAGCCGCAACAACTTCTTCATTTCACACTTGGAATCAGTTCAGCCTTACCCAGCATGGCCTTATATATGATTTAGACCCAAAGAGTGGGAGGAGCATTGCGTGCACTTGACGCCAGCCAGGGCTTGAATGAATAATCATTTCAAGAGCTCGATCCCCTAATTACTATCATAACACTAATAATGTAATTTAAGCCTTTAACCTTTAGACCCTGACAGCTGAAATTACTCCTAAACTGTTAGTATGGATGGTAAATGTTTCAAACTCGAAGAAGAGGAGACCTTATGCTGTCCGCCTTGCTGCCTGTCTACGGGTTTCTACATGCCTCTTCTGTCCGTATGTATGAAACCCATTTCGTCGCTCTTGCAACTTCAATATACTTTGAGCTTATTCTATTTTCGATACTTTGGTTTTCCCAATCGGTCCATTTAACATCTGGGATCCGAAATAAGGGACTACAGCTTAGATTAGAAAGGAAATCAATTAGATTAAATTCAGTTGCTTTCAATCCTATAAACGGCCCGGAAATAAACCCCATTTCAATTTCAATTGCAGATTCCTTCATTTTATTTATCATTATCTTTCACTTGTTTCATTAAGGTCTTGGTCGTCTGACGCACCTTCTGCGGCATTCGTTTAAGGTGCAATAGCGATTTCTGTTGCCGCCACAGCCCTTGTAGGCCAACCTCTTGCAGGACCGGGATCTGCTGTCGAACCACCACATCCTGGCATTGGCATTCCTGGCGCAGGAGCGAGTGTTGCCCCTGCCTTCGTCCTTGCCTCCAATACAAACCCTATTCCTCGTCGCTAAGGAAGACAATCAATGATTATAACTAATGACTGATGACGAATGACTGATGATGATCAATTCACTTACGCAGTGAGCCCCTGCAACGGCCGCGCTGCGCCTCAATGGTGGCCACATAAAGGCAGAGACAAGCCAGGAGTAGGATGAACTTCATATTGATTCAAGTTGAATGTTGAACTTATTTAGCACTGAGAAACCCAACTCTTATATACCAAAAAGGAACAATGCACCACCCATCGAGTCCACCCATCCAATGGAAATCTGTTTTGGCAATTGAATGCAAGCTGGCTGAAAACAAAGGCCTTTACACTATGTTGAAAGATATTATTGTGAATTGTGAAGAACGTGCTTAATTGTTAAACGCAATTGACATATGTTCCCTTAATATATTTTACTTGAGCTAGAATGGAATATTATTCTGTATCTATCATTTATTATACTATATTGAGTAATGGAATTCATAATTTGTATATAAAAATGTATTCAATGTGTCTATAGAGTAAAAGGAGTAGGTTATTAGAAATTTTAATTATTTTATATTCCATTTTCAAGATCTTCATCATCATTATCGTCATTAAGATTATTCAATAAGTAGTAGATCTGTTCAGTTTTGTGAAGAAAGTAAAAACAGATGTGCGCATGTGGATCCCAATGTGGATATATACATCAATATAGGCTTTCATTCAAATTGTATTCATAATTCCATTCACAATGTCAATAACATTTCTGTTAGGGTTTAGTCTATATAAATAGATGCCATGTTGCAGATGATCTTGCTGGAATCTTGCAAAATTGAAAAACTATTGACAATAAATATTAGATTCGACTATATCAGACAGTCTTATATGCAAATAATATATTAATATTAATCTGCATATGTATGTATATAATAAAAGATTAATAAATAATAGCCCTAGAGCTATATAAATGTTTGGTCTAGAATCATATAAATTTTTGTTGCTCCATGATAATGCATCTTCCTTGAATATTAAAAAATATGTCAGAAAATATATTTGCTCCACTCTCCTCTGTTCACCTCTCATCCACTCCTAAGACCTGCTGTACATTTGCCTGAGCACAGCCACAATGGAATAGGACTTGCTTATGATATAAGTGAAACTGGGCAAAGTCAGACCCATGAAGCCGCCAGCTGTAAACAGAAATGGACGATCCGCGTTTATCATGAAAATCAACAACGTCTTTTTGCATTTCCTGTCTAAAGAATACCAATTGCAGCCATAGCCAGAGTTGGACAGAGTTTTGCTCTGAAATGAATAAAGTATAGAAAGAGAGAAATAGAGTACATAGAGCAGACTCACCTGCTCGTACACCTCATTACCGAAGTAACAATACATAAATAATTGACAGAGCACACAGCAGAGCATTAGGTTCATTAAAATTGAGCTCTTCGATCCATCCCCAATCACGATGACCTGGAAGGCGGTCATGGCCACAATGACAACGGAACTGACGAACTGCAGCATCACAGCCAGATTGAAAATTCGTTCCACTTGCTGTCGTAGACTGTTCAGAATGCACATATATAGATATATATCTCTCTTTAGATCTCTTCTCTCTGCTTACAGAATCAGCTCGCAATGGTATTTGACTGTGGCAACCAGCCAGCCGTAGGCATCGACCTCGCTGCTCTCGTTCAGCTTGTCGAAGGCCAAGCTGAGCACCTGCAGATGCATGCATATCTGCCCCATGACCGAGATGTTGAGGAAGTCAATGCTAGTCGTCTCCAGTGCCAGGAGCGCTACACTCAAACCCTTGAAGAGGGACTGCGCGATGCGGGGCAAGAACTGTGGCATTTCGGCCCGGTACGGAAAACGATTTCCAGCAAACTCTTCGGGATCTGCAAGGTAAATCATACCAACTATTTGAATCAAGTGGTTTCAGAAAAACTTCATCACCAATCAATACGTAAATAATGCTCAGGAGGCCTGGCGTCAACACGAGAGAAAAGTAAATTAGATTCGCCAATTTGTTCTTTAGTTCAGCTCTTTGAAAGGCCTCCACTTGGCGATCGGACAGAACGCAGCGACGGGCGATCTCGCTCAGCTTCTGTAAAATGCTCTTGAGGGTCCCATAGTGATAGCAAATGTTGCAGAACTGAAGGAGAAATCACTTAGTAGAGAAATAATCTACTTGATTACTCATTAATTATTCCATCTTACCTTTATCAGAAACGCAATGTGAGTAAAGGATAGGATGAGGTTCTGAGTCATTGCGTCCAAGTCATGCCAATTGAGATAGAGATCGTAGAGCTCCAGAAAGACGTAATACCAAACGGCGAACACAACTGGACATCCGGCCGCAATTATGCACAGCTGCTGCAATGGCGTCTCCGGCTTCAGACCCACCAGAGGCAAACCTACCAACTGGGCCAGCCACAGGTTCAGCTCGATGGAACCGAGTTTGCCCTCAGCCGCATTGGAGGGCAAAACTCGTTGAATAAGCCGCAACAACTTCTTCATTTCACACTTGGAATCAGTTCAGCCTTACCCAGCATGGCCTTATATATGATTTAGACCCAAAGAGTGGGAGGAGCATTGCGTGCACTTGACGCCAGCCAGGGCTTGAATGAATAATCATTTCAAGAGCTCGATCCCCTAATTACTATCATAACACTAATAATGTAATTTAAGCCTTTAACCTTTAGACCCTGACAGCTGAAATTACTCCTAAACTGTTAGTATGGATGGTAAATGTTTCAAACTCGAAGAAGAGGAGACCTTATGCTGTCCGCCTTGCTGCCTGTCTACGGGTTTCTACATGCCTCTTCTGTCCGTATGTATGAAACCCATTTCGTCGCTCTTGCAACTTCAATATACTTTGAGCTTATTCTATTTTCGATACTTTGGTTTTCCCAATCGGTCCATTTAACATCTGGGATCCGAAATAAGGGACTACAGCTTAGATTAGAAAGGAAATCAATTAGATTAAATTCAGTTGCTTTCAATCCTATAAACGGCCCGGAAATAAACCCCATTTCAATTTCAATTGCAGATTCCTTCATTTTATTTATCATTATCTTTCACTTGTTTCATTAAGGTCTTGGTCGTCTGCCGCACCTCCTGCGGCATTCGTTGCGAGTGCAATAGCGATTGTTGTTGCCGCCACATCCCTTGTAGGACAACCTCCTGCAGGCCCGGGTTCTGCTGTCGAACCACCACATCCTGGCATTGCCATTCCTGGCGCAGGCGCGAGTGTTGTTCCTGCCTTCGTCCATGCGTCCAATACAAACCCTATTCCTCGTCGCTAAGGAAGACAATCAATGATTATAACTAATGACTGATGACGAATGACTGATTACTGATGATGATCGTCATCTGAATCAATTCACTTACGCACTGAGCCCCTGCACCGGCCCCGCTGCGCCTCAAGGGTGGCCACATAAAGACAGAGACAAGCCAGGAGTAGGATGAACTTCATATTGATTCAAGGTGAATGTTGAACTGTTTTAGCACTGAGAAACCCAACTCTTATATACCAAAAAGGAACAATGCACCACCCATCGAGTCCACCCATCCAATGGAAATCTGTTTTGGCAATTGAATGCAAACTGAAAACAAAGGCCCTTACACTACGTTGAAAGATATTATGGCATATTTATTACTATTCAAGGCCGATTGTGAATTGAGGAGAACGTGCTTAATTGTTAAACGCAATTGACATATGTTCCCTTAATATATTTTACGTGGGCTAGAATATTATTCTATATCTATCATTTATTATATATTGAGTAATATTATTCATAACTTGTTTATAAAAGTGTATTCAATGGGCCGCTGCGCCTCAAGAGTGACCACATAGAGGTAGAGGCAAGCCAGGAGTAGAATGAACTTCTACTCGAAGAAGAGTTTGAAGCATTTACCATCCATGTCAGGGGCTAAAGACTAATGGCTAAAATTACATTATTAGTGTTATGTTAGTAATTAGGGGGTCGAGCTCTTGAAATGATTATTCATTCAAGCGCGGGCTGGCGTCAAGTGCACGCAATGCTCCTCCCACTCTTTGGGTCTAAATCATATATAAGGCCATGCTGGGTAAGGCTGAACTGATTCCAAGTGTGAAATGAAGAAGTTGTTGCGGCTTATTCAACGAGTTTTGCCCTCCAATGCGGCTGAGGGCAAACTCGGTTCCATCGAGCTGAACCTGTGGCTGGCCCAGTTGGTAGGTTTGCCTCTGGTGGGTCTGAAGCTGGAGACGCCATTGCAGCAGCTGTGCATAATTGCGGCCGGATGTCCAGTTGTGTTCGCCGTTTGGTATTACGTCTTTCTGGAGCTCTACGATCTCTATCTCAATTGGCATGACTTGGACGCAATGACTCAGAACCTCATCCTATCCTTTACTCACATTGCGTTTCTGATAAAGGTAAGATGGAATAATTAATGAGTAATCAAGTAGATTATTTCTCTACTAAGTGATTTCTCCTTCAGTTCTGCAACATTTGCTATCACTATGGGACCCTCAAGAGCATTTTACAGAAGCTGAGCGAGGTCGCCCGTCGCTGCGTTCTGTCCGATCGCCAAGTGGAGGCCTTTCAAAGAGCTGAACTGAAGAACAAATTGGCGAATCTAATTTACTTTTCTCTCGTGTTGACGCCAGGCCTTATGAGTGTTGTCTATATACTGATTGGTGATGAAGTTTATCTGAAATCGAACAATTCACAAAATTTATATGGTTTTCCCTTCAGCGCCCGAAGAATTTGCTGGAAATCGGTTTCCGTACCGGGCGGAAATGCCACAGCTCCTGCCCCTCATCGCGCAGTCCCTCTTCAAGGGTTTGAGTGTAGCGCTCCTGGCACTGGAGACGACTAGCATTGACTTCCTCAACATCTCGGTCATGGGGCAGATATGCATGCATCTGCAGGTGCTCAGCTTGGCCTTCGACAAGCTGAACGAGAGCAGCGAGGTCGATGCCTACGGCTGGCTGGTTGCCACAGTCAAATACCATTGCGAGCTGATTCTGTAAGCAGAGAGAAGAGATCTAAAGAGAGATATATAATATTTCGAATAGTCTACGACAGCAAGTGGAACGAATTTTCAATCTGGCTGTGATGCTGCAGTTCGTCAGTTCCGTTGTCATTGTGGCCATGACCGCCTTCCAGGTCATCGTGATCGGCGATGGATCGAAGAGTTCCATTATAATGAACCTAATGCTCTGCTGTGTGCTCTGTCAATTATTTATGTATTGCTACTTCGGTAATGAGGTGTACGAGCAGGTGAGTCTGATCTATGTACTCTATTTCTCTCTATGCATACTTTATTTACTGCAGAGCAAAACTCTGTCCAACTCTGGATTTGGCTGCAATTGGTATTCTTTCGACAGGAAATGCAAAAAGACGTTGTTGATTTTCATGATAAACGCGGATCGTCCATTTCTGTTTACAGCTGGCGGCTTCATGGGTCTTACTTTGCCCAGTTTCACTTATATCATAAGCAAGTCCTATTCCATTGTGGCTGTGCTCAGGCAAATGTACAGCAGGCCTTAGGGTGAGGAAACGAGGGTAGAGTAGGGCAGATTGGCTTCCAATCGCCTCTTACATATAATTACATAATTATGTAACTATTACAAATGTCAGTAGTTAATCAAATTTAAAATTCTACGCACGCGACTAGCTGAAGGCGTTAAAAGGTCTCATTACATCATTACGGCCCATTGGGATATACCCACTGATGTTAATCGATGCACTAGACAATATTATTGAAATGATCGATGTACATACATATATCGAAGCTTACCACTAACCATGGTTAGTGCTTAAGCTAGTCGTATTAAGAAATGCATAGCGATCTCAAATACTCATTGAAATATCTTAAAATGACGAAATTTGTATAATTAAGATAAGCAAATAAATTGCTTAAAATTCAAGTTGTGGTCGAGGCAGTAATATCTGCAAGTAGAATTATATATGTATATATAAAATATAATCGCTTAAACGTTCAGGCAGTTGTATTTATTTCTCAAGCAGTCTGGGGTATATATTGGTGTATGTTCCCGTCCATTGATCGTATGAAAGAAAACAAAAGTCTAGAAATTCCAGAGTTGCTATCTCTGATTTTAATAAGCTTTCAGATTGACAAATTGCAACACTTTGCAAACATTTCTAGTTCTTGAATCATGCTTATCACTGTCTATAGCTTCTATGAATGCCTTCTACCAGCGAGCGAGTATTAAGCTGTCGGTTATAACCGACTGCAGTGTTCTTAATTGTTAAACTGATATGCGAAAAAGCGAAGAGTGAGTGAGAGAGAGAGAGAGAGAGAGAGAGAGAGTGAGGGAGAGAGAGGAGGAGAGAGAGAGGAGAGTGAAGGAACAGAGAGAGAGAGCAAGGAGAGAAGTGAAGAGAGAGAGAGAGAGAGAGAGAGATAGATAGAAATAGAAATAATACAAATACTTCCACACAATAACTGCACATATATGTATATGAATGGCATATAAAAGCTATAATATTTCGGATTGATGTACATATGTACAGTATGTCCATTAATTGTTTGCAAAACGAAAAAAGTCATACAAATGCGACTTTGACATCATATTTTACTAGGAAAGGCACTTTTTTTCATAATTTTTTTTTTACAGCGTTATTCTTATATGTATTCTTAATGATACTAAATAAAAAAAATAATGAGAATAGCAACAGAAACATAAAAAATAATTCAAAACAAAAAAAAACAGCAAATATTGACTGTCTATTAATTCTTTGCAAAATGCAAACATTAGTTGAAAGAAGACGAGAAAAAAGCTAACGGAACATCAAAATCAAAAACGGCTGGTCGCGTCTTTTTTTCTCGTCTTTCGTGAATTCATTCGCTTAAAAAGTTTCTTGAAATCACTACTACTTCTGATTAAAATTACATTTTTGCAATGCCTGGTAAACGCACAGATGATAATTTGATACAATTAGTGTATTTTAATTATAACAAAGGAAAGACCATCAAAGAGTTAGCTGAAATGTTTAATATTAAGCTTAGAACTGTTTATAATATTATTAGTCGGGCAGAAAAAGAAAATAGACTAGAATTAAACAGCTCTAGAGGCAGACCAGCAAAGCTGTCTCGACGGGATTGTTCAAAAATTCTACAGACCGTGGAAAACAATCCACAAACAAGCCTCAGAGAGTTAGTTTGTGACATTAGAATAAACCTTCAGAAGTCTGTGTGCCCCGAGACTGTGAGATAAGTACTTAGTTTCCACAGATACTCATCTCATATAGCAAGGAAGAAGCCGTTGTTGTCCGCTATAAATATTGAAAAACGCTTGACTTTCGCTAGACTTAATGTTAACAATCCTCTTAGCTATTGGAATGATGTAATTTTTTGCGACGAGACGAAGATCATGCTATATTATAATGATGGCCCTGGAAAAGTTTTGCGGAAACCAAAAACAGCACTCCAGGCCAAGAATATAGTGCCTACTGTTAAGTTTGGCAAGCTTTCAGTCATGGTGTGGGGTTGTATTTCTTCCAAAGGTGTAGGGCAGGTGCGAATTTTCAACGATACTATAACAAAAGAGTATTATTTAGACATTTTAAAGAAAGAATTAACAGAAAGTGCGAGAAATTTTGGCTTCCTTGATCCAGAAAACACCGGTAAGCTCAGATACAAGCTGTATCAGGACAATGATCCGAAGCACAAATCGCTGCTGTGTCGCACTTGGCTGCTTTATAATTGCAGCAAAGTCCTTGACACCCCACCCCAGAGCCCGGATCTCAATCCTATTGAGAATTTGTGGGCATTACTTAAAAAAAAGTGGCCAAACGAAGTCCAACTTCAAAAGTTGACTTGATTCGTTGCATAAACGAGGAGTGGCGCAAAATACCCCAATACTACGACATGAATGCGTTAATAATGTCGATGTCGCAACGCCTCAGATGTGTAATGGAAGCTAATGGAGGGCATACCAAATATTAGCCAATTCCCTATTGATCTTCAAAAGATACAGATCTCACAATATTAATGTTTGCATTTTGCAAAGAATTAATAGACAGTCAATATTTGCTGTTTTTTTTTGTTTTGAATTATTTTTTATGTTTCTGTTGCTATTCTCATTATTTTTTTTATTTAGTATCATTAAGAATACATATAAGAATAACGCTGTAAAAAAAAAATTATGAAAAAAGTGCCTTTCCTAGTAAAATATGAAGTCAAAGTCGCATTTGTATGACTTTTTTCGTTTTGCAAACAATTAATGGACATACTGTATGTATTTATATGAATTAGTTGAGTTCGTATTCGCAGAATTCAATTAATTCCAATTGAAATTGTATAGGATTTTAAAAGTTTTTCAGAAATTCCACATAGTTGTATATAGAATTTTTAGATGAACAACAAATGAATGAATAAGCGCGCCAAATTAGCAATTGTGTTGTTTTCTAGCTCTATCAAGTTTACATACTATATACTACGTATTTGATAGTAGATCCCATACATTTTCCTACTTTATTTTGAAATGCTCAAATGCAGGCAAGTAACTAATGAAATTGTTGAATAGATAACTTTCTAGGGAGTAGAGAGCAAATAGAGAAAGGTATAGACGCCGCGAGTATGAAAGTGAGAGAGAGAGAGAGAGAGTGGACAGAACGTTCAGCATTGGCATCAACTACAAACTGAACGCCAAATTCAAAACTCAAAGCGGAACGAGGCAACAGTTGGTTCTAAAATCAAACTGCTTTAAGCATGAACGCCAATTTCCGAGAGAGACTGTAAGACTGAGAGAGCGAGAGAGAGGGAGTGAGAGAGAGAGAGAGAGAGAGAGAGAGCGAGAATGTTTTTGCGCATACACTCCAGCCTGTAGCCACCCATACTTACTTATATACATACATATGTATGTATGTATGTACATATGTATCTCATTTCTGCTCTGAGCATAATACATACAGCCACAAGTGCTACCATATGCAAACGTAATACGCGTAATACGTAATATGTCAGCAGGGGAAACCAAAGAGCGAATACATTTATGTCTTTATTCTTTTTTTTTATTTTTTATTTTTTGAGAATTTCAGTCGAAAGGTTTCTTGTTTATTAAAGCAACGTCTCTCTCTCTCTCTCTCTCTCAGCCACACACACACACAGTCTCTATCTTTCTTTCTTCGTGCTAATGTTTGCCCAACTAGCTGTTCCCCATTACAAATGCTTTGAAGTTTGCTGTGCACACTAGCAGCTAGATTTGACCAAAAACTGCTAGAATCCTCAATATGTAAGCGATAAATATCGATTTTCAATTATTTAATTAGCGTTGCGGTTTAGCATAACATCAAGTAATAGAGCTCTGGTCGGACATACCCCACCACATCGCATACAAGTTTAACCACAACAGAATTCCAGCAATATTTATAAATTGTGTCAAAGTCAGTGTAATTAACGAAGCTGAGCAAAGAATTAAAACTTTCGCTTTCATGCAGTCGCATGTATGAAATGTTGTTCGTGGGTGAACGCTGCGATTGCAAAATGCCAAAAATTGCAAATCATGTGACAAAGTCAGAAGAAATTTAGATTCTCTTAAATAAAAAGCCTGAAATCTGCAATATACGGACGTAACACAAAAAGCATGAACTCTCTAGCTCTTACATATGTACATATATCCTCGGAAATCGAAGCGTTCAAGTATAGGTTGACTCAGCTCGTCAACCTGATCAATATACATATCATTTTCAATGACTTCATGGTATACAACAAATCTACTCCTACGCCTACATACTTTTTTATACAACTTTCAGAGCGCAAAAAAAGTGCGTGACACGCGGCGAACTATGCTTGTGGCATTGCTCTTTGCCTATGTGTATGTGTATCTGTGTGTGTGTGTGTGTGCTGAAAGATTTCGCTCTCAGAAAGCCAAGAGACAACAAACAAGAGAGCCGTTCGTTCAACTGTCGGCATTTTCGTGCAAAGATCAACGATCGCAGAGGGGCCGTCTTTAGTTTGAAATTCGCTGCCGATGGTGAAGCGTGTTTCGCGCGTCTGTTCGAATCGATACGTCACTAGTTGGTAATTAGTATATACAATCGTATATGCATACATATATGTATGTATGTATGTATATGCACATTTCTCTGGCTCTCTGTTTACCATTAGCTGGCTGACCGTGGGCCTGAGCTGAGTATGATGATTCAGCCAGCATGGCTTCAAAAGCCAATGCTAAGAATCCCTTAAAGCGCGCGGCTCTCTCATGAATTTCTCAATGCGAAAAACTGGCGCCTTGGCAACACGCAAAAATGCATTGGAAAGACACGCCAGAAAGGAGGAACGAAGTGAAATGAGTTCATCTGAACAAATATACAATATATATTTAACAAACAAAATAAATGCATGGAGTAAAAACAAAAAGAACTCTGATAAATTCACATGAGACATTGTTCGCCAAGGCGATACGTTTTTCTGCTGTGCATTCATATATAGAAACAGTTATCTAGAGAGGTTAATTAAATTCGGGAAATAGTATTGCCTAGCAAAATTTGGCAAAAACTCGAACAGAATTTCACCAATACAACTATATAGTAGAGCTATAAATTTATATATAAAAAAAAAGAAAAAAAAATTATTGGGTTATAAAATTGTTCGATTTAGCATAGCGTTCATCCATACAAATTAGCTTAACATTGTTTATCTACAGAGCAAGCATAAATACTTTAACCGGGATTAGACGACTTACAGATACCCTGACTCGCACATATGAAGTCAGTAACCGAACAGTGGAATACTCATCAATTAATGTGCATTTATAGAACACATTAAGTCTAACTAAAGTTTTACATTTGGGAATACACGACTTACGAATACCCTGATTCATTTACGATTTAGTTCTTTGCATTCACTTCTGACGCATAGCAACAAGCATTTATTTCGAGCACACCCATAATTTAGTCCACAAATATTCAAATTTCTCCCACAGCACACATGCAAATCTGAACCATATGGCCTCGAAATAGATGTAGATAGATATAGGAAAAAAAAATAAGCTAAATCGATTGTTGGAGATACTATTGGCTACTCACAGGATGCGGCTGGACTTAGTGATAGCTCTGGCGATTGCCAACGTTGTAATTGCCGAGATACCGGGATGCGACTACTTCGACACAGTGAATCTGTCGCAGAGCAAGCGGCTGCCGGATGGCTCGTATCAGTATGAAAGGCTGATCATACCAGCAGATCAGGTGGGCGAGTATGACTACGAGATACTGGAGCATGGGGAAAGGGAGCCAGTGGCCAAGCATCTGAGAGGCTGTGCCTGTCGTTTGGGCACCTGCATTCGCTTCTGTTGCCATCGGAATCTCTTCCTTGTTGAGGGCGAACGCAAGTGCGACGGCGATATATCGAAGGCGATCGAATTCGATCCCATTATCAACATCACCCTGAGCGATGGCACTGAGGTGAGAAGACACGTTCTGCAGGACTTTATCATACAACAGGATCTGCCCGTGCCATGCGCCTCACACTACCATTTGGATGCGGAAAACGACGAGAGTCACATGTGGACCCTCTTCGAGGTTTGAAATTTAAATTGAAACATTCTGCTCGATGCTCATGCGATTCTCTCCTCTCTTACAGAACGGAGACCTGAAGCGTCACTTCGACGAGAAAATATTGTCTAAGCAACAGTATTGCCTACAGCCCCATAACATCGGAACGGAGGACAGCGACGTGCAGTACTCTCTGGTGCCCCACAATTGTGAAATACCACCCCCGAGTCAATGGTTAATTAATACTCGTAAGCCCAAAGCCGAGAGAGCTCAAATCAGTTGATCCAAATGGTAGCTCGCCGACATGTATCTGATAGATCTTTCGATCAGTGGTCACTCGGATGTCCTGAGCTTCCCGCAGGTCGAAGGAGGCCATAACTTTTCTCTGATCTTTGCATCTTTGCATCTTTGCAGTGCGTGTGATTTCGATCGTATGCCTATTCCTCACAATCTGCGTTTACCTCTACTTGCCGAGGCTGAGGAATTTGCACGGACTGTGCTTCACATGCTACATGATCAGCCTGATGATTTCATTCGCATTGCTCTTAGCCGACTCCTGGAGGGGCGATTGGACGAAAACTCTCTGTCAAGTGAATGGTCGGTAGAGCACCCTTTATATGAATAGAGCAAGTCTAAATCGATTTCGTTGCTCAGGCTACGTCGGCTACTACTTCGTCATGGCCAGCTTCCTCTGGCTAACCGTGATCAGCTATGATCTGTGGAACAGCTTCCGCACCAACAACTGGCACGTTCCTCGACACACGTTCAAGTATCGCTTCCTGCTCTACAGTCTCTACGCATGGGGTGTTGCTACCGTACTTACCATAATTGTGATAATCATCGACATGTCGTGGGATGGCGAGGATCAAGATCAACTTCTTTGGATACCAGGAGTTGCTGTCTTCAATTGTTGGGTTAAGAGTACGATTTAGCCATTAAATTTCTGTGAAGGCCTCTGAAAGTATTATGAAAGAATTCTTTTCTCGAAATATTCTCAGCTCATGATTGGTCCGCGGCCCTCTACTTCCATGGTCCAATGGCACTGCAGATCCTTTTCAATGTCGTTATGTTCATACTCACTGTAAGTTATACCAAGTTCATTTAATCTAGGGTGATCTCGCAGACATACATATTAGAATATAAATATGTATATAGAAGAAGCAAGTTATGAGAACGGATCGTCAGCAAATGCAAATGGCCTTTGTAGGAGAATCTCTTTAGTCCGAGATATCCCAGAACCCCACGCTTATCATCCTTTCTTAGTCATACGGTCTTCTCTTCCAACTATTGCTCCAACTGAGCAATTGAGATGATGATAATATACTTTTCCCTGTTTTTTCGTAGTCGATTCGCATTCTGGAAGTGCAAAAGGAACTGAAGAACGTCGCGATACACGGAGAGCCACAGCAGCGACTCGATTTGAATAAGCAAACGTAAGCAAATGATATATGAACATTTATTTTATTGCATATACTTTTTAATATCGACGCAATTCACGCAGCTTTACTCTGTTCTCGCGCCTGTTCGTTATCATGGGCGTTACCTGGACTTTCGAAATAGTTATGTATCTCGTGCAGAACAATGACTCCGCCTCCTCTATATTACAAATCTTCGATTACATTAATTGTGCACAGGGAGTCATAATATTCGTAATGTTTGTGTTGAAGCGAAGTGTTCTGAAACTAATTTCAAATCGGTAAGTAAACAGAGAGAGAGAAAGAGAGAGAGAGAAAGAGAGAGAGAGAGAGAGTGAGAGAGAGAGAGAGAGAGAGAGAGAGAATGAGTATATGAAAATATGAAAGAATGAGATTATAATTGGACCCATTATTCTATGGTAAAAGTATTCGGGGCATTGAAGACGATACCAACGACATGGAAGAGGAAATTGCTCTTCAAGATCGGAATGGAGGTGCCAATAAGATCGGTCCAGAAATCTTGAATTAGGTAAAACGAAAACAAAATTATTTTTCAATTGGTGTCTTTAATAACATTTGTGTTTTTGTTGTTGTTTGTTTTGCCTTAAATTACTTTTGCACTAATTTGATCGCTTTCGTATTTTGCATTTGCTTCTGTGTTTTGTCTTCTTTTGTGACTTGTTTCATGCGCACCCAGCTTGGATGCACTGTAAATGCTGTACGGGCAATGTGTATATAGTATATATTGAATGTCTACATTACCTAGGATTAACTAACAGCTAATCTAACACGCCTCACGTCTCTTGCTTTAACTTTAATATTTGATATAGAAGCATTTACTTCCAGAAGGCGCCAGGCGGATCAATTTAATCGAAGCACGTCGATTAACCTACGCCATTCATCGAAATGCGGATCGGCAACCCCCAGTGCAGCCAGGAAGCTGAGTAGGTTCCATTAACTCAGTATAACCAATTTATGCAATGCATTTAACATACAATCACACCAAACTTGCACCTCTTTAAATATACTCGCATATTTAACATATTCTCTTTGTTGTTGTTTCCATGGGTGAATGTTGAACAGTTGAATTTTTCACATCGCCGTTTGAAACTCGCGCCACATGCAAATATCGATACTTGCGACTTATCGACTCTTCGTGCAGTTTTAGCACAGAAATCCAGACCCGATAAATTCTTTGCCAATAAACCCGATACACATGTATCGAAACTCAATGTAAAATCAGATTCGACTTTATAAAATATCAACCAACAAATTCATTTTTCAAGCAGATATAGTTAGTTAATTAATGAATGAAATGTATGTCATAGAAGGCTGATATTAAGACAAATTTGCATATGTTCTTTAATAAATTAATTCGTCGTAAACTCCAGGTACTCTGTTTTAGTCTAGGCCTAAAAAGGCTAATAGGGTGCGTATACATGTTAATATCGTGGCTGCGCCCCTTGCTTTTTGACCAGGCAAAATTAATTATATGCTGGATGAGAGTAAAGCAACAATTAGGCGAACTTTCATTAATGAAAGCTCCTCCTGCTTGCTGGAATAGCTAACAAGGGCTAACATTCATATCTAGATACAATTTTGAAGTCGAAACCGTTAGCAACAATTATTATTAGTAAAAGTTTAAATTTCAAAAGAGCTTTTTATATTGGCAGCGCCACAGCGTACAGTTTTATGAAGAAGCTTTTGTGTGTAGTGCAGCTTACCATTTCAATTTTATAGCAGTCAGCTTTTGTGTGCAGCCCCAGATTCGTGTGTTAACAGTGCAATGCTGTCAGCTAACAGTCGTCGCTTAGTTAACAGTCGTCGCCTAATACGCTCAGTCGCAGCGAATTCGCCAAACAAGAAGTTTGACTGCGGTCGAATAAACAAAGTGCCCGACAAGATTTTAATTAAAAGAAAAATCCGTTGAGTTCAAAGCATCAAAGTTTAAAGATAATCAAAGTTGTGCGCGTTGCTAAATTAAAGTAGATGGCATTTTAATCGAACTGTTTAAATATTTGTGCCGCAGTGAAGATCGCTCTAACGTTGACTCCGATAAATATTTGGGCGTCTGTGCGGAAATTAAGTTAAGCGCTTGCCTCTCCAGCTGCAGAGAGAAGGAACGAGAAAAAAAGAGAGAGAGAGAGAGAGAGAGAGTCAAGGTCAGTTGGAGTTTTGTTTCATATTTCTTTCATTTGGCATCCGGCATTGTAATCTTCAATGGCGAAGAGCCTTGGATGCCGGGTTGACGATTATATTTTGTGCCCACAACTTTAAAATGATTTTTTTTATTGATTGGCGGTTTCTTTAGCAATTGAATCAGATGTAGTCGCAGCTCAATGTTAAGCGTGAAACCAGTTTCCGCGACACTCTTTAGCCTACTCTTCACAGCTCCACTCTGGCCCCTCTGCCGTTGCCTCTGCCTCTGCCCCTGCCTCTCCCTTTACCGAGCATAATTAGGGAATACCCTGGAATATAAGACGCAAGCGTTATCCATTTGTAACTTATCCGGCTGGAAGGCTGAATGGCTGCATGGCGGGTGGGCGAGGCACGTTTCGCACATTTGAGCACACTTGATGGGCTTATTAATACATATATGAGCAAACATAGCTATAGGTCTATATCTGTATGTACTTACGTACAAACACATGCGCTCAATTGTTTTCAAAGCCATCAAAAATTAATTGGCAATTGGCATTTGCTTTTGCGTTTGCCTTTGCGTTTGCATTTGCATTTGCGTTTGCCAAACTCTAAAACTGATTTTGTAAAATAAAAAACGAACTTTGCAATTATATATTGGGTATTTCCGCTGATTCGATTTCTCATCATCTATCGACATTTCTGATCGCCCAAACATATTATATCATAAACAAATAATAATGGCTCTTGTCGTCTGTTTTACATAAAAAAAGCTGACTATAAACACGTACGATCCCTGCCACAAGGCGAGTTTATTTCCCTGCATTAGACAAAGCTTTAGCCCTACGTGTCTAGCGACGTTATATTTATAGCATATGTGGACATACATATGTATGTATGTATACATACATTATATTCAACATGTTCCATTACGCATCAGATGAATGATTTTATCTCTTGAATATACAAACTTATCTAAGCAACAGAACTTCTTTAAGGGAATTTCCCAATGATAAATGGGAAATTTTACAATAAGAGATTATCTGTTTATATATTTTTTGGCAATTTCCATATCAACTTTATCTTTACCTCACCTGATCTGTTAGATAGTATATTAAATCAGAAATTGATTTCACTCATACTATGATTTCAAACAGCTTAATTTCTATCGTAAACTAATCCAATATTGAGCATCGTGCGCTAATTAAATGTATGTACATATGTATGTATAAGAAAACAAAGCTATTAATGCCGCCCACAATGCACATGCAGCTCACTTATCGGACTAACAGTTATTGTTTTATCTCTTCTATAGTGCGCTCTGGAAGCTTTCGATCTTTGACGGGCATAGTAGCAAACGAGCTTTTGCTGTCAGCTCTAGCTGGCTAATTGAATAATTCAATTGCCAGCAACAGGTCAATTAAAACGATAAACACACAACATTCAAAAACACTTTGAATCGCAGCTTCAAATAATTGCCCTCAGGGCAAAAGCAGACACAGAGAAAGACAGACCGAAACAGCGAGCGAGCGAGAGAGAGAGAGAGAGAGAGAGAGAGAGAGACCACTTGACCAATGCTCAGCATCGAAATTCATATTCATTGATCACTTGACAGTTTGTTTACATACATATGTATGTATGTATGTGACTGGCGCGAGCTGCTGGCAAGCGTCTATCAATTGCCATGTGGCTTTTGTTTTTCGCCTACGTGCGAACAAGGTGAATATGAAGCGCCGACAATTATCCACCAACAAAGCTAAATACGTTGCGCAGCCGCAGTTCTTCATATGCATATATGCATATGTATGCTGTACATGTGTGTGAGTGTGTGAGTGTGTGTATTGTTGACAAAGAGCAGCACGAGGATTTCCTGCATGTTAGAATAACATTGAACTGTAATTTGTAGGTCAGCTACCTAAATGCAAATTCTCTTATAAATCTTATAAATCTCTCACGCTCACTTAGATTTAGTGCATTTGCAAGAGCTCGAGGATTCTCTTCCAGTTCAGATGACACTGAACTGCAATTTACAGTTCATTTCGCCCCACAAAATGCAAATACTCTTCTTAGGTTCATCTACGCACATCCGACTCAACACTCTTGCTGTTATTGCACGCCCTCTCTTCCTCTTCATCCATCAACTGCTGCTTATCTCCGTTTACCTTTCGCTTAACTTCACTTAACATAGCTGTATAACATTTGCTGTGTGTGCCTGGCACGTTAACAGCAACAGCGCTGGCACACTTAACAGACGGAAACCAACCGATGTCCAGACGACATTCAGTTCGTTTTAATTTGTCGAGCGTTGTGGGAGCGTCGCGGAATCGAATCGGACAAAAAGCGCTATATAAGAAATGCCAACTTCATTAATAATATAGTGTGCGCTTTTTGCTCGCTTTAATTACAATGATAATAACAATAACCGGTTGACACGAACTAGGTGTTTGTGATGCTCGGGAATTCCCAGCGTTAAGAAAGTGCCTGTATAGAAGATATTTAAATAAAAGAAATAAAAGAAATACAAAGCAAGTGCATTGTGAAACATATTTCGTTTCGGATTTCAAGTTTTACGTGCATGAGATTCTGTTTTATTTAGCAAATATTCACAAGTAATTACTAACAAAAATAATAAATTAATAATAATAAAATATTAAAAAAAAACCCAAGCTTAAAAAAGAACCGAGAATCAAAGGCGTTTATCTGTTCAACTTGCTTTGCATACCTAATGACAAGCTGCTACCGTGCTTAACAATATATCAACATACACATACATACATATATCAAGCCTATATATACATACATATATACATACATGTACCTGCCGTAGTTCGAGTTGAATGCATTCTAAATGCAAATAATCTAAAGTCGATGACAAAAGAAGTTCAAAACAATTTGAAATTTGCGAGCAGAACAAACAGTTTGATTGAAGCAAATATCGTGTGCAGTGCCATACGAAAGGGTACATACATACATAGCTATATATAGACATAGATATAGCTGCTGCTATACCGACATTGAGCTCAGCGGTAAGTGCAAATGGAGAGAAAGATAACACTTTGAGTTGACTTCCTGAAGAGCTGATTGCAAACAGCGCGCAGCAGAAATTTTGTAGTTGCTCTGCCATTGAAGTGGGCGTTACCCATCCGATAATGCGTCTTCCTTATAGATATATATCTATAAATATATAAAGAATAATATGCGTAGTCTAGTGCTTTACAGCACGTGGATATATATATATCTATATATCTTTACTTCTACTCACACTATTTTAATGGTATTTCTTTGCTGTCACATTAGCATTGGAATTTGTATGCTTATGCCAGGCGTTTTATAGCCACTAATTAATTGGGATAAGTGTTGGGGGGATCAGTTAGTTGTTCAGGGATGATCTCTCTGAGGGTTCAGCAGATCTCTCAGCCGAGCAGTCTTATTTTGTGCTCTTCCGTTTTGTAGCTAAAGCGTCGAATTCAATTTAATTTGTATACAGTGGAAATTTGTTTCGCTCATTAGCATTTATATTTATGATTCCCATATTTGATTTTGATTTTAATTTCTAGTTTTACATTAAAATATAATATCTTTATTATGATGCTGCCGCTATATATACTTGTTTCAGGGTATCTGCTCGTGCATCTGGAAATAGCTTTTCCCCGTCTTTGTCTCAATAAACTATATACAGATTTGCTTTCTATTTATGGGCTAATTAGTTAGGATCTGGGTCGTTGGATGACTCAATTTGACACTTTCTTGCTAAAAGTACTCGGTAATTTCTGTTAACTGCATGAAGAATAGTCGATGTGTGTTTAAAGCTGTTTTTCTAGTCCGAAACTCAGACTGCAACACCTGTTGTACTTTGAGTCATCCCATCATGGCACTACCCCACGCCCCTGGCGACTCTCTAATGTATTTACAATTGTTGCACATTTGCCTACGATTTGTTTAACATTTCATATTCGTTGTTTTACTTTTAATTTAAATTGTTTACTCTTTGGGATTTTTGTTTATCACTCGAATGCTTTTTATTAGGAATTTCCCTGCCCAGGAGAGATATGACTTTGACTGTGACTGTCAGCTACAGTCAGCTACCAGTGGAAAATATATTCAATTTGCCCTTCAACTATATACCAAATATATGTAGACATATATCCAACACTTAGTCTAGTTAGAGAATTCTCTCTTCACTTGCCCTTCTGCTGCTTTGATCCTCTGCGTCTTCCGACAATGCCAAATGACTTTGTGATCAAATATAGAGCAGAGCTAAGGCATTTTGGCAATTGCCATTAACTGAACAATACAACAAGTCATATATACATATATAAAGATATATTCTGCATTTCCATTCTCCATTTGTCATTTGGCATTTTCTCTTCTCTTCTGCAATGGCTTCTGCTTTCGTGATTAGCGCTCATAAAATTGCAATTTAATTAGCTAAATGCACAAGTCGTCAGCTATATATGTATATATAAATATATATATATCTAGTCCAGTACCACTTATTAAATACTATGAGTTTTTACTGGAAATATAATAAAACTGTTTCTTTTTTCAATTATGCTCAAGTGTGCAGTTAAAGTTCTTTAAGGAACAGTTTTATCGTCAATTGAAACGGGCGTGCGATAAGCCAATTGCATGATATATGTATGGCATATCGGATAGCTGTACCATGGAACAAACGCTAGTTAGTGCTGCAAATGTTTTTATGTTCCTTGAGATAAGCCCAATCTTTTATATTTCAATTCGCTGTCGAATCAAATAGGATTTCATATTACCTAATGGCGGCTTGATATGGTTTCCATATGAAGAACTTATGAACTAATTATTGTACCCTGAACCCATTGAAAACGGGGAATGGGAATAGG
The DNA here is from genome assembly GCA_030914345.1 of Drosophila koepferae. Lineage (NCBI taxonomy): Eukaryota > Metazoa > Arthropoda > Insecta > Diptera > Drosophilidae > Drosophila > Drosophila koepferae. The sequence continues at coordinate 844,815 of JAUESR010000202.1, forward strand.
TATAATGGTTTTGTGAAAATGTATGTAACAGGCAGAAGAAGACATCGCAGACCCCACAAAATATATATATTCTTGATCAGCCCTGTCCGTCCGTCCGTTTGTTGAGCGTAACTTCTACTAGAGCCTATGGTATAATTGGTTGATTTGATCATTTTAAGTCACAATAGTCACAATAGGGGAACGTCAAGATTTCACACCCAATCAATTGATGAATGATTGATTGATGAGCTAATTATGATATAAACAGCCAATGGCTTTTGCCAATTGTTATAAGGTAACATAATATGGTCCGCAGTTTGGAAACCCCAGCTAATATCGAGAAAAGTGTGGGGTTACTTAAGACATAGCAATGTGGATGGAACCTGTGGCAAAAGCGACACAAAATTATATGCTGAACACCTATTAAAGTCATGTCAAATACTTTGATTGATGGGCAGTTAAAAATGAAGCGATAGAGAGAGAGAGAGAGCAAGGGAGAGAGAGAGAGGGAGATAGATGATTCTGTCTAAATACAGAAAAACAGGAATTAGATATCGCTTAGCAAACTAATTGGCGAGCTCTGTCGAGTTTATTTTTCTGGCTGGCGCCTAAAAATAATTCCGCTGGAATTTTCACACGAATCAAAATGTTCCAAAAATAACAAAAACCGCAAAATTTTTGAGTGGCGAAAAGGCCATAACAATGAAGCAAACAAAAAGGAAAATAAAGTTGAACAAAACTTTTGTTGAATTTCAAAATAATAGCAAGTGTCGAGCGATTATGTGTGTGTGTGTGCGTATGAGAGTGTGTGAATGAATGGCTTGTTTATCTAACTCACCCCAAACATATTATGTGGTTGTGGTGAGTTTTTAATTTTTGGTTCCAGTTCAAGTTCACAGTCTACGCGATTAGTTTGAGGGCGACCAAACGACTCAAAGCAAAAGATATCAAATTTGTATATATACATATATATTTACGTGAATTGGAATTGGAAAATACAATTATATATGTATAAATAATAATAATATCATATTTATATATATGAAGTGCTTAAATGTTTCGCAGAACTCGTACGACTTGTGAGTGAGGCGGAATGTTTTTTAATGGTTTTCTGCTTTCGTGAGTTTCATTATTGATATGATTATTAATATATGCATATATACAAGATATATATACATATATGTGTATATCCCATATGTGGGAAGCGAACTGTGTTTTGTTTATGTTTCGTCGCAATTTTGCCTTTTGCGTATTTTGAATTGTAATGGATAATTTTTAGAAATATTACGCATACGCCGCGTGACACGTTCAAAGTGCTCACTACTGCCGTCCGTCCGTCCGTCCGTTTGTGTAGCGCCAAAGCCGCTTTATCAGTCGCCGATAAATCTTTGTCAAGCCTCATGCATTTCAGCATACATAATTATCACGAACTTAACTAATTTGCGAGCTTCTCTGCCGCACGGCTGCTGCTGCTGCTGCTGCTGCTGCTGCCTCAGATAAAGTCTCGCCCACTGGATTCTTTCTAATGGGAATCGTATTGAGTGGAGTCGATAGTGCCTTTAGCTGCTGTCGGAAGCGCCGCATGAATCACAATTCATTTGTCATTTGAGACACTTACTCAACTTCGTTATCAGAGCACATGAAAAACAAAAGCAAAAAGAATGAATAAACATTCCGCTTAGCCCAACGGAAGCTCCATAAAAAGTCAACGCATATAACATAATTAATTACTCATTAAATGTTATATGTGCAGAGACTGGGAAGCGCGCACCAGAATCGAATATAGATATGCAATATAATAGAATTAAGTCTAAGAGAATATTGCTTCACATATCTGTTTCGGTTTGGCCTTCAGAATGTTTATGGCATTATAAATTATCTTTGCTCTATATACATACATATGTATGTGCTCGATAAACCCTCAGCTAGCTTTCTTTGACATGTGTGAAGCAACTCCAAATCATATAAATATTCCATTTCTCGGAATTAATAAATGCCTGGTAAACGCTTTTTGTCTAACATTCGAAACTCTTGGCATTATCTTATCGGCGCCTTTATGAAACAAGCGAGGCACGATTATGCCTTCGGCGCTCTCTCGCCGTTGTATAATAAACTCACTGACTTATAATATCAGCGATAGTGTACGAGGCATGGCTATATATGCTGGCATTATCTGATATCTTCAGCCATCTGCTGGGGAATCCATCGATTGGTATTCTGCTTGCCAACAGCAGACGAGACCATTTGCATAAGTGAATCAGTGGAGAAAAAGGAAGGTTGGAAAATCAATTTGCTGATCGGCCTGATCAGCATTATAAATCGATCGATGGCGTATCTCCCATATCACATCTGTTTCTGCCATAAACACACACTCAAACATACATATATAGTATATGGGCAATCGGGCAATCGGGGCAATCGCGCGTTGAGCGAAAACAGCAGTTGTTGCATTTATATTTATCAGCACGCAAAACAAACAATAAATATGCAACAAAATTAAACAAATAGTCCGATGAAGAAGAGCAACAACAATTAAGGCGCTGCGCGAGCTTCAATTGAAAATCCGGAAAATCGTAAAACAATTCACGAAATTACGGGTCATAATTCAATTTTATAGCCACATTTAGCCGTTTATATTTTCCGCTATATTCAAATTGAGCCCGGGGCGGGGCAAGGAAAGAGAGAAGACTCTTCGATTATACTACGTGGCATGTTTGCTTTTGCGGCTGGCCATTAGAAACATGTATTGCCCAATACACAACATATATATATATATTTTTTTTTTTTTTGTAACTCATTCAAATATTTGGGAAATTTTCAACTCGAGTTAAAACAAAGTTTGAATGACGTCTAAGATAGCATAATATTTGAATAAACGTGAGATGTATTATGACAAATGTTCAATATTTTAAAAATGAACTAGATCAAGATTCCAAATTGAATTGTATGCAATTTTAAAGTGAACCAGAACAAGTCAGCTTTTTGAAAATGAACTAGTTCATTTGTAAAAGAGTGAACTAATCAACATTATTAACATATCCTAGAATAACGAATTAAAATTTTATAAAATACAATATAATTGTAATTTGAAATTCTAGATTCATGAAATCGAACCAGTTCCAATACAAAATTTACACTTTGTTTATCGTAAATTTCGGATATCTTTATCATTTGTAATGCGTGGTGAGCAGGCAACTCTGGCCGAATACCTTTTGCCTGATGAAAACGATTAATTATGTTAACTTTTTGATTAATACTCAACTGTGCGAATTGGCAGACATTTAATGTCTGTTTACCCAGTGGGCCAATAAATTTCATGTTAATTCGAAGGTGCGCACAGCCCACTGGGCTGTCAAACACAAACACAAACACAAACACATATATATATACATTGCCTCTCTCCTCTCTCTCTTTCTCTCTCTCGCTCCCTCTCTCTTTCTCTTTCTCTTTCTCTTTCTGTGTCTGCCGTGAAGCAAGGCAAATAATTAGCTATCAATGAATTAGGCGAAATTTGACTTTCACTGCCAACCCTGTGGGGCCTCCTCCCTAATGATGTTAGCGTACGATAAGATAGTGCCTATTGGGCCAGAGGATTATTGGGAATTCGAGGTTGGACTGCTGTCTGGTAATATCGGGTAATGAATTTATTGCCGACACATTAGGTGCAAAGCGTGGGTGTTGCTATTTAGACTGACGTAGACAGCCGCTGTGAGGACACGCGGACAGTATATCGATGGGGACAAGCACTTAGTGTCAATTTAACACGCATTCATTAATATCTACTGGCACTGATGATTAATGTCCCCCCAGGAATCGGGAGTTCTGAATCAACAGTTAGGGTGGGGAGGACAGGAGTCGCAAGTTACAGCGCAACAGGACACCCATTAGCATTGCGTGTGGCCAGCTATCTTTCTGTCGGCATGTGAATAGTTTATATTGCCCTCCCTCTCGCTCTCTCCCTCTGGCTATGTCCGTTTGTTTACGTGCCATACATAAGCCATGACCCCAAGGACTTGTTGCCCCAATTGCGCATCCAAAACTGACGTAATTAATCCACATATCCTTCTACCAAGGGCTAACCTGTTGAAGAGATATAAGGTAAAAGGCATGAAATGCCTTAACAGTGAGATTTTGATGTATGGCGACAAAGTTTATTAGCTAAACTCCAATGGGAACAATAAATATGATCTGATAACATAGAGTGTTACACGTAAATGCAAGCAATTGGCATGACATTAAACATATATGTATATGACTTTCAAGTTGAATAATAATCCACTCTTCTTACCTTGGAATATCTTTTGCATTTCCTACTAGTTCCGTTTTTAATCAATGCAGTTTTTTCCGATCATCCGCAGAGCCCAGAAAAAAATGCAGCAGCATCGGAGATCGGGTTCACTCTACTGTGGCGTCACCCTAATCGGGGTTCTGCTGCTAGTGGTACTGCGTCTGCTGCCGGGCAGTCCCTTTGGGGTCTATGCCATGGACGATGAGTGGAACTACCATGAGCGAAATGGCATACACATCAAGTGCAGCTTCTTCGACACAGTCAACTTGACTGGCTACCCCTCGTTTCCGAATGGCAGCTACAACTACGAGGGTGTGATTATACCCAGCCACTACGTGGGCACCTTCGACTACATCTACAAGGATCTGGTCGATCGCATTGATGTGACGCCGCATGTGCGTGGCTGCATCTGCAAACTGAAGCCCTGCATCAACATCTGTTGCCCGTGGGGCCACATCTACAACGACACAGAGTGCGTAAAAGACACGAACTCGAAGCCAATGTGGCCAGAGCCGTTGATCAATGTGACCCTCGCCAACGGATCGGTTCAGAGTGTGAATATCTATGAGCAGTTCGTGGTGCAGAGCTTCAGGCCCTGCACCGAGATGTTCTCGCTGGTGCCCGAAATCAACTCGTACGACAGCTTTCAGCTCTACGAGAATGGGACGCTGCTCCGCGAGGATGACCAGCATTACATCTTCAAGAACGAGTTCTGCTTGGTGCCCACCAGTGTCAACGACACCGATCAATACTACACGATAAACCCGGCCAACTGCGACATGTTTCACGAGAACACGACGGTGAAGATCATTAATGGATTTGGTAAGTGAAAAGGCATGAGGTTGAAACTTATCTACTGATCATTCTTATATCTTCCTTTCGCCACAGCCATGCTCTTCTCTATTCCCTTTATGCTGCTGACCATAGCCGTATACCTCTTGATCCCCGAGCTGCGAAATCAGCATGGAAAGTCTTTAGTATGCTATCTGGTAGGCTTGACCGTCGGTTACTCGCTGCTGTGCTGCCTGCTGCTCGTCGAGGGCATAGATCCGCTTGGTTTGTCCTGCAAAGTGTTTGGCTACACGACTTACTTCTTCTTCATGTCCGCTTTCTTCTGGCTGAATGTAATCAGCTTCGACTTGTGGCACAATTTCCGTGGTACGCGCGGCATCAATCGGTTTCAGGAGAAGAAACGCTTCCTGCTCTACTCGCTCTACTCGTGGGGCTTGGCTCTGCTCTGTCTGATCTGCACGATGCTGGTGCAGGAGTTTACCGAGTGGCCCTATAACCTGAAGCCGGGCATTGGTGGAGGACAGTTCTGTTGGCTGGACATGACCAACTGGTCAGCGATGATCTACTTCTTTGGACCCATCATGGCCATCATTGTGGCCAACACTGTGATGTTTGTGATGACGGCCATCAAGATTCATAGCGTGCAGCGTGAGATGGCGAGGATCATAGCACGCGAGGATAGCACCAGAAATCTGCGTACAGAAAAGGACAAGTAAGTGTGAAGTTCGCTCTCGGCAAGTTATGTACTAATGTTATTTCTTACAGATTCGGTTTGTTTTTGCGCCTGTTTCTTATCATGGGCGTTACCTGGTCTTCGGAAATCATTTCCTTTTTTGTGGGCACCGACAAGAAGTGGTCGAAGATCTTTTACGTCTCCGACTTGTGCAATGCCATGCAAGGCTTTCTCATTTTCATGCTGTTCGTGCTGAAGAAGAAGGTCAAGCACTTGATAACAAACAGGTATGTTCCATCATTGGCTCTATCCAGAAACCATCTACACCCAAACCAAGAATCTTGTGCTGTCCCTTACCCCATTTACAATGGAACGAGCTGTATTTGTAATGTGTAACACACGAGTGTCTACTGAATATGTATATGTATTTGACTCACTCCAATTATCCACACACCCTACCCCTTCCCCTACCTCTACCTCTACCTCTACCTCTACGTCTATCGAATACCCTACCCCACCCGCTCTCGATTAGAACTGTGCGAGTGCGTAGTCTGAGACAAACGGAGAGCGTGACTGTGGCTGGAAGCAGCTACTCGATGAGGCAGCGCTTTATGGACGCTTCCCAACACATACGCAAGCTGGTTGTCATACGCAATGCGTTTGCCAACACTGCCAATGGTGTGCATTCACATGCCGTTTAATGGAACGAAACAGAACGGAACGAAACGGAACGGAACGGAATGAGCAAGCTGATAAATAGCTGCAGTAAGCGTTGCACTCCCTTTTCGCTGTTCAGTGTTGTGCAACGAACGCCTAACCCTCTATCTCTATCTCTATCTCTCACTCTCTATCTCTCCTGCTGCGTGTGTGCGTGTGCGAGTGCATGTGTGTGTGTGTGTGAATGGCATGCACCACTATACTAGATAGCTAATATATATATAGACATATATGTGTATATGCAGACATATATAGTATATATGTGTTGCTGTATCTCAATTGAATTTTCTTCTGTATTCTTCCGTATTCAGCCTGCTTTCGGTAACGCTATCGCTCAAGAATCGCAACCAGAACCACAGCCAAGCTGTTAACCAACACAGAACACAGCTAGCAAGCCTTAATACTTGAGTGTTGTAAATATGACAAAACAAAACATAAAAAAAAGCTAAAAGACCAGAGGCTAAACCCCCCTACAAAAACACAAAAAAGAACAAATTCCGTCCATTTAGATGTATACTAATAAATATATTTATATATATATATATATATATATATATATGTATATTTAAATATATATATGTATATCATGTGTAACACCTATGTAACCCAACTCCAAGTGATATTTTCCTACATAAACACTCATACGAATATATATAAAACACTATATATAACAATTGCAAATCCGTAATTTTCGTTCACGAAGACTCTTGAAGCAAAAGTCGCCCAGCGCGAGTCAATCGACCTCAACAAACTCGACCTCCACCGAAATAAATATACAACAGGAAAAGTTAAAAATGAAGGAAAAGTCCACTCGACGGCCCAAGGCCCAAACAAAAACATAGAAAAAAGCAAAAAAAAAAAAAAAAAAATGAAAAGCAAGAAATATAAAATAGTGCTAAAAAAGGTAAAATACAAGAATCTAAAGTAGTTTGAGGTTTTGCTAAAGCGAAGCATTTGTAATTAACCCCAGCTGTAAAAAAAAAATATTTATATATATATATACGATAAACCAACCAACTAACTAGCTAACCAACCTCTCTCTAACGCTATCTATATTGATAAATAATATATATATAATTGCATGTAAATCAATTCAAATAGTTTGCTGACTCGCTGCCCCACTCCTGTTTCCATTCAGTCAGTCACTCTGAGAGACATTTGCATTTCCAGCTAACACTCCACACATCTATTATCATATTTATATCGTATCATACTATCATATCAATATCAATAATTAACGCTGTTACGCTCTAATCTGTGTTATCAATGCCTCCACTGTTTGCCCCGACTCTAATCTGATTTTTATGCCGTCCATTTAGATGCTCGAGCTCGCGCGATGGCAGCCACCAGAGGCAGAGTCAATACTCCACCAAAACCACCTCCAGCAGCGTTGCAAATCTAACTTTGCACGAGAAGTGCTCCGTGGAGAAGCCGCTTTTCCAAATTGATCAGCAACAACAACAACAACAACAACAGCAGCAGCAGCAGCAGCAGCAACAACAGCAATCACGCCGCACCACCAGCTTCCACTGAGAAACACTGTGCCCCACTGTGGTTAATGCCTTGCAGCAGGTCTAGTCTTTGATGACGTCATCGCGTCGACGTCGTGCCAAGCATCGAATAGCTGGGCTGTCCCAGCGGCCATATATCTATATCTATTATATTCTAGACTTATAAAAGACACTATATAATATATATATATACATAATATATATATATACATAAATCTGTATATTTATATGTATTTCCAATCCACATTTGCGTACGTCTGAGAGCATTTGTCATATCTGCGCCTTCATTCTGAAATTGTTTTACATCAATTTTTACACTGCAAAAAAAAAAAAAAAAAAAAAAAAAAAAAAATTATAATAAAAAATTAAATATAAATAAAAAAGCGAATTTCGTAATTTCGTAAAGAAAAACTGAACATTGTGAAACGCATACTCAATCACATTTGTTTAATGCATATACTAAATATGAAATGTTTGTTTAAAATGTATAATTATATCAAATAAAGCCAAAGAAAACAGAAAATAAACAAAATGAACAAAAATAAATGTTAATTTCAGCTAAAATTGTTTTTAGCACTGAATAAGAATAAATAAATTTGATGCCTGAAACTATAATAAATATAAAGAAGATCCATCAAACTGTTCTCAAGTCTCAACTCAACTGTTCCCACTGTAAAAAAAGCTTCACAGCACAGACAATGTGAGCGTACTGTGCTTGCTAGCAAAGACAAGCACCTGCGTGTGTGAGCAGTGGCTGCTCACGTGCAGTGGGAACAGTTTCTTGTCTACCTTTATCTATATTTCTTTCTGTTGCTCAAACTGTTCCCTTTGAAAATAATACACTTAACCTTTATTAACACTGGTTTCCCTTTAATTTTATGATTTTATTTTTATTAATACTAAGCGTTAATTGATATTTATTTATTTATCGATCGACAGAAAGCAATATGAAGATAGGGAAAAAAAAGCGTTGGTTCCCATCAACAGAATAATGAATAATTTCACCGTCTCGAGCGAAAGCTCGGAGCGAACTGACTATGCTTTCCCATATTTTCTTTGTCTGAATCTAAAAGTAAAGAGGCCGAACAAACAAGAAGTAGCCTCCAGCCTAAATTTTATGGTGGATGTCGTCAATGATTCGTGGTTGAGCACAACCCTAGACCAAAGGACTTGTTGGTGTAATTGACTTGCACATGCTGTTGGGCCGATTAACTAATATGCTAATTAGAGCCATAAACAATGCTTGATAGGAGTAATTACAGAATAGATGCCGATTAGGTTAGCGGACGTAGCTCAAAGTCTGCTTTGGGCTAAGGACTCATCAATAATGCTTATATATTAGCTCAGTTTGCGGACTACCAACTGTTAGAAGAGTTTTAAGCTTCAGCCCAATCGGTGACAACGTCTACAGAAGCTACGTGTAGCGGCTGATAAATAAGCAAAATAATAAATAATACTTTATTTGATTCTTACTCACCCCAATTAATATAACTACTTTAGTTTTTAATGAAACTAATTCTTAAGCCGTCATCAAAGCGCTAATCAATCTCTTTCCCTATTACCTTTTTACAGAGCCCAGGAAAAAATGCAGCACCATCATTCACTCTATCGTGGCTCCTTTTTGAGGGCAGTCCAGTTTCTCGTGGGACTTCGCCTGTTGGTGGGAAGTCCATTAGGGGTCTATGGGATGGGCGAGAACAACAGTAGCATACGAACCCAGTGCAGCTTCTTCGACACTGTCAATGTGACTGGTTACCCCTCGTTTGCGAACGGTAGCTATAGCTACGAGGGTTTGATAATACCCAGACACTATGTGGGCATCTTCGACTACATCTATATCAATCTAATAGAACGCATCGCAGTGGCGCCGCATGTGCGAGGATGCGTCTGCCAGCTAAAGCCCTGCCTCAATACGTGTTGTCCGACGGATCAAATCGAGTCCTCATACTGCATATTGGATGCGAGCACAAAGCCAACGATCAATGTAACCCTAAATGACGGATCGGTTAAGAGTGTGAATATCTATGAGCAGTTCTTGGTGAAGAGTTTCCAGCCCTGCCCTGAAATGTTCTCGCTGCAGCCGGAAGTCTACTCGTACGACCGCGCTCAGCTCTACGAGAACGGTACCCTGTTGCGCCATGATGGGTCAATGGGCCAATTCATAAGCAAGAACGAGTTTTGCGTGCTGCTCACCATTACTCGCGACTCATACTTTATGATGGGCCCAAGGAATTGCGACAACTCCAACGCGGGTGTGACAATGAGGACCGTCACAAAGCTAGGTAGGTACAAACAAAAATGTAAGCTAGTCAGGTTTTCTTTTAAGTCATAAGATCTTTAACTTTTGATCTATTTGATCTAAACCTCATCTTTTCAGCCATGCTCTTCTCCATTCCCTTTATGTTGTTGACCATCGCCATATACCTCTTGATCCCCAAACTCCGTAATCAGCATGGAAAGTCTTTGGCGTCCTACCTAGTGGGCCTGGCCATTGGCTACTCTATGCTGTGCTACCTGGAAATCGAGGAGTCCATAGAGCCGCATGATTTGTCCTGCAAAGTGATTGGCTACACGACTTACTTCTTCTTCATGTCCGCTTTCTTCTGGCTGAATGTAATCAGCTTCGACTTGTGGCACAATTTCCGTGGTACGCGCGGCATCAATCGGTTTCAGGAGAAGAAACGCTTCCTGCTCTACTCGCTCTACTCGTGGGGCTTGGCTCTGCTCTGTCTGATCTGCACGATGCTGGTGCAGGAGTTTACCGAGTGGCCCTATAACCTGAAGCCGGGCATTGGTGGAGGACAGTTCTGTTGGCTGGACATGACCAACTGGTCAGCGATGATCTACTTCTTTGGACCCATCATGGCCATCATTGTGGCCAACACTGTGATGTTTGTGATGACGGCCATCAAGATTCATAGCGTGCAGCGTGAGATGGCGAGGATCATAGCACGCGAGGATAGCACCAGAAATCTGCGTACAGAAAAGGACAAGTAAGTGAAGTTCGTTCTCTTCATAGTAAATAGAGTAGTTATGTACTAATGAAATATCTTACAGATTCGGTTTGTTTCTGCGACTGTTTGTCATCATGGGCGTCACTTGGTCCTTGGAGATCATTTCCTACTTTGTGAGCACCGATAAGACGTGGTCGAAGATCTTTTACGTCTCCGACTTGTGCACAGCCATGCAAGGCTTTCTCATTTTCATGCTGTTCGTGCTGAAGAAGAAGGTCGTTCAGTCGATTAAAAGAAGATATTCCATTCCTGCAATATCCATTTAGTTGCTTAAGTTGACGCATTGGCTGGAACCTGAGGCTGAGTCAATTCTCAAATCAAAGTACCCTCAATTTAGAATGCAGTTTATCTTAAATAATACCTATTGAGACGCCGCTGCTCAGTTCCCTTTGTCTTCTATCACTGACGACGACATTGTCGATCGACGTCGTTCGAAACATCGAATAGCAGGGACATCCCAGTAGCCATATATCTATATCTATTATATTCTAGACTCATAAAAGACATTATATATATATATCTATTATATTCTAGACTTGGAAAAGACACTTGTTCTAAATGTATCTAATTGCTCGAAATATGCAGACATCTGCCAAATCTAGTGATCGCTGCCATATAAATCTTCTACAAATAAATACCAATTTCTCAGGACTCACTGCCTTAAACTGTTTCCTGTGTAGCACAGTGTAGCTATCTGAAGTCTTTAAATAAAATTTTCAAGTTTAAAAATATTTGAACATAATTCATGCATATCTATCACAAGTATCTTCTACATATACAATCAATCTGTATCTATTGCTGTATTCATGCGCACTGTAAACAACGTCCGCTGTTAGCAAAGACAAACACCCGCTGTAATCTGTTCCTGAACCTGTTAGGCTCTGTTATCAAGGACAAGTAGCCGACAGCACGACAGCACCAAATGATCATTAACAAAAATAATTACACAATTAACATAGGAAGCTGAAGCAACAACAAACAGATTTTATCAAACTGTTTGCAGTGCATAACTAACTGTTCCCAACGGCCTTTGCTTTGCCATAGCGCGCAGCTATCTCATCTGTACCCAGTGTTACGTTGTACTGGACAAAGACAACGTACATATGACAAGCGCTGAATTTTAACATAAAAGCTCTCTTCACTGCGCACACAACTTAAGCTTTAGCCGAAGCCAGCTGCTGTTGTTGTGCAAGTTGAGCAAGCAACAAAATGAATTTTGAATGAGTTTCGCGTCCGACTAAGATTCCAATTCCAATTCCGATTCCTCAAAGTAAACACATACGAAATCGAATTCCTCTCGGCCCTCATTTTGGTACGCTCTGCGACTGCGACTGCGACTGCGACTCTGGCTGCGGCTGCGACTGTGGCTGTGGCTGTGGCTATAGCCTGGGGTCTGCTTTTGCTGACTGACTGGCTAATCAGTTTAGTCTGTTTTTTATTCTTGGCCGGCATGGTGCGTTGACGTCTCTGCGCCGCGGTTTGCCGGTTTCGTTTAACGAGAAAGACAACAACAACAAGAGCAACTACAGCGCATCACAAAGTTCGTTTCCCCCTCTCCCTCTCTCTCACTCACACTCTCTAGCTCTCTAGCTCTCTCGCTTTCGCGCCATATAATTATTGTCGTTGTTGTCGCAATCATATAGCCGTTTTTAGACGTCGTTGTCAGCGTCGCCGTCAACGTTAGCGTCGGCGTTCTCGGTGTCCGCGTTGATTGTTGTATTTTTGTGTTTGTTTCTCTCTCTGTGTGTGTGTGTGTGTGTGTGTGTGTGTGTGTGCGTGCGTTTAAAATCCAAAAACCAAGACAAATAATTTGTATGGATACGATCACATTTATTTATTTATTCAATTCTTCTTGACGGCGACGCCAGCGCCGACGTCGACGGCGCTATCACTGCCAACGCTATAGACGCCGTGACGTCACGCGCGTAGCATAAAGCTTTGAGCCACAAACAAATACCACACCTAAGGCTAAAAGCAAATACAGTGAGCACTCGACTAGCAAGCAGCTATCTGGCTGAGCTTGCATTCTTCATTTGCAGTTTCCAATTGGAATGACTTTCTGATTTGATTAGTTATGTAACATAGCGTAGAGCGGGAATTTCGACACAAATGACTTATTATTATATTTATTTAAACATTAATTGTTTTTTTTTTATGTGTGTACATTAGTCTGGGCAGCACAAGATCAAGTGTTTGTCATAGCGAGTGCCCACTGTATTAACCGCGCTTTATGAGATCAAGCAAAATGTGGGTGGTGCTCGTGTGGTTCATCCTCATTAGCACAAGATCAACAATAACAGCAGTCGCCTCTGAATCGGCCTCGCCTCACGGCAAGTTTCCCTGCGCCTACGCAGACACAGTTAACATCACGGACGGACTACGGCTGAAGGATGGCTCTTACTCGTACGCAGGTGTCCTGATACCACCTGAGCTGATGGCCGAGTACAGCTTCAAGGTGATTGACGGCGTGGAATATCGCGCAGAGAAACATTTGCGTGGCTGCGTCTGCCAGCTGAAGCCCTGCATCACATTCTGCTGTCCGCCGGACTTGGTCTTCAATACGGAGAGCTGGAACTGCACAAAGCCCAAGCAGGAGCGTCAGCCACATCGAGCTGAGCTACGCCAACAGCAGTGTGGCGCAGGTGAAGATCAGCGATCACTTTGTGGTGCGCACCGAGGTGGGCTGCCGAAATAAGTTTGTGGACAAGAAGCACGACACCTTCTGGCAATGGGATCTGCATGAGAACGGCTCGCTGCTGCGGGACGGACGCCTCTGGAGCACGGACGAATACTGCTTTACGCCACTGGAGCACAACCAGGCCTGGGAGCTAACGCCACTCAACTGCGAGCGCTTTCAGCGGGGCTACAGAGTCTGGATCTTTGCCATCTGTAAGTCAGGTCTACGTACTCTAAGATGTCTCTGACAATGCCCCTCTTCTTATTCTCTCCGTAGGCAGCATCATTGCTATACTCATCAACATCTTCGTACTCTCCCTGCTCAGCTCCATCAACGAGGCACGGCGCTCGCACTATGGCCAGCTGATCATTTACTATCTGCTGTCGGCGATTTGCGGCTACTCCCTGCTCGTCTACCTGACGCTCAAGAATCCCATGAATCTGTCCCATGAGGCATGCCGCAATATCGGTAAGCTATACTAGGCTCTATCTAGTCTTCCATAATGCATATCTAACTTATATCGCTTCTTTCCCTCGCAGGATTCTTGGCCTACTTCTGCATCATGTTGTCCTTTGTCTACTTGGCCTTTTGCAGTCTGGACTTTTTACTAAAGTTCCGCCTGAAAGCTATCAAAAACTGGGTGCGCACCTTGTGTTATTTTATTGCTCTTGGCTGTGCGATAGCTCTGCGTTTTCTAGTCTCCTTTGCGCAGGACTCAAATTTGCCGAAGCACTTCAAGCCAGGCATTGGCGAGGACTATTGCTGGTTCGATGGTGAGTTGCAGTTAAGATATAAACGAAGATCATGAAATCATATATCATATATCTAGTCTATATATATAGTCTATAGTCTCTATAGATATTCCGCTATATTCCTTAGAACTGCATTTTGCTTCTATATCTAATATCTTAGCCTAACAATATGATATCTCTCGTCTTTCACCTCTATCTATCTCTTGCTGCTTATCAGCTCTGTCAATCTATATATGAGGATAGATTATGATTCTAATCTAATATCATTTATATGATTTCCACATATGTACATATTTGTTTTGCTCTTCTATCAATCAAAATCTATATCTAATCTATATGCATTTCCTCCTTGTCAGTTCGTCTCTGGGGCATTCTTATCTACTACTACGTGCCCATTCTGCTGTTGCTGATCTTCAGCATCGGCTGCTGTGTCAAGGCATACTTTTCAATATTTGACCTGCCTGCAGACACGCAATACATTTTGGGCACTCAGCTGCGCATCATGAAGACCCAGTGAGTAGTCCTCGACTAAAAATCTATTAATATACATTCCTTACTCCCCGGCCTACGTAGTTTCTACGCCTTCTCTGCATATCTGGTGGGCGTGTCGTCGGTGTGGGTGCGCGAGATGATTGTCTATATATTGGCTCGAATGAGGGAGCACTTCTTCATCATCGACTTCTGGAGCGGCATCTGCATCCTGGTGCTGGCCATAGCCGGATTCATTCTGCTGCTGGGCAAGAACATGCACGTGAAGACCTGGTGGTCCATCAATGTGTAAGACTCGAAGTAATTCCACTCAATAAGCAATATTAATAAGTTCTCTTCCACACAGTGAATCGAGTCAAACGGATCTGAGCATAATAAATGCGCGAGTGTACAAATTCGATGAGAAGGGCGATCTCAAGTCTCCAGGTGAGTGAAGAATAAATCCTCTGGGTATTTCGATTGATCTAGCCCTATCTCTATCCACAGACTCACCTTATAGACCAACGGTGACATCACTCTAACTGCCACAGCTTTGCTCAAAACTCGTGATTCATCCGAGCCGTTGCTCAGCTTACTTATGAATCATTCTGAATGATAGCAAATAATATACGCATTAAGCATTATTAAGACTTGTTATACTACGATATATATTTTTATATCTATGTATATACATAAACACATACACATGTCTACGCATATGTACAACACAGTTACAGTTTATGATTAAACAAAAGTTTTTACTCTGGAATTACTTGTACTATTTACTTTATTGACTTTATTATTATTAAGCATTAGCCCAAGCATTATCAAAATTAGCATTATGTTTTTGCTTTTCTCATTTGCATTCTCATTTATCACTAGCATTTTCCATATCAATCATCATAAATAGCCCTTTCTGTCATTGTCATTGTCATTGTCATTGTCATTATTATTATTATTTGATTTCCTTGACCAACTAACCGTGTCGCCTAAACTACTGCGAAGACTAAGCGCCTCACAAATGATTGCCATCAATGTCAAAAAACAAATGTTAAATCAATGTTAATAGACAGTTTCGGTCAGTCAATGTTTCCATTAAAGTCAGCACAGAAATTATTACGTCAAGCTTTTCCCTTTCGTTGGATTTTTTGTAATTAACTTATTTTCATTTGGCATTTACCGAAACCTAAACCCAAACCCGAATTCTTCCTGTAGTTTCAGCTTAGCAATATACGTTCCTGCTCTACGTTTAGTATACTTAACATTTATGGAGCAGTAATGAAAGGTATCCACATAAAGGATTCGCTAACCCATGAATTATTTGTTTGAACAGTTTTTCCCATGGCAAACAGGTGACCAGCCCCCTAAAACTATTTGTAGGGCCACGTATAAAACGAGCAAAAAAAAATTATAGCTTGTGGCCAAAAGGGGCGGGCGTGTGGTTCGCTGGTTCGGCCTCGGTGTCTCGTGTTCCTGTTCGAGTTCGTGTTCACCTGTCAAGTGGTGGTACGCAACAAATGTTCTGTTTATGACGCCACCGAGTGCTGTCCGTCTCGGTCTCTGTCCAATTGAGGACCTCACAACGACGCGGTCTATATCTTAGAATGGCTCGCTAGCATGTTTATGCAGTAGCCAAAAGGGGGCAGGTTAACGAATTGCAAATGCTCTACGAGAGTTCGAAAAATAAGATAACATTGAGACTAGAGCAAGACGATGATAATAGATGAAATAGCAATCTTGTTAAAGGAAAGGTTCAGAGATGGGATCATCATTGGAGTCAAGAATGGATTCACGTATGGCCAGAGGAAAAAGCTAAGTTAAAAGGAGGATGGGTTTGGAAGTGGATAAGAATGGGTTCAATTAGTTGCTCGAAGGAGAACACATCTGTGATATCCCTATTGATATCGCTATCTTTTATAGGGTAGCTTCCAGTTCGGTGTGCTGCGCCTCTTGTTCGTTTCTCAGTTTCAGTTGGCTTTTTGGTTGTTGTAAACAAATCGCAGTCGTTAAAGGCAACAACAACAACAACAACAACAACAAGAACATAAGCAACCACATGTGTGTGGATATATACGAATGAAAATGTTTCGATTCCATTTTTCAATTCGATTTGATTCAGTTGTTGGGGACATGCAGCGAGCGCAGTTCGTGTTGAGCCAGTGCCAGGTGTGGATGAAGCGTTTCCGCCGGATAGTTGCCGTAGAGTAAAGAGCCGTAGCGCGACAGTCTGTTTTGATTTCTATTTTGGAAACGCTTTTGATTATTCGGTAAACTGCAATTCGACATTGAGGTAAACAGCGAATGGATTGGATTTGATATTTGACGCCGCGATGAGTATTTCTTTGGCCACGGCGCAGTTGCTAACGCTTGGCTGCCTCTTGGCCATGACCCAGGGCATCCACGAGGAGGCGCGCCATCCGTGCGCCTTCATCGACACGATCAACATCACAGGCAGCTACAATATGGGCAGCTCGCTCAACAACTCCTACGTCCACAACTGGACCCTGATACCTCGGGAACTAGTCTCAGCCTACGACTTCATTATCGAAAACGGAATTCGTGTGCCCGCCAAGCGCCACTTGCGCGCTTGCGTCTGCAAGTTGAGGCCGTGCGTGCGCTTCTGCTGTCCAGCCGGACAGTTCTACGATCTGCAGGAGCGCAGCTGCTTGACTGCGCAGGAGCAGCTGCCCCAACTCCCTGGTCAGAGCCACATGGCTATCGAGCTGCAGAATGGCACACAGTTGAATATAGAGCTGCGTTCCCTGTTCAGCGTGTATGAGGAGACCCCCTGCGATCATATGAAAGCCTACATCAAGGATAGCACATACCTCAACTGGACACTGCATGAGGTGATGTCACATGGCTAGGATGGGTCTAAGCGATAGTATTTAGTATACATACTAATTCTAACCTTCACACTCTACCTCACGCAGAACGGCTCGATCATCTATCGGGATCATCTGTTTAGCAAGCATTACTGCTTCACTCCTGTGCTCATAGGCAACAGCAGCTGGAGCTGGCAGCCTTTGGCCTGTGCCCCAGAGAAGCTTCACTTTGTACTGGGCGTAAGAGAGTGGACCTATGCTGTATGTAAGTTCGTGCTATCAGCCTTCTTTAAACAATCGATTTCCATTTCCTTTCATCTTACTTTATGGACTGCCCTCGTATATCTAAAATCTATTATAGCATCTATATATTCAATTGTTAATTGGCTTGCCTCACACACATAATGGAAAATGTAGCGCGAGTCGCTGCCAGGCAGCATGTGCCTTAAAAATAAACACAGTTTGCTAGATTTTCATGGATCAATTCCATTAGTAGCGATCATTAATTAGGAAATTTATTTTGATAATTATGAGCTCAAAACAATGAGTCAGTGATAACAATTGAATCAAAACCATATCAGATCTAATCTACAGGTATCGTCAAAACTCTTCCGGTTGCATATTGATATCTTGATCTCGCTTGATCTCTCCTCTCCTGTTCTTTGCTTATAGTTAACTCCTATATAAGAGAATCGATGATCGATTCTAAGATGCCATTTATATATGTTTATCTATTTCACCTTCCCTCTCACCTCTTCTCGTCTCTAGGTCTGCTGATTTGCATTATATCAATGTTCATAGTGCTGATCGTTCACTTGCTCTGCTCTGGCATGCGCAACAGCTTCTACGGCGTGGCGATCAAATCGTATACGACGTGTGTTATCTTTGGCTATGCGCTGCTGGCTCATCTGACACTCCACGATCCCGCAAGTCTGTCAACGAGCGCCTGCCGCATCATACGTAAGTGTAACGAATGTAAATATAGATTGGGAATATGATTGATTAATATCGATCGATCTGTAGCCAGCTTTGCTTTGCTCTTTCTTGTGCTGTCCTTCTACATACTCAGCTTCATAGCCTTCAAGCTGTATGTGAGCTTCAATGGAGTTGTCTTCACGAAGCTAATGTTCTGGCTGATCTTTGGGCCGATCGTGCTTATAGCTGTGGCCTGGTCGATTTTCGTGGGCCTCAGCTACCACGGGTCGAGGCTGGTCTTCGGTGGCGACACTTGTTGGTTCGATCGTGAGTGACTATGCACGAGTTCACACTCTCGTCCAAATCTTACTACGCTGCTGTCTCTTTCTAGCACGTAACTGGAGCATAATGATTTACTTCTTTGCACCCGTCTTTGTTGCCTGCGCCATCAGTGGCTTCTTCTACGTGCTCACACTAATACGCATCAGCGACGAGCCGGATGCCGATGCGGAGAAGAGCTTTGAGTCCTTGGAGAAGAATCGTCTGAAGTCGTTCTGGAAGTTCTTCACCTACACGGCGCTCACCTGGTTCGTCTGCGTCTGTTCGTTTGCCTTCAACTACTACCGCGACGAGCGTTCGCACTTGAACTATGCCGTTTGCCTCTGCACAGCTTTCCATGGATTCGCGGCGCTCTACGCGCTGATTGGCAAGAATCAGCAGATACAGTACTTTCTGCGGCGCATCGAGGAGAATAAGTGAGTGGCACAGACGTACGGATTATATATATTTATTCATCATTTATCGAAATATGTTTGTTCCAGCGACGAGGACACCTGTGAGAACTCTGTGCCCATGAGCATATATTGAATGGAACATTGTCTTCCCAGTTCGATTGCCGCTGTAGCACAGTTCTGCATGCACTGTGCGCAGACGGCCGTGACATAAACCGACTAACTTGCAGTTCTTAGCCAAGACACCCACCCATGCAGCTTTCAGGCAACTTTCGTTTCGCTTTGAATTAACTAACGGCAAATGAAGGCGGTTGTAAATTGTTGATATGAATAAATATTGTGTGCAATGGTTATTATGCTATAATTATAATATATAATATAATTATATATATAATAATCCATTTTTTAAATTCCATTTTAATTTTTTATTAGTCAAAAAAGAAAATATGTAATAAATTTTGTATATTTTTTTTTTGTGATCTGAAATTTAGTATATTAAATATTAATTGTACTAATATTATATGGAATTCGCAGCTTGGCAGAGAATCTAGAGTTGATAAAAAGTTAAAATATATAAACAATTAAATAACTAAGAAATTTGTTAATATTTCTTTCCTTCTTAGCATTAACATAGAAAGAGGGAGGGAAATTCTATAGCATTCAATACGATACGTGGTGAGCTTTGAGCTCAATCAAAGATTAAGTATACGCATCTAGAAACCCATCAGGTTGATTTGCTTATCTCATATGACTTGTTATTAATTGCACATACAAATGACTAGGAGACTAATTCATGACAGTGTTTTATATAGCTAAACATTCAACAGATTTCAACAGGATATCAGAATCAGTGCAGTTGAATTAACAGAGCTTAAAGTGTTTGAACGTCCCCCAAACATGCGCCAGACCCCAAGTCCCAGGCCCCAGGCCCCAACTCCTGTTTGGTAAACACAAACACAAATACAAATACAAAATTTGTAGCCAGGCTCATTCGCAACCCAGCTCGGAGTTTAGCATCCCGAGCAAACCCCAAAAAGTATACAACAATACATAACGTAATTTACACAACAAAAGCAAACTGCCCGTGGGCCAGAGCAACTAGCTCGAGAGCCTCTCCTCCCTCTTCCCTGCAGCCAACCGCCCACCCTGCCACTCGTTCTCTCTTTAAAGCGAGTTGCAGGCGTTGTTGTTGTTGCTGGCTCGTGGACCGTGGCCGAGCTTCCCCTATCTCTCTCTCTCTCTCTCTCTCTCTCTCTCGCTCACGCTTCCGCTCCCTTTGGACTGCCATATAATAAGTGCACGCCGATTTTGTTTGACATCAGAGGTCAATGGCCGTTACGAGAGCGAGACAACGATAGAGAGAGCATACGCCGCAAGGGAATGCCAGGCACAGCCCTGTCTGATGCCATATGCAGCCTGCATTGAGCTGCAGCAGCGACAGCGGCAGAGGGAACGGCGGCAGCATCCAATCAGCCGCCCACTGTCGCTCTGTTTGGCTGTCAAGCGCAAGGAATCAAGTGGAAAGTGAAACGAGAGCGCACCAGAACTCAACAACAACAACTTCCCAGCACAAACAAAACTAGTACCCCCCCCCCCCTTCCACAAAGCACCCGCTTCTCCTTTTCACTCACTCACTCAGCTCGCACGCTTTGGTGCTCTTTTGATGTGCCTCGCCCTCGGCCGCGCCATCTAACCAAGAGACCCGCTAACTGCAGCCCGCTACCCGTTACCCGTTTGCCGTTAACCGCTTCCCATTTCACATATTATCTCGGAGAGTTTCGGCTCCTGCGCTTTTCGGCTGGGCATACAGCAGCACCGGCGCTCGTGTTAGTGCTCGTGCCAGCTGCGTGCTGTATAGACACACACACACACACACACACACACAAGCTGCATACGCTTGGATCGATAAAACGTAGTAAAAATTCGTAGTATTGGAAGCTGGAAAAGGCGACGCTGCATCCAAGCCAAGCCAAGCCAAGCAGCGGCATTTTGCGTTAACTGACGTGCGCACTGGAAATTCATGCGAGGTAGGACATGTTTGCCGCGTTTTTCAAAGTGCACACATAAACACACACACACACACACACACACACACACGTCACAGAAATTTCTCTCTATATATCTGCATATGTATATATGTGTGTGCTTGTGCTTATGCTGTTTTACAGTTTGAAATGAAGGCACAGGAGCAGCAAGCAGCAGCAACTCATAGTAACTGCACATGCCTTTGTATGCATGTGTGTGTATGTGTGTATGTGTGTGTGTGTGTGTGTGTGTGTATGTCTGTGTGTGCGTGGGATGCTTTAATATTGGCATTGCTAGCCGCAGTGTTAAGACCGCGCCCCGTTTAGTATAGGCACCTGCACACCTAGCAGCTCCAACTCTGCCTCCCTCTCTGTCTTTCTGCCTCGCAGCACTGCTCTGTCTCTCTCAGGACATGAAAATTAATTACTAA
Organism: Drosophila koepferae; assembly: GCA_030914345.1. Classification (NCBI taxonomy): domain Eukaryota; kingdom Metazoa; phylum Arthropoda; class Insecta; order Diptera; family Drosophilidae; genus Drosophila; species Drosophila koepferae. The sequence goes on from JAUESR010000202.1 coordinate 866,612, forward strand.
ATGAATTTATGCTTTTTAATGGCTTGGCTCGCAGTTAAAGGATATTAGACAAGCCATTAAGATGGGCCAGCTAGCTCTCGCTTGCCTCGCCTCCAATGAAGTTTTCAGCTTGCTTTGATTGGAAATTTTGGATTCTATTTTTTTTTTATTTGTCAATTTTTAAATCGAGTTATCCATTGTAAAGCTATCTTCCTGTCAACCCATCCACCACAAATACGACACATAAACATAAGGGGAAACATAAGCATATGAAACATAAGGGGAACAAAAAAATGGAAACAATACCAAATATGTATATTTGGACTAGCTGATAATGTAGTCATAGTCGTAGTTCCGCTCGATTTAACATCGTGGGAAGAAGCAAGCAGTCCATCAATTCGTTTCGTCAACCACGTCGATTCTCAGTTCTCATAACAGTGAGTTCCCAGTTCTCAGTTCTCAGTTCTCGATTCTCTCGATTCGCAGTTGTCAGTTGTCCCCATTTCCGGTCACATCTATGGCTAATGACTTGTTTAGCACCGACGAGACGGGCGATTGAAATGCTACGCACGCAGGTCAAATCAAATGCCATAAATAACTTATAATTAAACATTTCGAAAAATTTACAACTCGAATAATTTATGTTGCCCGAATGTTCAGCGAGCAATTGACTGGAATTCTATATAGTTGAAAGCAGAAACAGAGAACGCTTTTATAATCTATGAGCTGAGTTATCTATGAACGAGTCGAATGGGATGTGGGCGTGGTGCGTGGTGCTTGGTGCGTGGTGGGTGGGGGTGGGGCAAAATTAAACAAACATGCTAAGGTACGTGTGTGTGTATGTGTGAGTGTGTTTGACACACAAAAGACTGAAAGAGCCTCTGTGGAGTGCCAAGCGCTTGGCCCCCAAAGGCGGGCCGGGGGCAAGCCGGTGAGGCAGGCAACCATAAATTCATTCATGAAAACGAATTTGTAACGATTCTTCCTCTGCTTCTTCTTTTAAATGTTTAATCAAGACAGAAACCGATAATAGCTGCACTATCCAAAGCACATAATCAGTTTCTATGACATCTACTCCATAAATACTTTTCCGATTAGCTAAACTTACGAGTTACCCTATAGATATTACTGATCTAGCAAGCTGTCTAATTTGATTGTGTTTTAGTAAACTTTTGCTCTATAAGCGCAGGCCTTATATTAGATAGCATCTATGTGCTTATACACCTTATATCGCAGCTTTCTAGGGTATTCAAACACTTTTCACTTTTAGCCTTGTCTTCTTCAATGGCTTTCGGCTTTGACTTCGTATTTATTTATTTTTTTTTTTTATATTTTGGGGGTCTTAAGCTTTGGGGCACACGCGTGTGCTCCCATTTCTCACCTTCAATGACACCTTACAGCAATAATCATGAAAATTATAAATGACTTTGGTTTTCGTTGCTCACAATTTCTTTTATACAATATATTGCAAGAGAGGAGTTTGTCTCTTCATTATTTGTTGTGGTCGTTGCTGTTGTTTATTTGTTTGTTTTGGCACGACTCTTCAGATTTATTTCATGCCTTGGCTAAAAGTTGCGTTTGTCCATAATACGCTAAAGAGACGAGGCGTCGTCTCTAGCTCTCGCACCAGTTGGGTTTGTCGTCGTCGAAGAGATGCTCTAACTATTTATGAGAATGGGCAGATTGGAGCTGGTCTACGTTGAAATGGGAGGCAAAGGCAAAAAGTAACTTTCTTTTATAATAATATGAATTGGGTCTACTTGGAGCAGAAAGGCTGAGAAATGCGAATAATATCTTCTTCAGTCAACTTCTCTCCCAAATGCTCAATTTGCATTTTAGCTACGTTCGACAGAGAAGTCTGAGAATTTGAGTCTTTCAATCACAGTCTAATTAAACTGATTGCCTAGCTCAAATCTATTTACCTTTGGTTTATATATGTTTTATATATTTATAATAATTGTTTTTATAATAATTGTTACCACTTCCATTCTTCGATCAATTTCTTGGTTCAATCGTTGTTTATCTAGGTCTAGGTCTGCGGGGATCTGTAAAAATCTAAAAAATTGTCTATCATATATTTTTGACAAATTCTAATGATCCCCGATCCTCTCATTATGTCTCTCTCAAATGGTTTTTAGTGACCCTGATGATCTATGATCACTTTCCGCTTATCTTTTTTCCACAGAGTCACAGGGCTCGCCTTATAGTGACTTATTCAACAGTTCAGCTGATGGATGGTCAATGTGTTACGGATTGTAGGGCAAAACGGAGTTTTCTCTATAGCGTTCGGCTGTCAGTTTATGGGCAACGCACGTGTAAATACTTAACACCATTTTTCAGTTGCCGTTGCTTTTCGATTGTCTTTTTCCCCTTTATTTTTGTGGGGGAATTTTTGTATCTCTGTTATGTGGTTGGCATTCGTTGGCTTTCTTTGACAATGCTCCGTAATCGCTTGAACTTCCGAAATTATGCCCCAAAATATGAGCTAACGATCGTACGTGGGGGCCACTCGATTAAGAGCGTCACATCTGAGATTGACGATGCATATGATGATCTAGTACATTTCTCAAGTTCGCCGCTATAGTCCAAGGAGTGAGAGTGCGAACCGTAACTGCAACAGCTCCAATCTCCTCTTACACACATTTTAACAAAACCCCGATTTATCATTATCAATGGGTTTAGGGTACAACTAAAAGCTACAGCTCTACTTCGAGCTCCAGGTCCAGCTCCAACTCCAGCTCCGGCAATTCAGTGCTTGGCTCATTCCACATTCAACAATGTTGCAAAGCATATCTCGTATGCATAAAGTCGATACGTGTATTTGAAAGTTTCTCTTTACAGCCTCTCATTGCGATTCTCATGATTTTATCGAAGTACTGTAATGTGATTTAGAATCTACTTAACTCTACTCCTCTCTACTTAGTTCTTCTCTGTGTTTATCCTTATTCTGTGAGTTCCTTATCTCTTCCCATCCTTATAGCTCTGATTCTGATAATCCTTATGATGTCACTTTTCATCTCAGATCATTTTATTATTATTGTTTCTTGTCTCTTTCTCAAAACACATTGGCTTTCTATGTAAATCTTTTTCTAATCACTTCTTTCCTTTTCCCTACCTACACGGTATTTTCATGTCTTTCAATATCTCCCGTCGTGTGGCCGCAGAATCACCATTTGGCGATGCCGCGATTCACCAATGTCGAAATTTTTGCAGGTCAGAGCATCGAAGCAAAGTTTTTGTTGTCCATTAAGGCTTCCTTCCGAATGAAGCCTTGCGCAACAAAGTTGCAAATCGAAGACGTCGAGTCGTTGCGACGACGCTTGCCCATATGCAATGCATTAATAAGTGATTTGCACTTTTTTCTCTTTATTTCCAGCTGCTTTTTCTTCAGCTACTTTTGACCACCAGCAACAACGGCGAAGCTAAAAGCGAAACGTAAGACACCAAGCGATTCTGCGAACAATCCCATCAAGTGCCAGGCAAGGTAGGTGAGATTTATGACAGCCGTTGTGGATCATGTCAATGTCAGTAAGCAGCAACAAGAGCAAGAGCACTTACTGGATCTTGCACAAAATCTCAGAATCGTATAAAGCAAAAAGTAGAGTTCGAACTGAGCTGAGAAGGGAGAGTACGTTGTCCAATTGTATCTTGGTTAATACAGAATTGACTGTTACTTTTTAAATCGTTGAGGATAACAGGTTAGGCATTACTAATTACTGAATATGGATGATTCTTACAGTCATCAGAGTGCAGTAGAGCACTAATGCAATACTGATCAATGTAAACTGATCCATGATCACTACTTTGATCGCATGATTGAAACTAAACTGATCTTCACTATCGATAATCATGATTGCATAAAAACTGTTCGTAGTTAACAAATGTTCGCAATATGCCAAACGATCCATAATAATAATAATAATATTAAGATCCCGGCTTGATCACATGTTCATAATAAAGAGCAGCTTTGAAGTGCATATACCAAGCCATCTTATGATATGCAGATCACATGCATGCTTATTACATATCTCATCTACTTTAACTGTTTGATCTGGGCTAACGATCGTGATCTATTGAAAGGTAGAGGAGGCATTGTCACTGCTGCTGCTGCTGCTGCTGCTGGCACACGATCTCACGATATCCCCGATCGCCTTCTTAGATCTGGTCCAGTCATCACCAACAGCAGCAGCAGGGGCAGCAGGGGCAGCAGGGGCAGCAGGGGCAGCAGGGGCAGCAGGGGCAGCAGGGACAACAACGGCAGCAGACCGAAACCACATTTTGCGCATAATTCACATTTTCATTTGCCCTGGCCGTTGTTTAGTGCCCATTCTGCCCCTTCTGCCTCTGCCGTCTCTTTTAGAGATCTGTCTGGGCAAAAGGTGGACATTGACCGTCTGCAAGGCGAGTCAATGATCTTCAAACGTGTCAACATTAAAAATAGCAACCAAATGCACCTAGTGCCGCCTTCTCAACTCATGCTTCCTCTCTCACTGCTTTAGCAATATGCCCCAATAGCAGACGCGGACTCAGTCTGTGCCCCAGCCAGCCAGCCAGATATGTAGACGTGCAGACATTTGCAAAATGCCAAACTGAAGAGAGGCCAAAGACACAATCCCAACAACAACAACAACAACATACAGTCATAGCAACAAGTACAGGATGTTTGGCGGCTGTTCGGCGCTATCAACGAAATTCCAGCATTTGATCGCGGGCACCTCAAGAAGATCGCAGGCAGAAATGCAAATAAAACAAGTAAGAAGGCTGTAGTCGAGACGGCTCGACTACGAGATTCCCTGAACCCTGCAAAAGAAGTGATACTCTTCTTCTTTCCGCACTTATGAGCGCACGCTCTCGCGACTTGGGGGTGGGTTGGGCTGAATTTTGGACGCTCATAACTCCATTTCTAGATGAACGATCGTCATAAAATTTTCAGAGTAGATTAAGAGTATCAAAATTCATCTATATGCCAAATTGCAAGTCTCTAGTATTTGAAATGCGTTTTTTTCAAATTGGGGGCGAAGGGGGCGTGACAAACTCTGTGTAATCATAATATCTATCCAAATATATTAGTAGTAGTCTCTAGTTCAAACGGTGTAGAAGTTACGCCCAAAAAACCAAAAAAATGTAAACGAATTTTCGATTTTTTATCGATAATTCGGAAATGTGATGAGTTATCGAAAAAACAAAACAAACTCGAAAAAAACAAAACAACTCGAAAAAAACAAAACAAACTCGTACTGGATACGCAGATTTTGTAGTTTTCAGATTTTGGATGCCACGCCCCCTCCGCCCCCAATTTGAAAAAAACGCATTTCAAATGCTAGAGATTTGCAATTTGGCACATAGGTAGATTTAGATACTCCTAATAAACTCTGAAAATTTCATAAAGATCGTCCAGCTAGAAATGGAGTTACAAGCGTCCAAAGTTCAGCCCAGCCCACCCCCAAGCCACGGCAGCAACTGCGCGGTTAGCAGAGTGCGCGCTTATAAGTGCGTAAAGAAGAAGAGTATCACTTTTTTGCAGGGTTCAGGGTATCTCGTAGTCGAGCCGGCTGTTGGATACATACCTCTTAATTATAGGATTGTGAGGAAAGAGACCAAATGTCTAGAAACTGGCTGGTCTAGCGCTGCAAAAAAAGATGTAAGAAAATTAATTATATTACTCACTATATCAAAATAATGGCATTTGTTATGGATACACAAGTATCAAAGACTTATCTATTGCATCTTCCTCATCTAGCAATATGAAAATCTGCAATCAGTATGGGTAATTTCAATATCCAGATGGAATTGTTATACTAGGATACTTTCTAACATATCTGGCTATATGTGCACGTACCCATCAATAGCAGAGCAGTATACGCTCACCAAGGACGATCTAGGTGCCGCGATTATCTGCGAAGGTAAATTGTCGGGTGTCGCTGTCTTGCCTACACCATATAAATATACCGGAAATATAGCTATATATGTGTATGCCAAATGGATAAGAGCAGCCATTTACCTCCACTTCAAGTCAACTACATCATCACCAAAACAAGCACGAACAGCAGCAAAACCACTAACAGGGTCAACTTCAACACCAATTCGATCCATTTCCGTCCAGCGGACAGTTTTTTGTGCCATCGGCATTTATGTGGCTTATTTGTTGGTTCCAATCTTTTATTTTGATTACAATTTTTGGTTTTACAATAAAATATTTTCCTTGAACCCGTAAAAGCAATAAAAAGGTATCTGCTAGTCGAGTACTCCTTATTGACAATAGGAATTCAGGGTATAACTGATCATGACGAGGAGAACTGAGCAACTGTTCAACCATGTCCTTCCATTCACGATGTCCAACTATAAACATGAATGTATAATCTCAGTTACTGAATTGTATCTAGCACGCATTTATTTTGTTGTCGTTACGATTTGACAATTTGAAATAAATTTAGTAACACAAGCATTCGAGTCAATGTGTTTTTTGTATATTTTTCAATTTTAAAGTTTATTCAAAATTTGCTGTTCTAAAAAACGAAATAAGTAATATTATGGGCGCATCAGGGATTTTGATCATTCCCATTACCTTATTATGCGTATTTAGGTTGGTGACTATGGGTGAGTCGTAGTAATAGCAATTACAGATTGACCAACTAGGAGAATGAAATAACCATTGTTTACTCTTTAAGAGGACACTGATATGCCAGCTCAAACAACTCCGCACGGGTTCAATATCACCATTGATCAAGCTCCATATCTGGCCTCACTGCGTCACTACCGAAAAGAGATGCAACACTTCGGCAGCGGCGTGTTTTGCATGGCTACTATTATTAGGAACCGTGTGCTCATCACATCAGCTCTTTGTTTACATAAGTGGGTACACCTGAGTAAAGTTTCAAGGTTTTATTCTGATATTAATCTTTGCAGAAAAAAGAGGACAGAATCAGTGGTTGTTATAGGGAGCAGTCACATAAAAATCAGAGTCCCAGCAACGAAAATGCTGAGCATCTCAGCTTGGCGTTGGCATCGATTGTACAATTTTCCTAAACTAGAATACGATGTTGCAGTGGTCTTCACTCATGATAATATAGAACCCGTTGCAGGGGCTGTTGCATACGCACCTGTTGGTCACATGGCAGTGCGTAAGGGGGTCAAATGTCTTGAATTCGGCTGGTATCGAAATAGAAAAGTAAGGAAATTAATTATTCTATATCCACTGTAGCAAATTAAGGAAATTGTGCTATTTGTATATCCATAACAATTCTTAATCGATTGACATTTCCTGATCTAGGTAAAAAATTCTGGAAATCTGCAAGCAATATGGGTAACTGCACTAAGTAGAAGAGAATGTATTGATAAGTACATGACGAGACCGGGCTTCACGTGCACCCACTCAACAAGCCCAATGGCCGCCCCAAGTGAGTCAGGCTCCGCGCTGGTTTGTAATAATAGGCTTACGGGTATCGTCGCAACAACAGATTATCAGAACAGGGTAACCATCCTTGGAGCATTGCACTTGTATGCCAAATGGATAAGAGCAGCCATTTACCTCCACTTCAAGTCAACTACATCATCACCAAAACAAGCACGAATAGCAGCAAAGCCACTAACAGCGTCAACTTCAACACCAATTCGATCTATTTCCGTCCAGTGGACAGTTTTTTGTGCCATCGGCATTTATGTGGCTTATTTGTTGGCTCCAATCTTTTATTTTGATTACAATTTTTGGTTTTACAATAAAATATTTTCTTTGAACCCGTAAAAGCAATAAAAAGGTATCTGCTAGTCGAGTACTCCTTATTGACAATAGGAATTCATAAAATAGCTCCACTTTGAAATGCAAAGTTCAAGAAGTTCTCCTCGATACATTTATCAATGGATTGGTCTACAGATTACTTTTATGAAAGCAGAATACAATTAATTGCACCCCCGAACAACGCAACCTCATCAAAGAGTTGATTTGCTTTTCGTACTATGGAGCGACATGTTGCTGCCTACGAAGAATACAATATGCCACTAAAAAACTAAAATGGGTCTTCCAGTAAGAAAGCGAAGGAATGGTTCACGAAGATTCTATTATGGTTATGGAGTAGCCTGCGCAGTCGCTAGACCTAAATCCAATAGAAAATTTGTGGGCGGATGTCAACAAAATAGTTTCTGAATATAAACCAACTAATAATGCAAAGATGCTTTGGGAAGTCGTTCAGGATTCCGGGTCCAAAATGCCCCTTAAACGATACCAGGACTTGCTTGATTCCATATAAAGGTAGCACAATTAAATACTAAATTAAAGGAATATTATTGTTTTCATTTCTTATTTCAAAGTGGTGCTATTTTATTAAATTTTTCGCTGTCGTATGTATGCATAATCTCAGTTATTGAATTGTATCTAGCACGCATTTATTTTGTTGTCGTTACAATTTGACAATGACAATTTGAAATCAGTTTAGTAGCACAAGCCATTCGAGTCAATGTGTGTTGTGTTTGTTTTTCAATTTAAATATTTTAATATTTGTGTATATAAGCCAGTGGGGTTCAACATCAACATTGATCAAGCTCCTTATATGGCCACACTGCGGACCTACTCAGAGGAGGAGAAGTCTATGGGCACAGGCATGTTTTGCATGACTACAATTATGAGGAATCGCGTGCTCATCACATCAGCTCATTGTGTATCTAAGTGGGTACACCTGAGTAAAGTTTCAAGGTTTTATTCTGATATTAATCTTTGCAGAAAAAAGAGGACAGAATCAGTGGTTGTTATAGGGAGCAGTCACTTAAAAATCAGAGTCCCAGCAACGAAAATGCTGAGCATCTCAGCTTGGCGTTGGCATCGATTGTACAAATATCTTTCATCAGAATACGATGTCGCATTGGTCTTCACTCATGATAATATAGAACCCGTTGAAGGGGCTGTTGCATACGCACCTCTTGGTAACATGGCAGTGCGTAAGGGGGTCAAATGTCTTGAATTCGGCTGGTATCGAAATAGAAAAGTAAGGAAATTAATTATTCTATATCCACTGTAGCAAATTAAGGAAATTGTGCTATTTGTATATCCATAACAATTCTTAATCGATTGACATTTCCTGATCTAGGTAAAATATTATGGAAATCTGCAAGCAATATGGGTAACTGCACTAAGTAGAAGAGAATGTATTGATAAGCACTTAAAAAAACCGGGCTTCACGTGCACCCACTCAACAAGCCCAATGGCCGCCCCAAGTGAGTCAGGCTCCGCGCTGGTTTGTAATAATAGGCTTACGGGTATCGTCGCATCAACAGATTTTGCGAACAGGGTAACCATCCTTGCAGCATTGCACTTGTATGCCAAATGGATAAGAGCAGCCATTTACCTCCACTTCAAGTCAACTACATCATCACCAAAACAAGCACGAATAGCAGCAAAGCCACTAACAGCGTCAACTTCAACACCAATTCGATCTATTTCCGTCCAGTGGACAGTTTTTTGTGCCATCGGCATGTATGTGGCTCAGGTTCAGGGTATCTCGTAGTCGAGCAGTCTCAACAAGAACCTTCTTACTTGTTTGCTCATTGCCTGGTGGTTTGCGCGGAGAACCCTTTCATCAAAGGCGCCCATGTCTACGGTCCGCGGTTTTTGCGGTTGCTGTTAATATGATTTTCTGCCCGAGCTTTCTCCATTCCATCTCCTTGTTTTACATCTCTTTTTATACCGTGAACCCATTCAAAATGGCAAGTCGTGGTATAATGATTATGTTAAATGTATGTAAACAGGCAGAAGGAGAATGTGCCAGACCCCACAAAGTATATAAGTATATTCTTGATCAAGGTGACGAGAGCTGAGTCTATTTAAAACTGACCGTTTGTCTGTCTGTCCGTATGAACGCAGAAATGTTATATGTAGGGTTCAGGGGATCTCTTAGTCGAGCAGTCTCGATTAGAGCCTTCTTACTTGTTAAAAATATTATTAAATGGACACATTTGACACGTGAGAAATGAGAAATGAAATGAAACTGAATTTAAATTGGAATCAAATAGATGTAAGCTAGCTTCTAGACATAGATTCACTAGTATTTTAAATAAGAACAAAACGTAATAGAACGGAAGCATATGGAAATGCTTTAGGGAGCTCATTGGACTAGACCGCAGTATATATTTTCAGCTCAGCTGCTTCAAGCTTAAGTAAGGCGAAACAGTTTTCGGTAATCAAGTATGAGCAGCGTTTATTATTTTAAAAGAATTTTGTGTTGGTGGTTGCTTTGTTTTTGAGCAACCTTTCAGATCTACTATATTTCCGCTGACGCCGCCCTGCTTGCTTCACTCTTTTAATTCGTTTGAATTTTAATTACAAGCTGTCAATTGCTGTTCCTTTTTAGATGCGAGCTGCACCTTCATGTTGTCTAGAGTTACAAGCACTTTGAACCCTGCCGTCAGTAGGGCAAAGAGAAACCGAAATTCGTAAATCCCCTCCCACCCACAGCTTAACAACCCTGCATCGCTATCAGTCATAATGTCGTTTGATACTAAGTAATTGGCGATTGCTCATGAAGAGCGCCTAAAATGAAGTCGAAGCTCGTCTGGCTTAAGGGGAGCCCCCAGCCCTCACTTTACAACCTCCCAACCCTTAAATCCTAATGGGGTAACTAACCTAGAAGTGATGTTTGGACCGCCTAGAATAAATATGGAAATCAATTGTTATGCATGCAACTAGGCACTAATCTGAAGGATGCCATAGAGTGCTTCATTTTAAGGCGTGGCAGTCCATAAAAATGGGACAATGCGCTTTTGCCAACGAGCAAGCATCGGGAGCAGCAGTCAGCAGCACGATGCCAAAGTACAGTCACAGCGAACGTGGAAAACAACAACGGGCCATAAAGACGTCTGCTGCAGTTATTTAGCCGTGCTGTTGAACGGGTAGCAGGGCGTGGTGCCAAGCCAGCCGCTCCAACACTCGTCTCCTGCTGGCCATGCGGAGGACATCCTTGTGACTCGACATCTGCCCTAATCATCAATGGTCCAACCTCCCCCTGGTCCTGTGTTAGTTTTCATGGAAGCTTTTTGTTGTCTGCAAAATTTTCGGCGCCTTTTTTTATGCGTTGTTGCTTTCCCCCTACGTGCCGGGCGTGTGTGTGTGAATTTTTGGGGGTTGAATTTTTGGGTTTTGTGATAAGCAGCAAGACAGGCGCCCAGCGTTGAGTGGAGAGAAAGCGCTGCTCGGCTACTTCTGCCTCTGTCTCTGTCGCTGTCGCTGTCGCTCTGCCGCTCTGCCGCTGCCTCTGTGTCTGTGTGTGTGTGTGTGTGTGTGTGTGAGAGAGAAAGAGAGAGAGAGAGAGAGAGTTGTAAGCAGGGCATTGCACTCAAAGCTTCACACAAATACATATATGAGCATATATGCATGCTTGTCTGTCTGGACGCTTTCGCATAGTGTTGTAAAAGTGTTTCTTTTATCCCGTTTCATTTCATTTCGGCTTTTCAGCTGGATTTGCGACACCCGCGCTGCCTGCCTGCCTGCCTATATAATTAACCGTTAAGCTTGGCTAATCAACGGCGCTCAGAGTTGTCGCAGGTGTCGACGGCTATATTGCAGCAGTTTGTGAATGAATGAACTGTCGTTCACTATTGTGCGAGAGTAGTAGACTGTTATAAACAGTTGTAAATTCTCCCAATAAGAGGGGTGGGTGTGTATGTGTGTGAGGAGCGTGGCATAAATTACATCAATAAGTACGCAATTGATCCAAGTACTTGCAATTTTAGTATTTCTTCATATCACATCAGTTGTTGCCTTCTAGTAACAATCGATTTGTTTAAACATTGCACTCCTGCGAGCTTTGAGTAACGGCTATTTAGAATAGTGGAGGACTTACGTATTCAGTGTAAATACCCTTTTGATCAGTTGTAATTGCAAATGGTATCATAAATGTGCAAATCAAAAAATTCCATAATATGTATTATTTGGAGCCTTAGATACCAAACCCAAACTTCAAATAACCTGATATCTATATGAAATACAATCCTTATCTATTTCAGGCTTTCGACCGAAATAATAGCATAGCCATTGCATACTTTTCCTGTTCCTCTTTCATTTCTAACACTCAGGCTCTTTGTCAACTCTGAAGCGTCAAAGTCGTTGAAGCTATTTTCATACCCCGAACCCAATGAAAATGGAAAATCAGGGCATATTGGTTTTGTTCAAATTTATTATAGAAGTTAAGGATACGTAGTAGGCTGGATTCTACTATCAGACATGAGAGGAGAATACAACGTACGGAGCTGTTTCTATTCAGTTTATATTCGGACGAGACAGAGTTTAGACCTATTATTCCAAATCAAACAAAGTTATATAAAATATATTATTTCATTGAATCCAAGTGTATTTGTCTACGCGAGAATATAACTCAGTGCACAAAATCGCTACTCACGTAGCGTTTAACTTAGATGTATCCAGAATCAAGGCGACGAGCGGTCATAGCCATGTTATGCCTCCCTCAAATGAACAATAAAGAATATACTATTTCGATTAACAACCTTATCAGCTCTTGAACCAGTGTCTCCAAATATACCCTATAGATGATTCAAGTTTATTTTATATTTTTGTAATATTCTGAATACTGGCCCCAAAACCCCCAAATTTGGAATCACTTTACAAATAAATGTAGATCTCGTAGTCGAGCAGTCTTGTCTAGAGCTTTCATATTTGAATTTTTGCGCATGGTTTATGGCAACAGGGCCTTTGTCTTCGTCTCTCTGATGAGCATTACATTTGGCATTATAGTTACAGTTACATAGCCTCATGCAGGATTCAATGTGGCCGGCGCTCAGCAAACGCCAACACACGCGCACAATTTCAATGGAAGAATGAGGGAATCATTTGGAAACCGAAACAGGGAGCGGCAGAGGCAGCGAGCAGAGAGCAGAGCCACGAAGCAGCAGCAGCAGCAGCAGCAGCAGCAGCAGCAGCAGCAGCTGAAATATGTTGGGCTAGCATAAAGTGGGAAAAATATCGATTGCTTCGTTGTTTGTTTGTTTTTTTTTTGTTTTTTTGGTGAGGGAGGTAGGCAGGAGGAAAGCTTTGGCTGGAAAGAGACCTCTTGGAATTTGAATGTTGTGTGGAGAGAGCGGGAGTTGTTAGGCGTGCGCAGCATGGGCTTTGGCGCGCGAATTTTCGATTAATGAAAAGCGCGCCAAGCGTTCCACCTTGCTGCAGTGTCACTCACAAGAGGAGGCGAGGCAGAAGGGTGGGGGAGTGAGATAGAGAGGACGGCCGTAGGAATGGATTGGGTCTAGATTCCGAATGCGCTTTCAACTGTCAACGGCGTCCGCCCGGCGTGCAGAGTAACTCACAGAACACAGGCCCGAAACGTTTTACGAGTGCCACAAAGAGCACAGCAATCGGACAACAACCAAATCTGGCAATCAGAAATGCTGGCATTTTCCCAGCGACAGCTGTCAAAAGGACGAAGGCAATTGCGCAAAGCCTCCGAGTGCAGTCTTAAAAGGTCTCCGGAATTTCATTCACAACGAATACAAAAAGAGACAAGAAAAATGCCAACTATCAATTTTGAGTATAAGTTATCGGAGCAGCTGCTAAGTAAGCGAATAACTGTGATCGCAGTGCGCCGGACAGCCCCTACTGAAAGACAAGAGGGGCAGGGTGGAGAATGGATGTGGGTCTGTCTGATTCCGGGTGGGATTTGACATTATCTGCAATAAAGATTACAAGTTGACTTCTCTTTTGGCATTGCCTTTTTGACTGGATGTCTTAAAAAGGTTTATCATAAAACCGCCATCAACAATACCAGGGGCGTAACGAGAGGATGAAGAGGAAAAAGCAGCAACAGAGGCGAAGATTTTATTTGCTTCTTTGTTGCATGTTACATTACCTTGCCTTTACCTCGCCCACCTGCCCCTCTTTGTGCACCTACTGAAAGCGCACAGTCAGGTAGGTCACTCAAGACTTCTTACAGACAATTTGTGGCTCATCTTTAATTTGCATTATAATATGAATTCCAACGGAGAGAGAAAGCTGAGGCGGGCTTGCCTGAAAATATTAAATAAATGGGATGAGTTATCGATATCAAAAATAAGCTCGTACTGCGTTTTGCTTGCTCGAGTATGTATTCGAAAATTGCAAGTGTTTAGCTTACGTGATTTACGAGATCTCGGACGAACAGACGGACAGAATTAATTAGTTAGCCAGCCGGAAAGTAGGTTGTCTGTCACATGAATTTCGTGCTCTCTCAATAAGCAATTTAAATTGGTACAAAATCCCATCCCACCACCATTCGAAGTCCGCCCACGTCACGTCACTAACATTGGATAAATAAGGAAATTGTGAATTGGGAGCTGTCGCTGTTCACTCGTTGAGTTGCGTTGCTTTGGCATTCCTTTACTTTGGCTTGATCCTGACGATCAAGAAATCTCAGTTATTGAATTGTAGTCCGTATTTATTGTGTTTTCGTTACAGCTTGAAATCAGTTGAGTAAGAAAAGCATTCTGAGTGCAATGATAAGCTTTCGCCTGCTCTGTCTTAAATAACACCGATATAGCCTATATATGCCAAATGGATTCAATACCAATTCGATCTATTTATTAACAATAGGAATTCAGGGTATAACTGATCATGACGAGGAGAACTGAGCAACTGTTCAACCATGTCCTTCCATTCACGATGTCCAACTATAAACGTGAATGTATAATCTCAGTTACTGAATTGTATCTAGCACGCATTTATTTTGTTGTCGTTACGATTTGACAATTTGAAATAAATTTAGTAACACAAGCATTCGAGTCAATGTGTTTTTTGTATATTTTTCAATTTTAAAGTTTATTCAAAATTTGCTGTTCTAAAAAACGAAATAAGTAATATTATGGGCGCATCAGGGATTTTGATCATTCCCATTACCTTATTATGCGTATTTAGGTTGGTGACTATGGGTGAGTCGTAGTAATAGCAATTACAGATTGACCAACTAGGAGAATGAAATAACCATTGTTTACTCTTTAAGAGGACACTGATATGCCAGCTCAAACAACTCCGCACGGGTTCAATATCACCATTGATCAAGCTCCATATCTGGCCTCACTGCGTCACTACCGAAAAGAGATTCAATACTTCGGCAGCGGCATGTTTTGCATGGCTACTATTCTTAAGAACCGTGTGCTCATCACATCAGCTCATTGTGTATCTAAGTGGGTACACCTGAGTAAAGTTTCAAGGTTTTATTCTGATATTAATTTTTGCAGAAAAAAGAGGACAGAATCAGTGGTTGTTATAGGGAGCAGTCACTTAAAAATCAGAGTCCCAGCAACGAAAATGCTGAGCATCTCAGCTTGGCGTTGGCATCGATTGTACAAATATCTTTCATCAGAATACGATGTCGCATTGGTCTTCACTCATGATAATATAGAACCCGTTGAAGGGGCTGTTGCATACGCACCTCTTGGTAACATGGCAGTGCGTAGGGGGGTCAAATGTCTTGAATTCGGCTGGTATCGAAATTATAAAGTAAGGAAATTAATTATTCTATATCCACTGTAGCAAATTAAGGAAATTGTGCTATTTGTATATCCATAACAATTCTTAATCGATTGACATTTCCTGATCTAGGTAAAATATTATGGAAATCTGCAAGCAATATGGGTAACTGCACTAAGTAGAAGAGAATGTATTGATAAGCACTTAAAAAAACCGGGCTTCACGTGCACCCACTCAAGAAGCGCAATGGCCGCCCCAAGTGAGTCAGGCTCCGCGCTGATTTGTAATAATAGGCTTACGGGTATCGTCGCATCATCAGATTTTGGGACCAAGGTAACCATCCATACAGCAATGCACTTGTATGTCAAATGGATCAGAGCATGCATTTACCTCCACTTCAAGGCAACTACATCATCACCAAGAAAAGGACGAAGAGCAGCGAAACCACTAACAGCGTCAACTTCAACACCAATTCGATCTATTTCCGTCCAGTGGACAGTTTTTTGTGCCATCGGCATTTATGTGGCTTATATTTTGGCTCCAATCTTTTATTTTGTTTACAATTTTTAGTTTTACAATAAAATATTTTCTTTGAACCCGTAAAAGCAATAAAAAGGTATCTGCTAGTCGAGTACTCCTTATTGACAATAGGAATTCATAAAATAGCTCCACTTTGAAATGCAAAGTTCAAGAAGTTCTCCTCGATACATTTATCAATGGATTGGTCTACAGATTACTTTTATGAAAGCAGAATACAATTAATTGCACCCCCGAACAACGCAACCTCATCAAAGAGTTGATTTGCTTTTCGTACTATGGAGCGACATGTTGCTGCCTACGAAGAATACAATATGCCACTAAAAAACTAAAATGGGTCTTCCAGTAAGAAAGCGAAGGAATGGTTCACGAAGATTCTATTATGGTTATGGAGTAGCCTGCGCAGTCGCTAGACCTAAATCCAATAGAAAATTTGTGGGCGGATGTCAACAAAATAGTTTCTGAATATAAACCAACTAATAATGCAAAGATGCTTTGGGAAGTCGTTCAGGATTCCGGGTCCAAAATGCCCCTTAAACGATACCAGGACTTGCTTGATTCCATATAAAGGTAGCACAATTAAATACTAAATTAAAGGAATATTATTGTTTTCATTTCTTATTTCAAAGTGGTGCTATTTTATTTATTAAATTTTTCGCTGTCGTATGTATGCATAATCTCAGTTATTGAATTGTATCTAGCACGCATTTATTTTGTTGTCGTTACAATTTGACAATGACAATTTGAAATCAGTTTAGTAGCACAAGCCATTCGAGTCAATGTGTGTTTTGTTTGTTTTTCAATTTAAATATTTTAATATTTGTGTATATAAGCCAGTGGGGTTCAACATCAACATTGATCAAGCTCCTTATATGGCCACACTGCGGACCTACTCAGAGGAGGAGAAGTCTATGGGCACAGGCATGTTTTGCATGACTACAATTATGAGGAATCGCGTGCTCATCACATCAGCTCATTGTGTATCTAAGTGGGTACACCTGAGTAAAGTTTCAAGGTTTTATTCTGATATTAATTTTTGCAGAAAAAAGAGGACAGAATCAGTGGTTGTTATAGGGAGCAGTCACTTAAAAATCAGAGTCCCAGCAACGAAAATGCTGAGCATCTCAGCTTGGCGTTGGCATCGATTGTACAAATATCTTTCATCAGAATACGATGTCGCATTGGTCTTCACTCATGATAATATAGAACCCGTTGAAGGGGCTGTTGCATACGCACCTCTTGGTTACATGGCAGTGCGCGTAAGGGGGTCAAATGTCTTGAATTCGGCTGGTATCGAAATAGAAAAGTAAGGAAATTAATTATTCAGCCGCAAAATCGAAAATGTAGCGATTGTTGTAGGAAGCACAAACCTTTAAATCAGAAGTCCAACAACGAAAATGATGAGAGCCGCATCCTGGCGTTGGCATATATTGTATAAATTAGGTTTACCAATGTACGATATTGCAGTGGTCCGGGCTGGGGTCGGCTTCATCCTGTAAGAAAATAATTGATGAACAGATTGATATTTTAAGGATATTGTGCTACTTATCTATACATAGCAAGACTAATTTGTAGCCTTTCCCTACTTTAGGAAAAAGAAGTAAGAGCACCCAATATGCAAGCAGCATGGGCATCGGTCATGAACAGAAGATATTGTAATAGCCGCTTTGGATTAATTGGCTGTGTATGTGCACCAGCTCAGGGAGTATTACTATTGGAATAACCATGAGTAATCTACGTTCCCCGGCGATGTGCAATGATAAGCTTTCGGGTATCATCGCCTGCTTTGGAGAATGAAATAACCATTGTTTACTCTTTAAAACGAAACTGATATGCCTGTTGAAGCAACACCAATTGATCGGCTAGTCGACCGAGTGTGCTCTAACGTCTGCTGTCTCCTCTGTCTCCTTTCGCTTTTCCTCTCCCATCACTGCAATTCACAATCATTTCAAAATTGTCAACTGTGGAAAGGATTCGCAAGATTAGCAGAATGCGCACGCGAATTGACAGGCGAGGACAAAGCCGACCGAAATGATGAACGTACCCTGGAGAGTTGACTAGAGGGATCAATATGTATCGTCCGGGTGCAGCATGAAAGGAGGCAAGGCTAACAACAACGAGATGTCCCAGTGGTCGAAGTTTTTCTACATGCTCTGCAGCTGACGACTCATTGTCTGTCTCAAGTGGGTAAAAACGTTGTGAAACGTTTATAAAGCACACACACACGCACACAAACGCACGCACAAACTTGACCCAATTCCTTTTGTGTGTGTGTGTGTGTGTGGTGTGTGTGTGTGTTTATCCTTGGCGCTGGTGAAAAATGGTGTTTATGAAGCGCTTATTGTGTTTGGTTTGAAGCTGCTTCCGCTTCCGTACTCGAATGGCGTGCACCACAATGAAAACCAGGACATGCCACACACACACACACACACACACACCACTCCCCTTGTCAGCACATGGCCCTGCTGCTGGCTATTTGTTTGGCATGCGCCGCTGCCTTTGGCCAGTTTTGTCGCACGCTTCGGGCCTCCACAGCCGCCACGCATCCGAAACATTTTACGCGTCTATTGGCTTAGGCGTGCCCACGTCCAGTCTAGTGAGTAGTCCTGCCTATGTCCTCCTCGGCCACTTTGACAGCAAAGGGAAACGGAAGCGGAAATTTCGTGCCCATGCGTTTTCATTTTTATTTTATTTTCTTTTCTTTTTTTTTGTGCTAACTGCCGCAGGACTTCTGCTGCTACTTCTACCACTTTATCTGGCTCTGCCTCCACCTCTGCCCCGTTCAGGACGTGGGGTGTTGTGGTGGCTCTTTTGTGGTGAGGCAGAGCACTACCCAAAGTGACATGCCTGACAAGCCACTGAAGTCAACCGCAAGTGTTTCCCATTAGAACATTTCACCAAAGAGTGTGGGGGGTTCCCCCCATCGGGTCGGCTCGACTTGCCCTATATATTATATTATATATATTGTTGAAATCTCATTCTTCTTTTGATTCGTGCGACTGTCGCGCCAAAGTCAAAAATAACAAGTAAGACGGCTCTAGTCGAGACGGCTCGACTTCGGGATACCCTGAACCCTGCAAAAAAGTAGATTAAGAGTATCTAAATCTATCTATGTGCCAAATTGCAAATCTCTAGCATTTGAAATGCGTTTTTTCAAATTGAGGCGGAGGGGGCGCGGCATCCAAAATCTATCTAAGTATACAAATTTGAAGTCTCTTAGAAGTTATGCCCAAAAAACCTAAAAAATGTAAACGAACGGACGGACAGACGGACAGGGCTAGATCAACCCTGATCAAGAATATATATACTTTATGGGGTCTGCCACGCCTACTTCTGCCTGTTACATACTTTTAGCAAAACCATTATACCCTGATTTCCTATTTTCAATGGGTTCAGGGTATAAAAAAGAATAAGGGAAAGGAAATGAGAACCTGCTGTATTGCTTCATAATCACTCTGTGCTCTACGCTCTCTGCTGAACGATTCCCTAGCTGAGATGCTCGACTCTACTTAGAGCTTCCCACTTGAACTTTCCAACTATAGTTAGCAACAAGTTAAGATAAGCGTAATCAGTTCGCTGTCCATTTTCTATCTACCAATTTCCCATTTCCGTCCAAGCGACCCTCAGCAATGTCTCCAAGCATTTCTTATCCCATTCGGGAAACGTTTTTTAATAAAATGTAAATTATGCGTCCTCGTTTGATAAATGTCCATTGGAAAAGTTTTTAGTTCAATATGTTGCCTTAGTTTTGGGATATATATTTATAGATGTCTTTCTACTACCTCTTGTTCTTGTGGCTTTTCAGTGGCTCCAATATTTTATTCATAGTTGACACGAAATGCGTAACAAATCGTTTCAAAGTCGATTCCTCTGACTGGGCCATGAAATTTATAGTTCGTGGCCCGAACACATCGACAGAGGACGAGGGTGAGAGGGTGCGAGAAGGGTGAGAGAAGGATGCGAGGGGCGTGGCAGTCGAGAAAGACAAATATCAAATATATGTAGATGTAGATGGGACTAGGAAGTTGCTGATCTGTTGGCCAATGCCTTGTTGTTGGCGCTCGAATCAAAAATAAATAAATATAAAACCAGTGACAGGCAGCTAGACATCTGAGAAGGGGCATGGGTGGGGCTGGGCGTGTGGCTTGAATAACTGGAAGCAGCTGGGGCTAATAAAAAGCGAATTTGCATTGAATTTCCACGCACGTCGCCAAAGAAATGTGTGGAGCGGAGCGAGGGAAAGGAGAAGGAGAAACTCGTAAATATGATCGAATAGTTAAATAGCCTCTAATGCGAGCATAGAAGACCTCCGAGGCCAACTCAATCCCTAGTTAAGGCTAACCAAAGGGGTTCCCTGAACAAGTGAATCATAGCTGATATTCTTCCTCCTTTTGGGTGTTCCCCTTTCTTTCTCTCTCTCTCTCTCTCTCTCTCTCTCCATCGCTTGCTTTTAAAAAATGGGCCATCAGCAAAGTTGCTTTCATTTGGGATGTTTACAAACAAAACGCTGCGACAGAAATAAAAGCAAACAAATCTGTTACCTAGCCTATCCCCATTCTTGTCTCTCTCCCGTTTCGCATTGGACTACCTACACCAGCACTCTACCATCCCCCTAATCCAGTTAAAAAAATGCAACTCTGCATTTGTCCGCTCGCCTTTTGGGGCTTTCAATTTTTGCGCGCTAAATGCAGATAAGGCTGAAGTCCGGTCCAGGCGGCGACGTCGGCCTCGCAGTTGGCTATCAGGTTACAGCTCCACAATAT
Organism: Drosophila koepferae; assembly: GCA_030914345.1. Classification (NCBI taxonomy): domain Eukaryota; kingdom Metazoa; phylum Arthropoda; class Insecta; order Diptera; family Drosophilidae; genus Drosophila; species Drosophila koepferae. The sequence goes on from JAUESR010000202.1 coordinate 887,327, forward strand.
GTATTTCCCCCGTCTCCACTCCACTCCACTCCATCCCCACTTGCCCTCTCTCAGTTCCCAGTGTAATTCAAGCCCCTTGCCCCGCTTTTAATTGAAAAATGCCCGTGCGAGCCGACGAAGTTGCAGCTCGTAACTTGACATCGAAGTAGGCGACGCTCTGCTTGCTGGCCAGAGGGGATGGAGAGGCGAAGGGCAGCCGGGAGGTGGTGCTAGGGGACACATTTAAGTGCTTGTGGCATCTGTGGCAGCGCACGTGCAACGGCTTTTTGTCAAAGTGTCGCCAGCGACGTTGCAAATTTGCGCGGGAACTTTTTTATCCACAAACCGACAATATTCTCCCTTTCCTCCGCTGCCAGCAGTTGAAGCCTCGGTTGCGGCTTCATATTTACTCAAACCCGGGCGAGCGCGAGGCCTAGAGGGGCAGAGCATGTTAGCTTTTATGAAAGCCAAACATTTGGTCGGTTCATGTGAACCCACGCTAATCCATTTTCGCAAACTGATGAGGTTTGGCGCGGGAGCAGGAGGAGGGATCCAGACCCCTTACAGCCTGCAGCTGGACTGCTGCGAGCGGGGCCGCCTAATGCAAACAGATCTGGCGTTATCAGGGCTATGGTGTGGGGGCTCGGTGCTCGGGCCTATGGAGTCTGGAGTCTGGAGTCTGGAGTCTGGAGTCTGGAGTCTGAAGTCTGCGCTGGCTCTCGTTTGGGTGGCGACTGGTTATGTAAGCCGAGAGCATTTGGCCCCGTCTTTTGGACCGAATTCGCATTCGCAAAATTAGTTTTATGCAAATGCTGAATGCCACATAAATTTGCTCTACAAAACTGCAGCATGCAACAAAGTGACCAAGGGGCTAAGGAGGCTAAGGAGGGCCTGGGGTCTAGGGACTGGGGCAATTCGAGTTGGACTTCCACTTTCGCCTGATGTCTTTTGTGACCACAGAGATTGCGTTACAATAGCAGCCAGGTGAGCAACCAGGTGGGCCTAGGCTGATAAAGATGATAGACACCGCATGTGCAAGAGAGATAGAGTGGGAAAGGGAAAGGGAAACGGAAAGGGAAAGGGAGGGGAGAAAACGAGTGTGCAAAAGTGAAATTCAATTTATGTAGACAAAAATACCGAAGCACTTTTGAATTATGCAATGTAAAGAGGGAGCGAAAGAGAGAGAGAGAGAGAGAGAGAGAGAGAGAGAGAGAGATCGAGATGGAGAGAGAGAAAGAAAGGGGAACACCCAAATTTGACAGGTTAGATCAGGAAAGAAAGGGAACTGTGCAGCTGACCTATGGAAAGTTAGTGATCTCTGCGGATCGCACTTCTAGCTCTTTCGTATAATCATTTCATTGATCCCCATCCAACTGTGCGAACTCGGCAGTTCCCATCACGAAGTACAGACAGATCTCTTTCCAATTCCAATTCCAATTCCAATCTAATAAGATATCCGATTTGTATCGTAAGCGAGCAGTCAATGTCATAAATAAGTCGATGTCCCATAATTTAGCTGCCAGACAAAATGTGGGGAAGAGAGGAGGAGGAGGAGGAGGAGGAGGAGGAGAACGAGAAGTCATTTAGAATTCCATTGGTAAACGATCGTTTAGCGTGTTTAAGGCAGGAGGTGGAACAGGCGGAAGGTAGGCTAGGAAGTAGCTGAAGGATACACGCACACGTGAGCCGCCACTGGCAAAGGGTGGAAGCGGAGCAGGGGGTCGGAACTGTGGCGATTCAATAATAGCTGTTGGAACAGTCGGCCTATGCGTCTGCTTACCCGCGTGTCTGTGTGCCCCTGTCGACAGCTGAATTATCGCTTTGTTTACTTGATAATGAAAAATGCAGTGCGTGGAATGCGCGACAGACCAGAGGCATAGACGGGCACGAGAGTATCGTGGCGGCAGCGAATTCGGCGGTCGGCGGTCGGCGGTCGGCGTGTGAAATGTGACACGCAATGAACGTCACGTACGCACTTCAAGAATATGATGTAAAAGAGTGTGAAGAGCAAGAAGCAAGAAGCAAGAAGCAAGAAGCAACGGCGGCTGACACCCAAGCAAACACCCACTGCATTACCCCCGCCCCTCCGCATTCTCTGTATCTGTTCCTTCCTACCTACGATCGCATTCAATTTGTTGCCAGAGGGGGCTGCGGCGGTACAGTTGCCCTGGAACAACCATCGAGGTCTGCCACCCCTCGACGCAGCTGGTGGCAGCACCTGCCACAGGGATTAGCACGTTCACCTGGGTCGCATCCATCAACTGGATTAGCTGTGCACGCGGTAAAATTCCATTCCAAATTGGGGGCGTCCAAACACACACGCTCACACATAGAAATAGACAAACAAATCGTGGAAAACTTTCTTTCTTTGGGCTTAGACCATTCTCACTCCTGATTTGGATTCTTATAAGAAATTTCTAGAGCATTTCATCAAAATTGGGGAAAGTGAATAAAATTGTTGGGAATAAATTTGTTCACAAATTGCAATAAATTGTGTCTGAAGATTTCCAGATTTTCCGACCCACGTAATTGACACTTGAAATACGTATGTATATGAAGTAGATTTCCTAGTAACTCAGCGTTAAGTACATTTCCCTTGCCGTTCTGTTGTTTTCGGCAATCAGCTATCGGACTATCGCATCAACCTATTGGCGGGTGTTTCTTTCTTTCCAGAATGGTCGCACAGCAGCCCCTGACCCGCAGCACGCAAACACACACACACAGGCACACACACACACACACACACAGACACACACACAGAGGCACGCTAAACAAAGCCAACAAAAACAACAATTACAATCTGCAAAAGGCATTCGTCAACAGTGTCTGCTGCTTCTGCTGCTGCTTCTTCTTGTCTTCAGTTTTTGTTTTTATTTCGTTTTTCGTTACGAGACCTTTTACACGCACACACAAAACGACAATTCGTCTGCCGTCTGGCTTCAGCAGCCCCTATTCCACAACCCATATCACACTCACACTCACACACACACACGCACACACGCACGCAGCACGTAAGCGTTGTAAAATTACAACAGTGCCGAGCGAGCACAAGTGAAATTGGCACGAGGCTCGCTCCGCTCACTCGTTTGGTCGCTCGGCTGCTGTTGTGAAATTCCCATTCCACACATACACAGCTAAAAACGCACACACACTGTTGCGGCTCGCTCACACGCATACAAATTATAATTGTTTGTTATTCTTTTGTCTCGCTCGCACGCTGGTTATCGGATTTCAGAAAGGCGCATCAGAAGCAGCAGCACAACAGCAACGGCAACGGCAATGGCAGAACAACAGCAACAACAAAAACATACAAATGTATATACTCAAATACTACTGCATACTACGACAACAACAAGCTGAGAGTGCGCTCTCTTTAGCTCACACACAGAACCAAACACACACAAACGCGACCCCTACCATTCCATTCATATATCGCTTCGCGTAGTAGACAGAGACGGAACACAGTGTGAGAGCAGCGCGCGTACAGACGCCGCCGCCGACGCCGCAACGAAGAAGAAGAAGAAGGAAAACAAAATTATTTACGATTTATTTTGATCCACGACAGATAGACGAGGGGTTTTTATGTCAGTGGCAGGTCGGGGCTGCTCGCTTGCCAGTCAGAGAGCGTTTGCGTGTGTGTGTAAATCGGATTGGAATGGCAGCGCAGCGCACGGCACCGCACTACACCGCAGAGGGTACAGTTGGCAATGGCACGCAGAGAGTGTGCGGTAATAAACTAAGAGAGCACAACGCAAAATGAACTGTGGAACGTAAGTATTCATTTTGGTGTGCTTCTCTTTCGGTCCAATGCCACATCGTTCCAGTGCGCGTTTTCGGCTCTCTTATGCCTTGCATACACTTTCGTAACATTGCCGTTGTGTTGCGCTCTTTTCCGTCGCTTGCCTTCTCTGTTTTTGCTGGCATTCTGTCTCTCCCCACTCTAGTTCGTTACAAACTGCTTCTTCTTGCGGCTGTGACGCGTCGCTGCCACTGCCGCTGCCGCTACCGCTGCTGCTGCTGCTGCTGTTGCTGCTGTTGTTGTTTTTTGTTGTAAACTGTACGCGAATGATTTCTGTTGTTTTTGTTATTGCTTCGAGTACATTTTACGTTACGTTTGTAAAATTGATCAATTCCCCGCACTCTTCCCCCTTCTCTCAAGCACTCGCTCTAACACTCTCTTGCCCACGTTCCATTTCCATGCCCATTATGAGTTCATAAAATTAGAAATGTTAAGTTTATTGGCGCGCTTTCCGTCCCTTACACACACACACGCACGCACACACAGGCACAGACACAATGAGACCCACACAAGGTGCAAGCGGGAGTCTTCTGTCTTTGCTTTGTCTCTCTCTCTCCCTCCCTCGCTCCATCAGTCATCTGTTTTATTCTGCGCTTTGTCTGTTTCTTCATCATATGCAGTACAAATCAAAATAAACAATTTACCGTTCCTCTTTTCTCCACTCTCAGGTTGAATGAACCAAAGCAGTGGAGTAGTCTCACATTCGCGAAGGGGATGAGCACAAATCTACTTAGTAAATGTCTGTCTTAGAAACTCTCCCTAGGAATATTGTCACTTTAATTGCCATAAAATGCCAAATGGGGCGTGGCACGTGTAAAACTTTACGTTATTCTTATACCACTCAATGCGAATAACAGTAAATGCGTAAAGTATATGAATATGGTTAGGGATGGGGCTGGGGGATGGAGTTGGGTCTTTTGGCATTGCTATAGAAAGGATATCGGAATATGTTTGGTTTGTCTAGCCTTTGTTGTGAGCTCCATAACTTAGGCAAGAGCGCTCAAGTTTATTATAAACAAAATCATTTGAATATTTATTAGCAATAAATGCCACAAAATAAAACATAAAAAAAATAAAAAACAAGAAAAGAACACTACAACAAATCAATCAAAAAACAACCCTGAAGGGAACAAAACAAAAACAAAGCAAGAACAAAACACGACAATGGAAGATACAATATATTTATATATACAGATGTATATAGGAAACCAACGGTAATGTGCGTGATGAGTAGCGAATATACATAGCTGTAAATTGGAAATGTTGCCTAGCGAATGATGGGTGTAGAAGTGGAGACTCGGCGGGGCCGGTGTCGGGTAAACAGCTCTATATATATACACTTATATTACATATAAAAACAACATATCTTATGTTTCATTACAAATATTCTATTCTAACCCTCTAACCTAGAGAATTTGGAATAACTAACTACTACTCGATTCTTTAATTCGACTTTTTCCCGCCAGATCTGGCGTGAAAAAAGTGAGCATGGCATCACACTCTGTGTGTGTCTGCGTATGCATCTTCAAGAGTTGCAACCGTTAATCCCCTTGAAAATGTCCCACTCTCTCTCTATCTCTCTCTCTCACGCTGCGCTGCGTCGTGTCAGCTCCAAAGTCCAAAGCGCGACTTGACTTCCCATTCATTTCTAGCTCGAGCTCAAGCTACAGTTACAAGCTGCTGCTGCCATTGTTGTTGTAGTTGTTGTTGTTGTTGTTGCTGCTGTTATAATTTTTTTGCGCTTTTCTGTTTTCATTATCCGCTTTGGCACATTGCATAACGGCTTATTAGCAGCAACTACAAAGCGAACAAAACAACAACAAAAATGCTTAAGCACCTTTCCAGTGGAATTTCCAATGCCAAATTTCTGCCCCACTGGAACGCATCTGTGTTTCCATTGCATTATCGTCGCAGTTCCAGCAAACCGAAAGCCAGCTCGATTGCGGCGAAACAGATTTCTAAAAATAAATCAAATTGCAGCGAATTCGCAAGAAATTCACTAAGCTTAACGTGACTACAACAACAACAACAACAACATTTGGGTAAAGCCCAAAACCAGCAGCCGCAGCTGACGGCCTGAGCGTGTGTATGAGTGAGATGGCAATAGACACGCCTGGGGGGCAAGATTAAGTCGTAAGCGTGGAAATTCCGCTTGCAACTGGCGCCGAGGCCTGGCAATTGGAATTTATTAATTGATCAATAATTAGCAAAAGCAGAAAAAAAACTAAAAAAAAAAAAAAAACAATTTACATTTGATTTCATTTATTTTAATTAGCTTTGATTAGATTCCAGCTTAGCTTCACGATTTATGGAACCATTTAAGTTGATTCCAAGTATTATTGAAATAGGTTTCACATGGATTTTTTATCTCTAAAATAATATGTTTCAATCGAAATTTCTATATTTATTTATTTACAAATATATAAGCTAAATTAGATTAAAGTAGTCGAACTGGTTCCTTTCCTTCACATCAATCGGAGAGAAACTTCCTTTCTAATTCATACAAGTTCCACAGAAAATAGAACTAGTTCCTTTCACACTATAAACTGTCAGTTTCTGAGAAAATGGAAAATTTTCTTTTAAGTAGCCTGGCGATATCGTTTTACAACATTTTCACCAAAAATTTCCCACAACAGATTCTCAATGTGAGAACGGAAAATAGGAAAATTCGAATCCGAAAATAGTTTCGAAATGCAATTTCTGCTTTAGCAATTAGGAAAAGTCCCAAGCAATTTTCTTGAATTGTTTTTCTTTGGCCGGGGCAAATGACTTCCGGGTGCAGCGCATGACAAATGATGACATGAGCTATTTGACATGAGCTATTTGACATGCGAATTTGACAGGCGAAGGGCTAGCGCGAGTCAAAATAGAAACAAAAATAGCTAGAAAAATAACCAAATATGGGGAAACGAGACTTTTGAGCAGTAAGTGGGGAGCCCACTTGGCTCGTATAACCCTATCCTACCCGCCCCCTCCATTCTTTCCCCGCCTCTGTCCCCTTCCATTCTTCAGCTGTCAACATTTTGAGGCGTGGCACAATGATGACCAATTACTTGGAAAATACAACAATGTTGCAAAAGCCAAGGGAACAAGTTGCAAGCGCAACCCCCTCACTCTCGCTTCCCCAACCCCATCTCTGTCTGTCTCCTTTTCTCTTGCTGCCTGCGCCCACAAACGTCAGCTATTAAGGAAGAGGAACAGGGGCGGGGCTTAAGCAAGGGGGCTGGTTTCGCACTGAGGCGTAGGATTGTCGCAAATTCAATTTCCGCAAACGCAAAAACAACAGCAAGTGTCGTTGCACTGAGCGAAATTTCATTTAAATTGGGCTTATCTGCATCGTGAAATTAAACTGAAAGCTCTTTAAATTTAATGTCTAAATAGAGAGAGTTTCCTCATCATATATTTTTGCTATCAAATTGATCCAACAATAAAATTTTTCTTTTAGTTTTTGCCATGCTCACCGCTCATTGCTATCCATCTTTTCGCTCAGTGCATTAACGAGCTGCGCTAAAAACCTCAAGACTCCACAAAAGTCCAAAACGATTCACACATTGTCGCAGCAGCAGCTCCTGCTGCTTTATGCCTCTCTCCCTTCTCATTTCCCCCCTCTGCACAGGCCATTTTGGCTTTGGTGTTAATTGCTGTCACATGGCACACGAAAGGATCCATGCGGACTGTCTCCCTCCCTCTCTCTCTCTCTCTCTCTCTCTCTCTCTCTCTCCTCTCTCTCTCTCTCTCTCGCTCCTCGTTTGATGATTCAATTGTGAGCAAGTGCAGCAGCCTCTTCGTTATCTGTCTCTCCCTCTCCCTCCCTCTCGCTCTCCTTTCTCCTCTTCACATTTGACACTTGTCGCCGACTGCGATTTTGAGTGTCGAGGCATGCTTCTGGCCATGCCCACTCGCCCACACGCCCACCGCCCATCTTCGCTGTCATAAGTGATTTTTACAAAGTGTTTTGCGTGAATTGTTGCGCATTTCTTTCCATCTCGCACCTCCGCCGTCAGCTCCGCTCCGCTCCCTCTCTCTTCCACACTCTCTCTCATTGCTGTTGTATTCTGGTTGGATTTACAGCGTGCGCCACGTGACATTCGCCAGACACTTAACGGACACTTGCCACATGCCACATGCCCCTTCTGCTGCTCAGCTGCTTCGACTTGGCCGGCAAATAAACGCGCGTTACGCATACGCCCCGTGTCAACGAAGCAATTGCAGTTTGTTCCCAAATGGGCCTGGACTTTGTGATACCCTGTACGTTCAATGATACCCTGTTAAGCAAATATTGATGATTTCATTGATTTCATTTATTGATAATTTCTCTCTTACTCTATATTATTACTATATTTCCTGTCTCTCTCAATCTCTCTTTGTCTCTCTTCAGCTTTAAATCTTTTAGAGCCACGAGTTAGCGAAAGAAAGAGTTATGTTGGATGAATGTTCTAGGATCTATTCTAACCTATTACTAATTAAGTTAGTCTCCAATCGGAACTCTCTTCGAACACATCCACCCAATCACACGCAATTAACGTCGTTTACAGGGTATGCCTTCACATGCTGAATGCAATGTGGGAATTCGTTCGCAGCAGCTGTGGCAGGAGTAACTGCCTGCCTCCTGCGACGCGTTAACATTGTTGTTGCAACATTTTGTACTGTTAACTGTGGCCTTCAATGACTTCCCTTTAGGTTGCCTTTTGTCATTGCTGTTTGGTTGGCGCAAACATTGTCGCCAGCTGCAAAGCCGTAAAGAATCCATGAAAAAATATATGCAACGTGGCGTATGCGCAACGGCAGCAGGAGACGGCAACAGCAGCAGGAGACGGCAACAGCAGCAGCCTTTGGCATCATTGGCGCCAGCCTCGCGCATTCGACGCGACAAATAACGATCGAACAATTTTAACGAGTTTCCAAATAAAAGGAAGACTCGAACCACCCCCCTCTGCACCCATTGAATCCTCAACCCCTACTCGGACTTCCGTTCGACCGACTCCCTCAACAATTTCTCAAGAATCCCTCAAAGTGCAGTAAGGGAATTACAATAAGCGAATGGACCAGACGAAGGCGAATGCGGGAGGTGGAAGATGGAAGATCGTTAATTAAGTATGAATATATATGGAAATCCAATTACTTTGTATATCATGCACAAATTGTAACATTGTTAAATAGTCGATTGCTCGATTAGGTTATTATAGGCTCAGGCCATAAGCTGTCAACTATCTCCATGCTGTGTGGCATATGCCTGCAATCAACTACAACTAAAGCCCTGATGACCTTTGATAAGAACAGTTCAATGATTCTTGGCTAATGTTAAAGTTTCCTGTTCAATAGTTTATCAGGCAAAGTTTACAATGTGGATAACATGAGGCGCATGCCGCTGATCATAAATAACGTGATTATGTACTCTATAAATGGCTTCATATATATAATGTATATAGATATATATACATAGTTGTAGTTAATGTCGTAGTTAATGCAATTGCAGAATTGATTGCAAATAAACTCTGAACAATTTACAACATGTGACGCTCGTTCACTACACGTGTGTGTGTGTGTGTGTGTGCGTGTGAGTGTGTGTGCATGCACTCGAGACGCCTCAAAGCACTTGAGTTGTCTACACGCGCAGTAGCAAATGCAGCGCCCTCCCTCTCGCAAAACCAAAAGCTAACATGATCTGCCCAAAGTACTATGTACCCCCGCGCTCCGCTCCTGTACGTTGCTCTCTGCTCACTCCCTCGCTCACTCTCCCTCTGTGTCCAGCCCAAAAGCTTGCGCTCGCCTCTTTTTGTTTCACGAGCAGCACGCAAAACTAGCAAAGGAAAGAGAAAGACAACACACACACACACACACACACACACACACACACACACACACACCGAAATGAGCATAATAAGAAAACTATACGATAATGGCAAATGGCAGCTTGGTGAGGGGAGCGAGCGTGTGTGCGCGGGAAGAGAGCAGAGAGATAGATAGTGATGGAGTGACGAAGTGAGCGAGCGTGTGAGTGGGAGGGAGACGGGGAGAGGAGAGAGCGCGCGCACCCAGCGCTGTCCACAGCGATTCCCATTTTCAGCAAAATTGTTTCTGGTTCCTGCAGTTGTTTTTGTAGATTTTACGCGAGTTTTTTTTTGTTTTTGTTTTTGTTTTACTACAAAGTAAATGTCAAGTGCGAAGCAAGCGAGTGAATGACTGAGCGTGTGAGCATTACAGCCGACTCGCTTGCCCGCTTGTGTAGTAAATGGCCTTGGGAACGGTTTTTAACCTCATTTTGATAACCAAAACAAAATACGAAAAACAAAAACAAAAAATCGTCGCTCGGCACGCAGGCAACACGCTAGCCAGGGGCGTCACAGGCAGGGCGGCCGTTATGTAAAGGGTGCGGTCAGGGTTACGAGAAATGCAAAAAGAAAAGAAAAAAAAAAAAACGACTTTGTAATATTGTAGTTTAGATCACATGAGGAAACCCCCCGCAACCAATAAGCGTGCCAGCCAGTTAATATGCCAGCTAAAAAATAAAACTAAAATGCGCAAACAATATAAATATAGCATACTAAAGAGCCGAGTACATGGCATAAACAATTTATATACATATATATATGTATGTGTAGATGTGACTAAAAATGAGAAATAAAAATAAATTGAAAATCTATGCATGCAAGAAAAACTAAAATAAAAACATAAATCAATATAAAATGAACCAAACTGCAAGGCAGCTGCCAAGCTAATTTGTTCTTCTAAAAGGAAATCCAAAATATTAAATATAAATTAAATTAATAACTCTAATGCCCACACGCTCAGTCAATCATTAATAAATTACATAATCTGCAAATTTATGGCAAATCTTTGAGATACTTTTTTTAATTTTTCCCAACTTCTAATCAGACTTTGTTTTCATTGATCTTTACTCCAAATTGCTCTGCTCTTGCTCAAGCTTCAACTAACCTATGATGCTCCGTCGTGTAGGGTATTCGAGAGCGCAAGCGAGCGAATGAAAAGTGTATAATAAGTGGGTGGTTGGTTGGGTGGTTGGGTGGCTATGAAGTGGTGCTTGGACATTTGGCTCGCGGCTTTTGTGGCTTATTTCACTTCGCAAATATTTATTTATGGCGGCCAATCGATGGGGGCTGCAGAGAGGGAGCCTGAAGTGGGTGCTGCACATGTGTGTGCTCAGGCAGTTCTAAGCCAGATAATGACGCTCTCACCTGCCACGCGAATGCGTTTGTTATCACGAGTCGAGCCCGCCGATCTTGTGACTGGGGAGGGCAAAAGCAAAATAAGCTCCATTACACGTTCGCCCCCTTTCCTCGACTCGCGATTCGCGATTCCCGTGTTTTGCGTTTCCCGTTTTCCGCTCATTATGCAATGCCAAAATGCCGCCAGTGCCAATGGCCGCTAAAGAGCTCAAAAGATAAGCGAGCCCATAAATTACGTATACGCAATATTTGGGAATAGGCGTGGGAAAGCAAAGTGAATAACTGGCAGGCGAAGGCGGCCTATGCAATGACCACGAGATCAAATGCAAAGCATAATTGAGGCAAGTTGCTCGACCTCGAGTTACCCTGTGATTTACTAAGCTTTTTTGCCGGTTCGATTCGACTATGCAAAGCCATTTCTGCTCAATGTGATTTTCAGCTTCTCTCTTCTTCTTTCTCTACTTTTTCGCAGTTTCCCTTTTATACATATCCCTATTCCTTCGCCTTCTCTCTCTCTCTCTCTCTCTCTCTCACTCTCTATCTCTCTCTGCCCTTATCCTAAGTTGCTTTCACTTTCTCTTTAGGCTCTTTCGATTTCCCTCTCTATTATGATCAACCTTTCAAACTATCTGCTTATCATTTGCTCTCTTTGTGGTTTTCTTGCTCTCTTTATTTATACCTTTCTCCAGTTCATTCTTCGTCTATGTCTTAAGTGTTTCTCTTCTATGAGCATATTTCTTTTCCAAGTCTTTCTCAATTTCCCTGACATTTATTTTTTCTAACTCTGTCTCATTCAGTCTTTCTTTCTCTTTTAATCAGTTATTCTTACTCTCTTTCTGCCTTCCCTCTCTTTTTCTTGTTTTCCCGCACTCATTTCTCTCTCTCTCTCTCTCTCTATCTCTCTCTCTCTTTTGTAGCCCCATTTAGTCCTTCCTTCAGAATTCTACTATGATTCCCCTTCCCCCTCTTTTGTCCCTGTTTTCCTTTCCTAGTACTACATGGCTCTAAATCGCTATTTCCCTTGATATTCGCACAGTGAGTATATATTTTTGGGTATTTCCGTTTCCTTTTGCTACCTCATAAACAGCTCCAGCTCCAGCTCCAGCTCCATGCGCCCAAGCACAGGGTAGATCGACCAACGCCAAAGTTCATTGCCTCACTATATTTGGCGCCAAATTTTGCTTGGCGACTCATCGCCAAGCGTTCGCATTGTTGTAGTTTTATTTCTTGTTGTTGTTGTTGTTGTCAGCTCGTGTTTTGATTTTTTTCCTTTCGCTAGCTACTCATACTCACTCTTACTATTGTTGTTGTTGTTGCTGTTGAGTTTATTGACTTGAACGCCGAGAAGCGACTCACAGAAAGGGAGCAGCGACAGCGGAGGCGACAGCGGCAGCGGGTGGTGTTGCCAGTGGGGCCCAAATGGCTGAGGAGGTGGAGAAGACCCGGCCCCTTCTTTTAATGGGGTAAGCGAACGCTTATGGAATTTGCCACCTTCGCGGCGATACGGCAGCTCTGTCGACGATCGGCGCTCGCTTTTTGACCGCACATGAACCGCGGCGCATGAATCGGGGAATGTGCTGTGTAACTGCGTGCTAACGCCGCAACCCTGCCCCCTTCCCCCACGCCTCCCGCTGCCATTGCTCCCTCCCTTCTTCAGTGCCCAGTTCCATGCAACAATAACAACAACAGCTGGAGGAGGCCAGAATGTGAAGCCAAAACAAAACGGGCGCAAATAAAAACAGAATATGGGGAAATACGTGCGAAAAAAAGCGAAAATTGTTGGTTCTCGGTGTTTTTGGCTCGAGAACCACAACAACAGCAGCAGCAGCAACAACAAAAAGTGCGCGTTCCCAGTGCCAAGTGCCAGGTTAATGACATCAACAACAACAACAAAACAACAACTACTATATAAAAACAAAAAACAACAATTACTGCCCATAAAAATGAAGCAACAACATAGCAAATTACAACAACATCAACAACCACCACCAACACCACAACAACAGCAAAAAGGCAAAGTGAAACAAAAAGTGTATTTAATGTCGTTGTTGTTGTTGTTGTTGTTGTTGTCTTCAGCAAAAGTTTCTAGCCCACGCTCCAAAGCCCCTTCAATAGCCCTGATCAAGACTTTAGCCATCCCTCTCTCTTTTTCGCTTTTACAGCGTTTTGCTATCTCGCTCACACAATAGACCCTTACGAAGAACCTGTTCGACAAGTCCAATCACTCACCCGCCTCCCTTGCCCAAAGTAGCGCTAATAGAATTCTTGAGCAATGTCAGGCATAACTCTCCATATAAATACTCTACACCTGGAATGGAATATGGGAAGGGGAGTTCGGATCTATCTCTTTCTATCTAGATGCAGATCTTTGGGTGTATCTGTATCTGTATATCTGTATCTGTATATCTGTATCTGTATATCTGTATCTGTATATCTGTATCTGTATCTGTATATCTGTATCTGTATATCTGTATCTGTATCTGTATATCTGTATCTGTATATCTGTATCTGTATCTGTATATCTGTATCTGTATATCTGTATCTGTATCTGTATATCTGTATCTGTATATCTGTATATCTGTATATCTGTATATCTGTATATCTGTATATCTGTATCTGTATCTGTATCTGTATCTGTATCTGTATCTGTATATCTGTATCTGTATCTGTATCTGTATCTGTATCTGTATCTGTATCTGTATATCTGTATCTGTATCTGTATATCTGTATCTGTATATCTGTATATCTGTATATCTGTATATCTGTATATCTGTATATCTGTATCTGTATCTGTATCTGTATCTGTATCTGTATATCTGTATCTGTATCTGTATCTGTATCTGTATCTGTATCTGTATCTGTATCTGTATCTGTATCTGTATCTGTATCTGTATCTGTATCTGTATCTGTATCTGTATCTGTATCTGTATCTGTATCTGTATCTGTATCTGTATCTGTATCTGTATCTGTATCTGTATCTGTATCTGTATCTGTATCTGTATCTGTATCTGTATCTGTATCTGTATCTGTATCTGTATCTGTATCTGTATCTGTATCTGTATATCTGTATATCTGTATCTGTATCTGTATCTGTATCTGTATCTGTATATCTGTATCTGTATCTGTATCTGTATCTGTATCTGTATCTGTATCTGTATCTGTATCTGTATCTATTTATGCATATCTATATCATCTTCTTCATCATCAGCATCTACGTATTTAATTCACTTCGACATTTACCAACACTAAATTTAACTCTTATATGACTTGCCAACACCAAAATCGATATCAGCTCGATTAGAGCAGCGCTCAGCACTACTTCATATTCCCCATTTATTGGTTTGTTTGTTTTTTGTTTTGTTTTTTTTTTTTTTTGGGTGTGGGGGGGGGGGGTGTCTATATCACTGCTCGCTTAATATGTAGTTGTTGTTCTTCAAGATTATCTATTTTGGCCAGTTGCCGGGCTATGTTCCCATTTTAACTGGGCTATTGCGACTTAAGCTCAAGTATCAAAACATATAGTAAGAGCGACAGAGACAGGTATACCGAGCGTGTGTTGAAGAAGAAGACGTGGAGTCAACTGCGGCAGCGACGACGCTTCAGGTTTTATTGAACTTTGCCAAGTTCTGAGCTCTGAGCCGCGTCCGCTCCCTCTCTCAGCACCGCCGCCCCTTGAGTACCCTACACCCCCTGCTCAGCCAATACGTCAATTCGTGTTTTTGTTGCTGATTTTGCGAAATTTATTTAAATTGTATTTTTGGCTTTTTCTGTTGTGTTTTCGGTTTCTTGTTTTTGTAATGAAAAGCGCCAAAAAGCTAATGATGAAATATTTGCCAGACTTTGCACTGCGCAGTTTCAGTTCTGTTTTTGCCTCTGTTTTGTTCTCTGCTATTTGTCTTGGCCGCTTGTTTGGGGGCCAATAATCTTACACGAGCTGGGCTCAAAACTACTCTTTCTCTATCTCTGTCTCTTTCTCTCTCAGTTTCCCTCTTCAAATCTTTGTCGCATTCTTTGGCCGATCTGTGGAACGTGCCAGAAATTGAAATTTCGTTAGTTTTTCTTGAATTATAGAATGATCTTAACTACGTTTCAAGGCGTCAAGATATATTGCTCGATCTGCAGATCTACAGAGCTACAGAAGTGCCAAGGCGCAAGTTGTGTATGCGTAATACACACAACATAAGTTGTGAGAGATTCAAAGCTCTACGGGTTATTGACATTGAGGCGAGACTTTGTTTCCAAGAATTACGTCCACATCGAACATGAGCTCATTTATGAATCAGCTGGAATGGGAATGTTGAAAGGCAAAAGCCGAGTTATCGCGCCTGAATTGGGCAAGATATATATAACTATATATAATTGTGATAGTTGCGAAGGAATTCACTTGATGGGTGCGGTAGAATGAGGTAGCGTGAAGTATCTTAGTATCCTAGTATCCTAGTATCTTAGTATCTTAGTATCTTAGTATCTTAGTATCTTAGTATCTTAGTATCTTAGTATCTTAGTATCTTAGTATCTTAGTATCTTAGTATCTTAGTATCTTAGTATCTTAGTATCTTAGTATCTTAGTATCTTAGTATCTTAGTATCTTAGTATCTTAGTATCTTAGTATCTTAGTATCTTAGTATCTTAGTATTTTAGTATCTTAGTATCTTAGTATCTAGTATCTTAGTATCTTAGTATCTTAGTATCTTAGTATCTTAGTATCTTAGTATCTTAGTATCTTAGTATCTTAGTATCTTAGTATCTTAGTATCTTAGTATCTTAGTATCTTAGTATCTTAGTATCCTAGTATCCTAGTATCTTAGTAACTTAAAAGCTTAGTATTAGGCTCTTCGTATCCAAAGTATTTAAGTATCTTTGTATGCCAGTATCTTAATATCATTATCTTAATATCATAGCTCAATATCATAGTATCTCAATACCATAGTATCTTAATATCTGAATATCTTAATATCTGAGTATCTTAATATCTTAGTATCTTAATATCTTAGTATTTTACTTTCATAGTATCTTAGTATTTCAGTAGCATAGCATTTTAGCATTAACTCGCAATTCCTGCTCTTCCATTAAGCCCACTTGAAGTGGCATAATTATGGATTCACTGAGAGTGTTGGAGTTCGCACTTTATCTGTGTCCGCAATGTCAATTGGAAATGTTGGCAAAAGGTTAACTATATTTGTGTGACATTGCGTTTGTTTATCGCAATTGGCTCAGTTCGTTAAAAATAGATGAAGGCATCAACAACAATTCGCAGCTCGTACTTCCCACTGATGAGGGGGCGGTAGGGGCGCGTCAGTATCTGGAGTTCCCATGAGCGTTGGCAAAAATACAAAAACAAAAGTCAAGTCGCAAAAATCAGTTAGCAATGTTATACCCAAACGGATATTGCTGTTTGTTGTTTACGACTTAACGTGTCATTAACGCGGCCGAGAGAGCTGTTCGAAATTCGTGGAAAACTACGAAAATGAAATCGTAGCTCCGAATCGTACGAAATCTGATGAGTTGACTGATTTCGTCGAATGGTGGACGCAACGCGCGTGCCGCATTTAGACTTTGACTCGGACTCGGCTAATTCACACGCGGGCACTAATCAAATTGTTTGCCCAATAGTTTTTACACACGTAATTAACGTGATCGCCACAGAAACAACAAGTGAGTGGGCCTCAACTGAAAAAGGGGCACCATGGGATACTCTGCAAATAGCTGGGAACTTTTTTTCGGTCAAATCATATGCCCCCTTCGCCAGGTATAAATGGGATTCTTGATTCTGCTACGCAAGATTCTCTGTAGAATCGGAAACCTGCCCCATCCCACAACATCCATATGACAATTGCTTTACAGGATCACAACGTTACTTTAACCCATTGTTGGCCTCAAATTTAGCTTGTAGTAGGCCATATATTTGGTTTCATACTCAAGCCAAATCGATTTGACCGATGAGTTTTACGTCAATGCTTCTAAAATTCAGTAAATTTTTTTTTTTTTTAAATTCCGTTTCCCAAATTTTTGAAAACCAAATTATGTTCGCTTTAGTTACCTCAATAATTCCTATCACCTTATTATGCGTATTTACATTGATGAATACAGGTAAGTCGGCAATAATTGATGTTGTTGGTCGAAAACAAAATATGTGAAATAAATATTCTTATGTCATATTAGCTGCAGAAATTCACACTAAAATTATTAATGGGTTTGATTCGGACATTAAGGAAGCTCCATATATGGCCTCATTGCGTCATTTACCTTTGGAAATCAAAAAGCAGGGCTCAGGACATTTTTGTGGCGGAACTATTGTTAAATCACATATAATTATCACAGCAGCTCATTGTATAAGTGGGTGAGTATTGCCTGAGTGGAGTGAGTATGATGCCTGCTATTCAGATATTACTTTCTGCAGAAAGAAACAAGAAGCTGTAACGGTTGTAGTGGGATGCACTTTCCTTTCCCTCGATTTTCCAGCAATTCAGAAGCTGCGCATCGCAGCTTGGCAAATGCATGAAGATTTTAGATTACGTGCTAGAAACGATATTGGAATAGTATTCACTGTTGAATATATAAAGCCAGTTCTTGGGGCTGTTGCATATCTGCCCCTTAACCTGAGAAATCTCAAGCCTGGTACCTCATGTCTAGCATCCGGATGGGGTAAAACCGATCGTGTAAGTAAACAAATTATTTCATCCGCCAGTTTATAATTTGGGCATTGACACTTCTGTATCGATAACAAGGACTAATCGATTGACTTTTCCTTCTTTAGGGAAGCACTTCAAACAGGTTGCAAGGAATATGGGAAAATGTTCTAAGCCAAGCAGAATGTAAGAAGTACACACGAGCTAGATTTATGTGCGCCGGTACATTTTCTAATAATGGGAGTAGCCATGCTGATTCAGGAGGTCCATTGAGATGCAACAATACGTTAGGTGGCGTTATCGTTGGGGGGAAACCCGATGGCCCGACCGTATTTGCAGAAATACGGGCATATGTTAAATGGATAAGAAAGACGCAGAAGGTCTTATATAAAAATTGGAAAAATAAGAAGGGCCGCAATGGAATTAAGTCACTCAATTCAGGAATTTCAAATTACAGTTATCTTTGTATCTTTGCATTAAACATACTCTTATAGAGAGTATCTGCCAATTGAGCAACTGATACCCTGCTCTATATTAGCTGTAAGAAATTGAAAATTGTAAATTGTAAATTTTAGTTTATACTGATTCTGCAATAGATATATTTGCACGTGAAAACATTTGAAATTGAAATTAAACTCAGTTTGTACTCTCTATCTCAGAGTGTTAATCTATTATAAATTACGTGGTATCTGCCCATCGTTCATTGCCGAACTGCGATACGATGAGTTTATTTGTTTTTGTCGCGCAACGCGCAATAAATAAGTAAATTTACATTCAACGCAAATACAATAACAAATGCATAAATAAATAAAAGCAATTCCAAAAATTCGCATACGACCTCAATGAGTCACAATGAGTGGTAAAAAACATGAGGCAGCGATAGAGACGGGCCGCGAGAGAAAGAGAAAGAGAGAGAGAGAAAGAGAGAGTGTGAGAGGGAGAGAGAGAGAGAGAGAGAGAGAATAACCAGAGGCAGAAAATGCCACAACAAACACCTCAACTTGCTGCTGCTGCTGTCATCGGAAACCCCAAGCTCCCCTCACCCCTTTCCTTTCTACCCTACTGCGCTGCATTGTGGATCCCCTTAGCTGTAATGCGCGACCAAAAATAAAATTTGTAAGAGACCAAATTAAAAACAGCGCAAAAAGTAAATATACATATATACATATATATAAACGATTCTGTTTGTAAACAATTTGAGAGTCGCGAAAACAAGTTGGATGCATTTGGCCCCCGAGCATTGCGCTCCCATAAATAATTACCAAATACGACATATATTGACAATGACAAATATACACACACACACACACGCGATCAATGAGCTATAAATATGAGAAAATATTGCCAATTTGTTGTGGGTTCAAGGAACTGTATTGTTGCGCTCCTATCAAGCCAATTAATCAAATGAACAAACTGCGAACTTTGACCAAACATCAAGTCCAAACAAATACTCGAACAGCTATCCAAAGTGTCTTGGGCATGGTCATAAAGATCTCGAGAAGCAAAATGTTTCCTATTTATAGTTCGCACCTTTATAGGCGGCACCATAAAACTGAGCATTAAGCTATAATTATAGCGATTAGCTATTTTCGTCGATTTTCTAAATGTGAATTTTCATACATATATTCGAGCTGACATTGTTCTATTTATAGCCAATAATTTAGATTCATTAGTCATTGGTCTCTGCATTGCGATTCTTTTATATTCATTATTATATATGTACATATATTCGCTGTGGGCCAGATCTGCTTGTATTGATATTGATCAAATCATATTTTGTGATCTAGTTCAGCTGCTCCTCACTGCAGTCTGCAGATGATCCAGACCTTCGTATTTTACATTCTCGATCCAAATTTACACTTCAGGATTGTCTATCCCTCCAATAGGAGTTCGACGTAGATCCTTGCTAAAGCTAAAGGTGAAACCTTTTGCCGATTCTGAGGTGCATGCCCGCTGCTTACATAATTGCAGCTGCATTGCGCTGTGCTCAGGTAGACAGATGTGCGCCCCTTAGCGACCACCACAGGCGCAACAAGGACGAAGACGAAGACGAATAAGAAGAAGAAGAAGAAGTAGAAGAGGAGCAAAAAGTTGCGGCAGGTGCGCGAAATTTGGTTGTTTGAGTTCGAGTTGGGCATTGAAGACAAATCGAAACGAGATAAACTCCAAACAGGCAAATGGTTAGCTTATACCCTGTAAAAAGGGATCAGGGTTTCGGGGTATATGATTAAAGAGATATGTTAAAGACTTGAATGTGTTCTAAAATTGTAGTCGAGTTGTCAAAAATTGGGTATCATAATGTAATAATTTCTGATTCATGATTCTATTTAACAGAATCATATGCTACATTCTCATTTAGTCTTATGCGTGGTATCATTTTAGTCGATCAATGTTTGCTTGTTCTGGAGCTTGTCAGCGCAAATAAAGTGGAAGTAAGTGGAAGTAAATATTGGCCAGGTCGCAGCCATGTAATTTGACAGTTGCCTGCTGCGTAAAAGGGATGCAATGAACCCAAGCAGTGAGAGAGACAGAAGAGAGCGAGAGAGAGAGATGAGGGACTCTTCGTCCGTATGTGTCCAGCTGTTGCCTGTAAATGCAACACGTGGCAGGTGTGGCAGTCACTACCTTGACGTCCTGCAGCTGCTGCTTTTGTTCTGTTGTTGTTGCAGCTGCTACCAGACGCTGACAGGCAGCAGCAGCAGCAGCAGCAGCAAACGCATTTGGCAATTATATTAAGAAGAGCTGAAGACCGAAGAGCCACAAGGATCAAGTCAAGCGCCGCCGCGTGTTGCACCTGTCCTTTTGTTGTTGCTGCTGTCGCGTGCTATT
Organism: Drosophila koepferae; assembly: GCA_030914345.1. Taxonomy (NCBI): domain Eukaryota; kingdom Metazoa; phylum Arthropoda; class Insecta; order Diptera; family Drosophilidae; genus Drosophila; species Drosophila koepferae. Next base: position 907,750 of record JAUESR010000202.1, read on the forward strand.
GTTGCTGCCAGTTGTGATTGCGATTGCGACTGCTTAAATGGAAAACTCTGTTCATTGCTGGTAGGCCCCAGCCAATTAGCTTCGCTGCTTCGTCGTAACTCATTTGCGGCAATAAATGTCGCTGGCTGCAACAAGCCAACGAAGCCAACGAAGCCAACAAGCCAACAGCCAGCCAACCAATAAGCAACATTCAACTAGAGCTAAAGGGCGCCTGAGCGAAGGAGGGGGGGATTGATTGCATTTTGGCGTGTTGCTCAAGCTGTGGCATTGTTGCTGTTGCATTTGGCTTTTCTCTGCCTGGAATGCTGCACACTGAGCGCACACCAGCAACAATGTTGCCCAAACAATGACAGCGACATTAGACGCTTCCGCATTCCAATTTAATAAGTCACTCACAAGCCGACTCGACTCGATCACAATGCATACTACTAACAACAATTGCTCATGCAAAACAATTTGAATCACAAAATATGTAATTATGCTGTCGAATATTTGAATATTTGTGTATATCAGGAAAGAGTAGAGAGAGATAAATTCCAATGCGATGGCCTATATAGCTGAGTATATAGCAATAATATGATATACGATATTCAACAAAAATTCGTCTTGAATTGACTCTTCAGCTGCCCCTAATCGAGTTCCATTTGATGGCATTCACAGCTTGAATTCCTTCCGCTGACTGAATCACAAATGGCCAACGTTCTATGAAAAAAATGAAAAATGATAATTGTGTATTCGTAGATACAATATCATGATGTCATATGGCATATTTCAAGCATTTCATTCATCATGTGTATCGCCAGTCTAGTCTAGTATATGGAAAGGCCTTCAATTGCATTATTGACTAATTCGCTTCCTGGCCAACAGCCCAAAAAGTGACTCAACCTCAAAATGTGAATGTGAAATTCAATGAATGCTACCCAACTACGACGACTACGACTACGACTGCAAAAAGCGAGGCAAAAACAAAGAAGCAGAAAAAAAACAAACAATCCATCAATTTGAGCGCTCGCAAAGCGCTGCAAAAAATATTCGCAACAAACGTCATGAAAAATTTAAATTAAATTAATATTGATTAGTGACTGACTGGGAAATACCCTGCGAATGAAATGGATATCTCATAGTGAGATGCATAATGGAAAAGCTAAAAGAAGATAAGGCTGAGCCTATGAATATGTAGATAAACAGACGAAGAGATGAAGAGGAGGGTAGGATGGATGAATAAACGGCCAGACATATAGGCAGATCGACAGATCGATGAACAGATGTAAAGACATACAGAAAGAGTGAAATGCAACAGTGAGATAATCAAAGCAATACTATGAATATATCTGTCATAATATGAATACATCTGTCATACCCAATTCTCAAAATCAGGTGTACAGGGCATGAAGAAAATGGGCTAAGATTAGTAGAGAAACTTTTTCGTCATTAAGTTTCGAGCATGTGACTAAAAGATCTTTGCATCAACAATGGCTAAATTTGGCAATGCCCAGAAATCTATAATATAATAAACTCAATAAGTCAATATGCAAAGAACACAGACGAAACGATTTCGCAATGGGATGACTGAAAAAGTATGTAGTACCACAGATAAATATATATATACGCAGAGATTGAGAGATGTTTCAGATCGTAAAAAAAAGTAAAAGTATTACAAATAATATGTGAGGGATTCTCTCTCCCCCTGCAGCAGAGGGGAATTTTGAAAACAAGTGCGAAAATGAATGAATTATGAGTCTTGTTCTGTTAGTTTTAGCGATTCGTCTCTGCCCTTCTCCTGCTCCCCCTCCTCCTGCTACTGCTACTGCTACTTCTACACTTGCCTGTTTCTTTTTTGTGGGTGCTGTTGCGAAATCGTATGAATATTTTGCTCACGCGCCGCCAACAATCACTCATTTTGTTGAGGCGACAACGCCCCCACACCAGCCCCCACACCCACACCCCCTCCTCTCCCTCTCCGCCACTCGGCATGGCAAAGAAGTCACGTTTGTTGCTCGCCAGCTCGCATGCATCTCCCACTACGCATCACAAAGCCCCGCATACAAAGTCAATTAGTTGTGATGCCCCGACGAAGGCTTCTCTTGTTCTTGTTAACGTCTTTGCTGTTGCTGTTGCTGTTGCTGTTGCTGTTGAGATTTAGGCCAACAATGACGCACAGCCGAGAACAGCATTGGACTATTTTTTATGATGTTGCCACCAGTGCCACGTTACCCCCACCGCGTGCCCACAGCCACTTGCCCCGTCTCTGGGCTCTAACTACGCACTCAGACATTGCCGCGAATACAATTTTCTTTTCCTTTTTGTCTTGCTTCTTCTTCTTCTTCATCGTCTTCTTGTCTCGTTTTTGTGGTTGCAAAACGAACGTCAAACGTCAAGCCCCAGACGCATTATGCCTAAGTGTTTTCCTCTCATGGGGGTATACAGAGAGGTAGAGAGAGACAGAGAGAGAGAGAGAGAGAGAGAGAGAGAGAGACAGAAAGAGAGACCTATAAACCAACTATATTATAATGTTGGGATATTTTTTGGATCCATACAATGAAAATCATCAATTGAGTTTCAAGATACGAGATGTAATATGAAAAATATGATATTCAAATAGAATGAAAATCATATACTAAATATATACTAAATATGCTAAATATATAAAATATACTAAATGTCTAGATCAATACATGAAACAAAGTACTACAAGGATAAGGTATGGCTAAGAGAGGGGTAAGGGTAGCGGTAATGTAGCTCTTCAGCTTCCTCTAGTTGCTGTTGTTGTTGCTGTTGCAGGCGCTCTAAAGATGTCAAAATATTTTTAGCTGGCGCCGGAAATGCGAAAGTCTTTTGAATGATTTCTTTTTTCATTTCGAGACTATTTTTTATGTTTATTTATTTTCATTCCATTTTTTTTTTTGGCTGTAGCCTCTTTTGGCCTTCTCGTGGACAAGAACATGACGAGAGCATTGCATAGGACGGGTGCCAAAAGGGGGGCCTAGGGGATGGGTCTACGATTGGATTGTGTACCTTGTATTTTTAGCTAATCACGCGGATAAGAGGGCCATAGCAGAGGCTAGACTAGAGGATGCCCTATAAATGGTAAACGTATGAGCACAGATGAGTGGAAATCGATTCAGAAATAGCGTAAAACTTTTAATTGCGAAAGAAAAACGTATATGCTCTCTGAGCGCCTTAATAGCTACAGGGTATTATAGTCGTAAAAATAAATTTATGTTTGGGAAAAGTTTTTTTAATATATTCTAAAATTTAATGTGCGGCAAAGTAAACAAGCGATACTTATGTACTAACCAAATTGGTTTATAATCCAAGCAATCCTCGTAAAACTTGCTCTGCGTTCGAGTGTGAGTGCGTGTGTGTGTGTGTGTGTGTGTGTGTGTGTATGGATTAAGTGAATGAGTATTATTAGAATGCTCATTAGGAATGCTTGGGCTTAGCTGGGATTTGTGCAGGAATGTATTTTAAATAAATAGATCAAAATGAAACGAAAATTTCGTTAGAGAAAGTTTGTGAAAACTATTAACAGTGTAGAGGGGAGGGGAGAGAATTTTCGATAAACTTCTCTTCAAATGAAGATTTCTTGCTGCAAATATCCATTACGAGCTGTAGCTCCTGCTCATCCTTTGTGGAACGTGAGTGGATAACCCAATGACAGCAGGCAAGCAATGCTGGTCAGCTTCAATGAGGAGATTGATAGAGGTAGGGTGAGGGGGTTAGGGGGGGGGGGGTATTTGCTGCAATTGGCGCTTGCGGCTGGTCGATGACAACTCCATTTGGGGGGTTGGAGCTCCGTGTTGGCCATAAGTCACCCTTCAATGCTAGCTGGAGCCAGACAGCAGAGAGCCAGAAATGAAAGTTGGGCAGAGTTAAGCGTTGACAGCTCACACAAACAGGAAGAGAAGGCATGCGGCATGTGGCATGCGGCATGCGACATGTGGCATGTAGCTAAGCTGGGAACGTGAGTTGCGTTAAGTGAAAATACAAGAAAATTGAGGCACGCGACGAATTACAGCTGAAAATGTGAATGGGAACTTTGGAGCTGGGAATTAGGCGCCTCTCTGAGTGGCCAACGGGTATGTGACCTGATGGTATATGAGTGTGTGACTGTGGGTGTGTGTGTGTGTATTTGTCAAATGTGAGCAACTGTTCGCTGACAAGATTTATGTGGCAGCAGCAGCTGGCGAAAGAAAGGGGAAAGGGGAAGGAAAAGGCAGAGCCGGAGCTGGGCTAACGATAAGGAGCAGGAGCAGGCGAAGGCTAAGGACGAGCTATGACAATGGCAAATAAAAGATTTTTATTATCACATTATGCGGCAGCAGATTTTGCTCTAAGAGCAGACTAGTTTACGTTTTCCCTTTGCCACGCCTACTGCTGCAGCGCCTCATTTTGGATTGGGGCCAAGTTGTTAAGTTGCTTTGGCTTTTGGGTTGGCCCAAAAAAGCAAACGGCGCGGCAGGTTGGCCAAATTCAATTTGCCAAATGAAATTTCTAGATACAGGTCTAAAAGCGTCCAAAAGGCAGCTGTGGCAATGTATGCAACGACTACATAGATATCCTATAAAAGAACATGAGGTGTTGATGGAGGGAAATCAATTTTGAGCTGCTGCAGCACCTTTTCTTACTTCGACTTCGATACAAAATTATTAGCTTGAACAAGCTGCACATGCTTTCCAAATTCACAGGGTATACACGTGTATTAACAACGACGTCAGCAGCATCGCAGACATTGTGTGTTCCTCTTGGCTGCGTCGTCCAACGTCTGTCGTCTATTTTGGCCGGCCGACTAGCCGGGAATTACTAATTTGGATGTTATGCTCCCAGATTTGTTGCTGCATTACATGCTAATTATACAGAAATAGAACACGTGAGCCCGTCAGTCCAGCCTGCGGGCTGTGGTGCGTGTGGGGCGGGCAGGGGAGGTGCTCATGAGGAGGAGGTGGGCGCCTCAGGCCTCTGCTCGCCTCTTGCCGAGGGGGTGTCAACTGTTGCATGTCGTCGCCTGCTTAGAATTGGGGAGCTGACAAAAGTTTTACGCGCCTCGTGTCGCATCAGTCAGCCACGCAGCTTCAAGATTGATACGACGCCACCTGAAGACAATCGTGAGGGGACGGAGGCGTGGCAAGGAGAGGGAGAGGGAGAGGCAGTGGTTGGTTCAACTCGCAGACAGGAAGACAGAGCAACAGCTGCCGCAACGAAACTATTTGGGTCAAACTTGGAAGCAGGGAGAGATGCACAACTGAAATGTCCAACCGAGCGCGGTGTGAATCACCATGGAGCATAGCTAATGCCCCAGACAGAGTGAGAGAGGGATGGTGATAGAGAGAGGGCGGGCGGGCGGGGCTGTGGGTGAGCTCTTTTGGCTGTCAGAGAAATTAATAAAATTTTGCGAGCAATTGCAAAAAATTAGCCATGGCCGATGATTGTTGATGTTGCAATCATTAATAATGTAGCCCCGAGGGATGGGGACTAGGTGCACAGGGGGGTGCAAGTGGGGGCGTAGTCGACATGATTAATGTTTGGTTTGTGTGCGTGGCATATCTATAAGTCAAGGTAATCACGAGCAATGCGCGTCTGTTATTGTTGTGGGTTGAGAGATTCTAATTGCAAGCCAAGCGCCGTACACAAATTATTTATATATGTTTTTTGGCTGATTGATAAAGATTTATTATCGATTGACATTGATCGCAGTCGCAGAAGGTTCATAGTCAACAAACAAGCTGAAGTCACAGGCTAAAGTGTGTGAAAATTCTAATTGGAATCGAGCAAAGTGTTAACAAAGAATATTCTATGCTGATGATTGATTGTTGATTGACATTGATGGCAAAGCTAAGATCGACTGATTCAAGGCTAAAGATCAATTGTTGAGGTATATCTGCATTGCAGCCAGCTAATTGCATTGCAGCAATTGTTGTCAAATGATTGATAAGGGTGTCAATCAAATGCTAGTTTTTGCTACTCGATTTAGAGTCAAACTAATGCAATGATTGATTGATAGATGAAGATACAAACACGAATTAAAAAACTGACAAACTAAATTGTAAACAAACGTCAAGATTGATGATGATTGATTGAAAAACTAACTCAAAACTGAACTAATCTGAATACCATGATTGAAAATGCTTGATTAGAAATAATTTAATGTTAAACTGAATTCATGATTGAATTTGATTGATTGATAATGATTGATTGATATTTAGTAAAATGTTTTACTTGTACTGCATGATTGATGATGGATCTAAACTAAATTCCTTGATTGACAGTGACTGACTAATATAATTTCTGATAAATCAATGAGGCTAACGCTTAACATCAGCTCAATTGCAGACAATAGAACGATTACAAGCGCCAGCAAAACAAAGCTTAATTATAGAGAATTATTTCATCTCTTTCGATCTAGCAAAAAACAAGAATCGAAAATGTGTTAATTAATGATGTGCCAAAGTATTTGCACAAAAATGGCATTGGGTTATTTCGATTGCTGTCAAAATAGGAATTTATGAAAACTAAATAAGTTTGAACAATTTCATATTAGGAGCATGTTTTAACTGTGCCAGCCCCTATATAGTCAGACATCAATTTATATATATATATATAAATATATATATTTTAGTCAATTATGATTTCAACTAGAAGCCAAATGCATTTTTGTCTGTCAAATTGCAAAGTTGCATTTAATAAGCTTTATAAATTGCCTTTATATACATTTTTTTAAAGGCATTTTTGTTGTCTGAGTTGGGTTGCCTTGCGGCTTGTGGGGTAACAACCAAAAGCCACCCGCCGGTCCGCTAGTCCAGCCGTCCACCTGTCAGCTGACAATCAAAAATGTCAGACGGGCAACCAGTGAAGTGGATTGCATTGCAACAGAAACTTGAACTAAACAGAGGCAGCACGAGAGACACACACAGAGAGAGAGAGAGAGAGAGAGAGAGAGAGAGAGAGAGAGAGAGAGAGCGTTGTAATGAGTGGAGCCGTCGCTGCTGCTGTGTAATCCGTCATTTGTTCGCATTCCATTCAAGGCTGCCTGGCCAGATCCGCCTCAGTGGGTCTAAGTCAGTCAAGCCACTTGCACTCTGTCTCGCACTAAACACGATCTCTCTGTAGCCCTCTCTCTCTCTCTCTCTCTCTCTCTCTCGCTCTCTGTTGCACCTGGACAGCTAGCTGGCTGGCTGGCTGGCTGGCTGGCTTAGCGGCCATTTGGCAAATTGCAAGTTTTCGATAAATTCGAATCATTTGTCATTGACACAAATAGCTTTCAAATTGCATACACAGCTAGGCACGAGACAGTCAGGGTGTGCGTGTGTGTGTGTGTGCTGGGGAGAGGTAAGTGTGTAATTGTTACTGCTGTGCAGCAACTGCTGCAATCGGCGACGTTTCAACGGAAATTCCCAAATGCAGCCAAACAAACACAAAAAAAAAACAGCTCAGACACACACACACACACAGCTAGAGATCAGACCCCAAAACCTCCCGCTGCTTCAAATGCTCTAACTGAATAGGATATATTAACTATGCTATAAGTGATATATTAACAACTAAGAGAGGCCTCTGCAGAGATCAATTACTGCATATAAAAGATCTGGAATCCAAGGAATAAATAATTAATCAATAATAATAAAAATAAAGAATTTTTCATGTTTTACTACATAATATTTAATATTTAATAAATAATAAAATAAAATGGATTTTTGTTAATGATCATAATTTTTGCTATTTTTGGCAATTTATTGATTTTGTCGGCATAGTTAGAGCATTTATGCGCAGCTTTGATGTTACGTAAATTGTTGATTTAGCTCCGTCTTTCGCTTTGATTTTTGTTGTTGTTGTTTCTGTTTCTGTTTTTTGATCACATTGTTGTTATCGCCGCTGGTGGGGCATGCCCCACGTTGCCGTCGTGTTGTTGGCGATTTCAAGCTGCGTCCCAGCGCGGCGAACAATCGCTTAACAACATTGTTGTTGCCATCTCGCTCGCTCGCGCTCACAATGACCCAGTTTCCAAGCGGAATGTAAACAAATTTGACCTGGAAAAAGCGTTAGCTTGTTGTTGTTGTTGTTGTTGTTGCTGTTATTTTGTAAACAAAACGCAACAGTGACTGAGACGTCAGCAGCGGCAGCAGCGGCTCAGTGAAGTACTTGTGTGTGTGTGTGTGTCTGAGTGAATCGCGTTTCCATTGTGGCCTTTAATGCCAACAACAACAACAACAACAACAACAACAACAACAACAACAACAACAACGACCAATTTTGCACTAACAAAGTCATTTAAGTCCAATGCGAAATAGTTGCGGTCCATAAAGAGCGAGAGAGAGGGAGATACATTTATATATGTAGAGAGAGACAGGAAGTTATAAAGAGTCAGAGCGAGAGAGTGAAAGGGAAACAACAATATAGTGTTGCTATTCTTTTCCTCCTCCACCTTCTTCTTCTTCTTCTACTTGTTATTGTTGCGTGTTGCCTGGCTGCATGAACAAGATAGAAACAATCACAGTGCAATAGGAAAACAAAGCTTGCAAAAGCAAATATAAATAATCAACAGACCCAAAGACAACAATGGATCATTAACATTAACAATGCGTCAGATACATATATATATATTGTTATAGATGTATATTCATGTATTCGAAAAACCTAGGACGCCTTTTTTGAGCCTGAGGATTATTAATGCGCCAGCCACGCCCACTATTCGCCACTATTTAGTTGGCTCAAACAAACAAACCGTTTTTGGAAAGGTTTTCAGGCTTGCCGCTAATGGGTGAGGCATTTTTATACTCCGAACCCATTGAAAATGGGAATTGAGAGTATAATGGTTTTGTGAAAATGTATGTAACAGGCAGAAGGAGACGTCGCAGACCCCACAAAGTATATATATTCTTGATCGGCAGAAAAAAATAAGCTGATAAAGCCCTGTCCGTCCGTATGAACGTCGAGGTTTCGGAAACTACAAAAGCTAGAGAGCTGAAATTTCACATGAAAACTCGATAACTCATCCCATTTCCAAATTATCGATAACAATCGAAAATTCGTTGCCATTATGTACGTTTTTTGGGCATAACATCTACACCGTTCGGGCTGGAGACTTCAAATTTGTTTATTTAGATAGATGTTATGGATACGCAGATTATGTAATTTATACATTTTTGATGCCACGCCCCCCTCGCCCACAATTTGCAAAAACGCATTTCAAGTACTAGACTTAAAATTTGACAAATAGATACATTTAGATTTTATTAATATATTCTAAAAGTTTCATAAAGATAGTCCATCTAGAAATGGAGTTATAAGCGTCAAAAATTCAGCCCAACCCACCCCCAAGCCACAGCAGCAACTGCGCGGTTGACAGAGCGCGCGCACATACGTTCGTGAAGAAGCAGTTTCACTTTTTCTCGTAGTCGAGCCGTCTCGACTAGAGCCTTCTTACTTGTTTATACTCTGTTTCCAAAGGGAAAAAGAGTCTATTGGGTTTGTGCAATGTCCGTCTTGCTGTCCGTACGTCTGTCTGTCTGTCCATCTACGCCCACTGGGGATCTATTGATCTATTGCCACTGAATATCTATTGATAAAAATTAATTATATTATCAGTTTCAGCACATTTTAATTTCTTCTTCGGTTTCAGATTTCGCTATTACAAGGCTGTGAAGTATATTGGAGATTGAAGTGCTTCTTAGTCTATCCGTTCAGAATACGAATAGATTTGCAGAATTACTCAGAGAGAAGAAACGAAAAATCTAATCATCTCGTTAACATATAATGGCCTATGGCCAAAAGAAATTGAGACTGGATGTCGAACGGCCGGAGTGGCCAGACTCCACTGTAAGACGCTATCTCATCCTGTATCCATTTTTCAAAGTACCGTATACTTGTGTACGCGGTCGGACCACCGGAAAATAACCCCACAGAGACGACACCCGATAGTTTGTCATTGCACCTCAATGGGCCGCCTGAGTCACCCTTGCTGGGTCCAGTGGTCGTCCAGTCGCCGGCGCAAATGACTCCATGTAAACCATTATATATCGATAGACAAACTTTTTCGTCGGTAATCGCTACCCACTGTGCCCGCAGGTCATTCGTCGACATTGGCACATACTCTTGTGGGGAATTGCATTTGATTAGTCGTATTATCGATGGCCAAATGGCTAAATGATCAACTTCTAATATGACGCATGAAATTGTTCATTCGCTTACGTGATTGGATCGGCCCCAGCCGGATACGAGACATAAGGTACCAGCGCTTAATTCGTTTGTGTTAAGGCTCAGATACGCAATAGCCCCATGGACCCGCACAATATCACTTGAAGTGAAGATCAGTGCAATGTCATTTTTACCGAACTGATCATTATTATGGGTAGTCCAATATGAGATTCTCAGCCTCTTCATTGTTGGGCTTTTTGTGTTAAGCAGCGTGCACCCTGCGACGACTACTGTATCTCTCGGTCGATGGTCCCTGCAGAAAATACTATCAGATTAACAGGCGAGGGACTCATTTACGTGCACCTTCCATAAGCAATGAGCTGCTGTGATAACCACGCGATGGCTAAGGATAGTCCCACCGCAAAAGTGGCCGCTGCCCAGTCTTCGATACTCCAAATGAATATTGCGCAATGAGACCTGATAGGGAGCTTCCTGAATGTCGCATGAAAATCCGTTTATGATTCTGAGTAAACTATTTTCATCTTTAAAAAATAAACAAGATCATTTGTTATTAAGCCGAGATGCAAACAAACCGTAAGACGTGGATCACCTTCATCCCCCAATGTTGATGGACATAATACTAACATCAACATAAGCAGCAAACGAAACATAATATTTGTTTTTGTGAAAATCTGGACACAATTTGGAAACTAAAATATTTGTTTGTCAAATTCATCGAAAATATTGAATTTACTGACATTTAAATCCTGGGCAACACAACGTGCCTCCAATCAAGTAGAACGTTTCCTTTTCGTTTCCAATCAACATTAAAACAAAATGTCTCTGTACGTAGACAAGCTCGGCCTGTCATGCAGAGCTCTGCAGCTAGGACTTGTAAATGTAGCATTAAGTTGTCTAGCTTCTATCGGCAAAGAAGTTTGTTGTGGCCTGCAACATAATTCATGCATACAATCAGTAGTTGGTAGTAATTGCTAAGATGACAGAAAATAAATATGTAATCGTTAGCTAAACCTAAATAAGTTCGCTGCTACAAACTCACAATTCAATTGCAATTCTTAGAATACTATAGCATGCAGCTTTTGTATGTAAGCATATAAAATCGTTTGTTGCTTGCCATGTACGTTTGCTAATTGCTAATATATTATATTATTATATATAATTTCTTTTTCATTTAACTACAATTTACATTGTTATAAATATTTGATAGCTATCTCTAAGCTGTTCACTGAATATCTATTGATAAATATTAATTATTATCAGTTTCAACACATTTGAATTTCTTCTTCTGTTTCAGACTTCGCATATTACAATCCTGTGAAGTATATTGGAGATTGAGTGCTTCTCAGTCCATCCGTTCAGAATACGAATAGATTTGCAGAATTACTCAGAGAGAAGAAACGAAAAATCTAATCATCTCGTTAACATATAATGGCCTATGGCCAAAAGAACTTGAAACTGGATGTCGAACGGTCGGAGTGGCCAGACTCCACTGTAAGATGCTATCTCATCCTGTATCCATTTTTCAAAGTATCGTATACTTGTGTACGCGGTCGGACCACCGGAAAAGAACCCCACAGAGACGACACCCGATAGTTTGTCATCGCACCTCAATGGGCCGCCTGAGTCACCCTTGCTGGGTCCAGTGGTCGTCAAGTCGCCGGCGCAAATGAGTCCATGTAAACCATTATATATCGATAGACAAACTTTTTCTTCGGTAATCGCTACCCACTGTGCCCGCAGGTCATTCGTCGCCATGGGCACATACTGTTGTAGGGAATTGCATTTGATTAGTCGTATTATCGATGGCCAAATGACAAAATGATCAACTTCTAATATGACGCATGAAATTGTTCATTCGCTTACGTGATGGGATCGGCCCCAGCCGGATACGAGACATAAGGTACCAGCGCTTAATTCGTTTGTGTTAAGGCTCAGATACGCAATAGCCCCATGGACCCGCAGAATATCACTTGAAGTGAAGATCAGTGCAATGTCATCCTTACCGCGCCTATCATTATTATGGGTAGTCCAATATGAGATTCTCAGCCTCTTCATTGTTGGGCTTTTTGTGTTAAGCAGCGTGCACCCTGCGACGACTACTGTATCTCTCGGTCGACGGTTCCTGCAGAAAATACTGTAAGATTAACAGGCGAGGGACTCATTTACGTGCACCTTCTTTAAGCAATGAGCTGCTGTGATAACCACGCGATGGTTAAGGATAGTCCCACCGCAGAAGTGGCCACTGCCCAGTCTTAAATTATCCACATGGATATTGCGCAATGAGACCTGATAGGGAGCTTCCTGAAGGTCGCATGAAAATCCGTTTACGATTCTGAGTGAACTATTTTCATCTTTAAATAAAAAAAAAATAATAAACAAGATCATTTGTTATTAAGCCGAGATGCAACCGTAAGACGTGGATCACCTTCATCCCCCAATGTTGATGGACATAATACTAACATCAACATAAGCAGCAAACGAAACATAATATTTGTTTTTATGAAAATCTGGACACAATTTGGAAACTGAAATATTTGTTAGTCAAATTCTTAGAAAATACTGAATTTACTGACATTTAAATCATGGGCAACACACAACGTGCCTCCAATAATAAGGTAGAACTTTTCCTGTTTTCGTTTCCATTCAGCATACAATTAAATGTATCTCTATAAACATTTGTAGACAAGCTCGGCCTGCCATGCCGACCTTTGCAGCTAGGACTTGTAAATTTAACAGTTGTCTAGCTTCCTGCTAGATATTTGCGCAAGGTATTCAACTGACATTCTTATATCACTCAGAAACCCCAAAAGCGTCTGGTTTTTACCATCATTTGCTTAACTTTCCACAGTTGCTAATACTTTTTATTGTTGCTGTTTTGTAAGCTGTGTTTCTCTACATTCCTTCTGCGCTTGGAAGAGAGTGGGAGGGGGCGTTTTTTCCCACATTTCGTGATTGCAGATTTTCACCCATATCGTTTTTATACCCTGAACCCATTGAAAATGGGAATTGAGAGTATAATGGTTTTGAGAAAATGTATGTAGCAGGCAGAAGGAGACGTCGCAGACCCCACAAAGTATATATATTCTTGATCAGCAGAAAAAAATAAGCTGATAAAGCCCTGTCCGTCCGTATGAACGTCGAGATTTCGGAAACTACAAAAGCTAGAGAGCTGAAATTTCACATGAACACTCGAATGTAAGTTACGCAGTACGAGTTTATTTCGATAACTCATCCAATTTCCAAATTATCGATAACAATCGAAAATTCGTTGCCATTTTGTAAGTTTTTTGGGCATAGCATCTACACCGATCGAGCTGGAGACTTAAAATTTGTTTATTTAGATAGATGTTATGGATACGCAGATTATGTAATTTTTACATTTTTGATGCCACGCCCCCCTCGCCCATAATTTCCAAAAACGCATTTCAAATACTAGACTTGAAATTTGACAAATAGATACATTTAGATTTTATTAATATATTCTAAAAGTTTCATAAAGATAGTCCATCTAGAAATGGAGTTATAAGCGTCAAAAATTCAGCCCAACCCACCCCCAAGCCACAGCAGCAACTGCGCGGTTGACAGAGCGCGCGCACATACGTTCGTGAAGAAGCAGTTTCACTTTTTCTCGTAGTCGAGCCGTCTCGACTAGAGCCTTCTTACTTGTTTATACTCTGTTTCCAAAGGGAAAAAGAGTCTATTGGGTTTGTGCAATGTCCGTCTTGCTGTCCGTACGTCTGTCTGTCTGTCCATCTACGCCCACTGGGGATCTATTGATCTATTGCCACTGAATATCTATTGATAAAAATGAATTATATTATCAGTTTCAGCACATTTTAATTTCTTCTTCGGTTTCAGATTTCGCATATTACAAGGCTGTGAAGTATATTGGAGAATGAAGTGCTTCTTAGTCCATCCGTTCAGAATACGAATAGATTTGCGGAATTACTCAGAGAAGAAACGAAAAATCTAATCATCTCGTTAACATATAATGGCCTATGGCCAAAAGAAATTGAGACTGGATGTCGAACGGCCGGAGTGGCCAGACTCCACTGTAAGACGCTATCTCATCCTGTATCCATTTTTCAAAGTACCGTATACTTGTGTACGCGGTCGGACCACCGAATACACTCCCCGCAGAGACGACACCCGATAGTGAGTCGTTGCACCTTAACGGACCGCCTGAGTCACCAAAGCTGGGTCCAGTGGTCGTCCAGTCGCCGGCGCAAATGACTCCATGTAAACCATTATATATCGATAGACAAACTTTTTCGTCGATAATCGCTACCCACTGTGCCCGCAGATCATTCGTGTGGATTTTCACTTCCTGTAGTAGGGAATTGCATTCGATTAGTCGCGTTGTCGATGGCCAAATGGCAAAATGATCAACTTCTAATGTCGGATGTTTATTCGCTTACGTGATGGGATCGGCCCCAGCCGGATACGAGACATAAGGTACCAGCGCTTAATTCGTTTGTGTTAAGGCTCAGATAGGCGATAGCCCCATGGATCCGCACAATATCACTTGAAGTGAAGATCAGTGCAATGTCATTCTCACCGAACTTATCATTATTATGGGTAGTCCAATATGAGATTCTCAACATCCTCATTGTTCGGCTTTTGGTGTTACGCAGCGTGCACCCTGCGACGACTACTGTATCTCTCGGTCGACGGTTCCTGCAGAAAATACTGTCAGATTAACAGCCGAGGGACTCATTTACGTGCACCTTCCATAAGCAATGAGCTGCTGTGATAACCACGCGATGGCTAAGGATAGTCCCACCGCAAAAGTGGCCACTGCCCAGTCTTCGATACTCCAAATGAATATTGCGCAATGAGACCTGATAGGGAGCTTCCTGAATGTCGCATGAAAATCCGTTTATGATTCTGAGTGAACTATTTTCATCTTTAAAAAATAAACAAGTTCGTTTGTTATTAAGCCGAGATGCAACCGTAAGACGAGGATCACCTTCATCCCCCAATGTTGATGGACATAATACTAACATCAACATAAGCAGCAACCGAAACATATTTGTTTTTATGAAAATCTGGACACAATTTGGAAACTGAAATTTTTGTTTGTCAAATTCATAGAAAATACTGAATTTACTGACATTTAAATCATGGGCAACACAACGTGCCTCCAATAAGGTAGAACTTTTCCTGTTTTCGTTTCCATTCAACATACAGCTTTCATCATATGACTAGTCTCGCAGTTGTTATACACTGAGCCCATTGAAAATGGTAAATCAGGGTATAATGGTTTTGTTAAATGTATGTAACAGGCAGAAGGAGGCGTGGCAGACCCCATAAAGTATATATATTCTTTATTAGGGTGACGAGAAAAGTTTATGTAGCCATGTCCGTCTGTCCGTCCGAAGATACAAAAGCTAGAGAGTTCATTCTTTTTGTGTTAGGCCCGTATATTGCACGCGCAGAAATTCGAAAAGTTTTGTATTTTTTATGTTATCCACAAAACAATTTATCGGGAATCAGTTATAAAACTATATCTAATTCATCTGCAGGATTAGAGTCTTCAAGTCTTCTGCATATATATATAGATACTAATTTAATACAATTTTGGTGTTTTTCAGATTCAGTTTCCGGTCCCCATTTCGCCCCCACCAACCCCAAATGTGAAAAAAATGCATTTCAAATACTAGAGACATGCAGTTTGGTTTAGCATATAGATATTAATGTCATGATCATAATCTGAGCAGTTGAATACGATTGTCCGTCTAGAAACAGAATTATTGATCAAAAACTCACGCGGCCCAGCAAGAGATCCAGCGAGACAGCAATCCGCCGTACAAGCATAGATCAGCGTGTGTGTGTGCTCGTGTTTCTTGGAATATGATTCGTTCGAAGAAGGGCTCAGGGGATTTGGTAGTCGTGCAGTTTCGACTTCAACTTTCTTGTTTACTATTTTTTTCAGTATTTTTCTGGCTTGGATAAAAAATGCCAATTTTCTAAAACGTTTCATTAATTTTGTCTACTGCTATTGTTGTTGCCGCAGCGTTGCGCAGTAGTATTTTTCACTAAATATTTAATTTTTTTTTTTTTTTTTTTTTTTTTTGTATAATTCATATTTGGGCTGGGCACGCCCCCTTGCTGTATTTCAAGACAAAATAAAAACTGTTGAAAAATTTGCGAGTGGCTCACGTAATAAATTCCATAAATTGCGTTTTACTTTGACACACATAACGACGACGTTGTCTTTGTTGTTGTTGATGTTGTTGTTGTTGCAATTGTTGTTGTTGTAGCTGTCATTTTTTGTTTTGTTTTGTGGCATTTAGTTCACAGTTAGTTTACGCTCACTGTGAACGTTGCTCGTGCTGCTGTTTTCACTTGAGTTTCATGTTCACTTTTCATGTGTGTCTGTGCGTGTGTGTGTGTTGTTTTTCGCAGTCTCTGTTTTTATCTGCACATTTGTTGTTTATTATTGTTGAGTTTGCCCGCTTTCGCTGTACGCAACAAACAAACAACAAAACAACAATAACAAGGGCAATGGAAACAATAACAATAACAGCTGCCAAATTGCTGGCCAATTGACAACAACTATGTCGTGACAGTCACCAAATGTCATCATCATCATCATCATTATCATTAGCATCATTAGCATTATTAGCATCTACGTGGGCGGTCAGAAGGTTAAATTCGCAATTTTCTGCGTTTTGTTTTGTTTTTTTGCTTTGACTCATTTAGCCGCTGCCGCTGTCATTGCCAAAAATTAAAGCCAACAACAAAAGCAACAAAATAAAGAACGATCGGGCATGATCGACTGCAATACACTCGCCCTGAGCACTGAAAGAGATCAACAATTGGAAAACTTATGTCGCTTGCCACGCCCACAAGGGGCACATTGCTGACACTCATATGGATGAAAGCCAATATACTCTCTTTTGCTTTTGCTAATGAGTCAATGGGACAAAACGATCAATGGCAAATGTTTTTTTTTTTTTTTAACAGTGAGCGCGTTTCACGTGGCGTATACGTAATTTTTGGCATATTTATTGCTAAAAAGGAGGCAAAACACGTCAAAGCCAACAACAACAAGAGCAACAAACAATAACTAAGTAAAGAGCAAACGGGCAACACGTGGAAAGTGAGCGAGCAAGAGGAAGAGAGGGAGATAGAGTGGGAGCAAACGAGGGAGAAAGAGATAAAAAGGCGACAGAAATGCGCTAAAAATAACAAAGTGGCAAAAAATGTTGACAGGCCAGCAACAACAACAGCAACAACAGCAACAACAGCAGCAACAGCAACTGCAACAGTCGTGTCTGGCAAAGTATGTTGTTTGGCCGTTGTGTACACAACATTGGCAACATTGTTGCAGACACCGCTGCAGCAATGGAAATGGATGAATTGCATTAATAATGCGCCCAGACGAGACTTGCCGAGGCCGCGCCACAGACACATTAACAACACCAACAACAATGACAATTGCAACAGCAACAACAACAACAAGTGCGACTGCGGTATGCAGAAAGTGAAAGAAGATCGTAAAAGTGTGTGTGAGAGAGAGAGAGCGAGGCAGAGTGGGAGAGAGAGAGAGAGAGAGTGGGGATATTGCAATGAGAGCGTGAGTTGGCAATATTCGCTACAACAGCAACTGTTGCTGTTGCTGTTACTGCCGTGGCTATGCAAAATTATTTCACTTATCAAGTGTGCGCATAGCTAAATGAGAAATATATATATATATAAGATGATCAGCAGGCAAAGAGAGAGAGAGAGGGAGCCAGAAGAGTTGGTGGAAAATGGATGCACATTGATGGCAAACCAAGATCATGTTAGACTGCTAAAAGAAACCATTTTCACGTTGATAATTATTTCACACCTTTTAACAACACTGCAATGTTGTGATGTCTAATTGATGTTAGAAACTTTCGTACATGCTTACTCTGACAGGCTCACATATTCCTCTCTCTCTCTCTCTCTCTCTCTCGCAGACTCTCTGTTGCTCTCCCATTCGTGTACGGCTTTCTCTTGCTTAGAATGTGAGAAGTCTTTCTCTCGTTCGGTGTTTTAGCTATGATATCTAGCTATTTCTAGAGCAGCCATGAAAGAGAGAAGTACGCAGTAACATATTAAGTTGGAGTGCAGCACAATAGTCCTTGCCTGACTGCAATTTCTTGGCTAATGGCTGAGCGATTATTCAGCTACTTTCCGTTTGCAATTTGCGGCTGCTGACGACTCGTTTGAGGGGCTGGAGGAGAACTGCCAACTGTTGCAAATAGACGTGCAACATGTATTTGTACAGCGAGTTGTTAGTGCGAGTGCGAGCGCGAGTGCGAGTGAGAGGGTCGTTAAGAGCATCATTAAGACTTTGGGCTCGTCCCGCATCTCACGTCTCCCAGGCGGCAGGAAGCGGGGAGCCGCAGACTTAAAATAAATAAAAACTTCAACTTCAAGTTAAGCGTTTAAGTTGTTTGTTCCTCCGCCTCTTGAGCATTTCTCAACTGCAACATTGTTGCATGGGCCAGACATAATGAACGCCGACCAAAAGTAGGGATTCCGCCGGAGGGGCGACGGCCTTATAGCTTTTTTTTTTTTTTCAGTTTTCTCTGTTTTCTGTGCATGCCAAGCGGCTGTTAATAGATCAGCCAAACAGTGTGAACTGTCCGACATACAGATAGACAGAGAGATACAGAGATAGAGAGACAGAGAGAGAGAGAGAGAGAGAGAGAGAGAGAGAGAGAGAGTGAGAGGGAGGGAGCCAGAAGAGTCGGAGGAAAAAAAAAACTCTCTGAAGCAGTTCTCCTCTGTTAATTTGATTTGTATTGAGCTTCACACTGAATGCGGCTTCCTGTTGAAAGGGTTTACTCACTCTTTCTCTGTATTTCTGCGTTCAGTTGAAGTTTTTTCTTTAAAATTTCTCTTGAGGCGAATGTTGTTTATGATAATTGCCAACGGGGCGGGTACTTAAGGCTTTGAGATAATGCTAATTGAGAGTTTGCACAAGTTTTTCATAAATAACTCTCGACTCGCAGAGCACACAAGTTGAAGTTTAGAAAATATGTGTGCTATAAGAGCTCGACTAGAAATTATAGATGGCAAAGGCTGTTCAACTATGAACTCGCTTCGAGTAGGGAATTCAAGCAGCAGGAGGAGTGGAAGATCTCTCATTTGAGTTATTCCTAAGCCCCCATTCCATTGAAACTGAAGCTTAGGGGGCGTGCTGGTGGTGTTCAGGCTATATCCTAGAGTCAAGCTCACTCGTACTCATTTTTCTATATATTTCAAAAATTTTGATTTACAGCTGCTGCTCTGCTGGCTCGCTCTGGCACTCCTGCTCTTTCTCTTTCGCCTGTCACATAAAACATTCAAACTTTTACCAAAAAATTGTTGCTGAGTTTTCACGTTTTTCGTTTTTCGTTTTACGATTTTGCGCTTTTTCGCTTTTTCGCTTTTATCGATAAACTGCTCCACGGACCACACACAGGCGGCAGGCAGTCGCCATAAGACACGCCTCCCATTCACTGCAAGCACGAACAAAATATAAATAAATAAAAGCCAAACAATTCACAATTTGTGCAGCAGAGTTATGTTGTTGTTGCTGTGGATTGCCAGAAGACAATTATGCAGCAGCCGCAACGCTGGCCGCGGCAACAATGTTGCAGCTGCAGCGGCAACAGTTGCTTCCGCTTCAGCAATGCAAGCGATTTGCATGCGCAATATAAATTTAGTCAGCTGTAAAAATTTGTAAAAGTTTGGCGCATAGATAAAGGGCGTGGGGAGTGAGTGCTGTCAAGGGCAGACCGGAAGGCATGCAGACACTGCGCAGAATTCATTTATTTTAATCTGCGCAAAAAAATGTTAATTAAAATGTCACAAGATAATATGCAGTATATGCCTGCCACGCCCAGCTGCCCGATAATCAAAAACCAATATTAAAGCTGATTTCTAGCTGCCACAAGCAGCGCCATCAGCTATTCATGAGCGAGAGCTCCTAGCTGGTCACGTCCTGCGGCCAAAGGAAAATTTAAATAACATTTCTTTTTCGAATTCCTGGCGCTGTTCCTTTGGCATGGAGCGGAGCATATTTGAAGTCCATTAACGCGTCCGAGGGGCCAGGTCGTGTCATAATCACCTTGTTTGTCGGCCCAAACACCTACAATGGGGGCGGGCGTGTGGTGTGGGGTTGGCATTGTTCCCGGCTCTCCCCTGTGGCAATCGCAGTCGTTACGCCGGATAATCAGCGAGTCGCACGGCTAGCCCGTCCTCCTGCTCGCCGACTCGTCTGCTCGCTCGTCAGCCAGCCATCAAATAAACGTAATTCAATGCACAAAATGACAACATTTTCATTTTTGGACAATTTCGAACACGCCCACCGCACCGCACTAAGGTCGCACACAAAGTGGAATTTTGGCAGCTGTTGGGGGGTCGCTTCAGTTCTTTTCTTTTTTCTTACTTTTTGGCAGCCAAGGCATTTGCATACGGCCAATTGGGCAAAGCTGACAAGAAGTTGTTGCTCCTGCTCCTGCTCCTGCTTCGTCTCCTGCTGCTGTTGCTGTTGCTGATGTTGTTGCTGTCCTTGAAGTCAGCCAAGAATCCAATGATTACGAATTATGCTTATGGCCTGGCTCATTACATACGCTAGTCCTTCTAAATTAAGTGTCTATTTGAACAGCAGTAATTTGCTTAGTCATAAGAATTTATCATATGGCATCTGCCACAGCCACAGCTAAAGCCATTGTAAGCCAGCTTTTAAAGCCCCTTTGATTCTAACCCTAATAAACTGGCCAAGTATATGGGCTATAAAATCTGTTGGAGCTTCCCAAAAGGAGAGCTCAGCGAACTGTAATTATGTTTGTGCCTAGCTGATGGATTCTGTTTGATGAGCGTCCAAGCAGTTTGTTTACATATTTAGAGACTTGTGAATTCATAATTTATGAATTATTAATAGTATTTTTGGGAAACAAATATAAATTGATAATAATTGGATTTATTGCATGCTTTTAGCCTGAGCAATGTATATTTGGGGTGTTCCAGATATTTTACTCTTTAATCAATTAGCCTTTATGCTTAACTTCTTCTATTGACATTTCTATTCCCAACTAACATCAGGGGTGTTCCACTCGATCTCATTAAATTTGAAGTCTCAAATTCTTTGTGTTGGGTGTTGGAATAAAACTTTATTTATTTGTTATTTTGAATCGTTACAAATATGGCAAATTATCATCAACATGATGATGATCAATAGAATCGATAACTACAACTAACATTTATCGATAACAAATATCTATCTTGTGCTTGGAAGATAAACGTATGTGTGTGTGTGTGACATTTGCTATATGTATTAACTAATTAGAATGTTGGATTATACATGGTGAGTTAGTAAAATGGAATTCGTATTGCGCGAAGAGATACTCGGCACCAAATATAGTTGCTCCATAACAAGTTGGCCACATCGCTCGCACACCGTCTCGTCTCGTTTCGTCTCGCTCGGCTGCTAGCCGTTGTCTCTGTCTAACTCAGTCACTCACTCGCACTCACCCAGTCAACTGAAAACGTTGCACATACGACCCGTATGCACGCTAGTTGCTATCGTCACAATTTCACCCCCAATCATCCATTAGAGACGCTGGCAGCTCCGCGGAGGATGCAGCCAAGTGTTATGCAACTACTTAAAGGACTTTATCATTTGCTTTGCTGCTAGTTTCTGTTTGTTTACTGTTGTTGTTGCATTGTTAGAGTTGTGATTTTTAATGGTGCTGGTTCGCTGCTCGCTGCTCGCTCGCATCCTCCTGCTCGTCCTGTCATGGTTGTCAATGTCAAATGTGTCTCGATTGGGCTTTAGAGCAGATAGCATTTTCGGCGCCAACAGGAGCAGGTGCAATGCACATGGCGATAGTAGCGACACAGGCACTTCAAGTACTTATAGCCAGCACAGCAGTGGTGCGAATGCGAATGGGTATGGTAATGACTGTAGCAGGACGTCGTGTCGTGCAAGCAGTACGAGTAGCAGCCGCAGTCGCACATCTTGCCAGGATCTCAGCTCGTCTCTTAATTGTCGATTGCAGAACTACTTGGATTTGAATTTCCCTTTTCCTATTTGCCTTTTGCCTTTTGCCTTTTCCCTTTTCCTGTTCCTCTTCCTCTTCCTGGTGCAGCACCTTTTTCCAATTTCCAGTCCAGTTGTCGTCCTAGCTCGCTGCTGCCTTTGGCTGAACTGATTTCTGAACTGATTTCTGATTTCTGGCCAACGCTTCGCCTTTCGACTTGGCTTAGGTTAGTGGCGGCTCTTGTCCTCGACTGTTGCCCCGGCCAACCCAACAGCTGTTTGATCGATGCATTCGCTTTGCGTATTCGTACCACGCCCCAAATATCAGCCAACAGCCAATGTTGTTGTTGCTACTATTATAGAAATCATGTCAATTGATTTTGGGGCCAAACTTCAACTGTGTGGTTTATTTCGCCTTCGCCTGGCACAGCGGCACACTCGAGCTATATGATTAATTCACAATGCTCTGTCGCCGATTTTTACGACCGACGAACAACAAAAATAAATACATTATAATTTGTATCTGCCGACTGGCCAAAAATAGAAGCCGCCGTCGCTATCGCCGTCGTCGTCGCTAAGCAAACGCAAATTCATGCCTGACCCACATTCATTGCACATTTGATTCTATTAGTCACACAGCTGCCGTCAAAAACAGATGAACGTAGGCTATATGCAGCTTACACACAGCGATACGCAGCTCTATAGATGCAGCTGTGATCGTGATGCAATCGCCAATGGGCACACACACACACACACCCAGATGGCCTATCGATGACACATGCAATGACGCGACATTCGCACGCGCCAGATGCAAGTTCCGAGCCGTTGACGTCATTCATTTAAGCAGGTAATTCGCTGCGTATACGTCATTTCATAGGCAACAGCCAAAGCTGACATCAGATGCCATCCCAGCAATGGGCCTATTAATAAAATGCAATTATCTACATATATATACGTATATATGTGCACTTGAGAGAATGAGGTCAGTTTACTCAGCCCTACGCAGTGAGCTCATGATCAACGATCAAACTCCCAGCGGATGTTATGCTTATGAAACTGCTAATTGCAACTCTAAATATATATATATATATATATATATATATATAGAAAGATCTGAGAGGATCGCAATATGCATAGCCAAAAAGAAGAGTTTGCCTGTCAAAGATCTTGCATTGATCATTGACTGGCAATGAGCAATGGCAATGAGCTCATAGCTCTTGCTGCAGGCATTAATATATATACATTTTTGTTAGAGCTGTTAATTGCATTGATCAATAAACAATAATAGCAATAATAGCATATAGTTATGATGAATTACTTGTCCAAGACTGAAGGTCTATTGCTGAAATGAGATCAGCTCGAAGGCTAACTTTATTGAACCACCTAACCTTCATGATCTCTGTTGCACTAAAGATTCTTTTGAAACTAGCAGAGATCAGTGACTAGTTGAGATAATTTTTTAAGGATCTATATTAAAGTGTTCTAAGAACCATTTAAATGCATTTCATTTAATTTTCATTTCATTTCAATTCTTTCCCACGATCACTGTCTTTCCAATGCTTAGCCCTCAGCTCGAACTGATCTGATCTGCATTTTATTAAAATTGAAAAATATTAAATTGAGTTTAATTAATTTTCGAGCCAATGCTAACTTTCTGTTTCTCACTCTCTCTCTCTCTCTCTCTCTCTCTTTCTGTACCTCTTTGCCAATTACAGCAGGTGCTTGCCAGCGAGATCTGCAATCATTTACAATTACAAATTCTGCAGCTTATCATCATGGGGACAAGAGAAACTTCTCGCTTCTTCTTTCTGTGTAATGAGTTTTTTATTAAGCTAATTAGCTGGACAGTTGCAGCAGGTGCGTGTCGCTTATCTGTCCGCTGTGGCATTATAGCCGTGTTGCAAGCTCATTAAAGTCAGCTCCTGCGATTCGAGGACACGTAATGTCAGCTTTAAGGCCACGGACATGCAGTCAAACTTCTATATATATAAATATATAGAAGTTGATGTTTGCCGTTAGGGACATGGGCAGGTCACAGAGTGTAAAGTGTCCTTGTGCGCTTAAAAGTCTTTCGACACGTATTCGCATTGGCAAAAGTTTGTCAGAGTCAGAGTCAGAGGCAGAGCTAAAATGAAGAGTGAACTGTTCAGGTTGAGCTTGAGGTTGAGTTGCAGGTGAAGTGGCAGCCGAAACTGTGGAAAGGGTCGCACACTATGTGGAGTGCAAGTGCATGGCTTTCAGCCGTTTAGTTCAAGTTGTTTCAAGTAACACTTGAAGGACAACAGGGCGACCAAAACGACTCGACCATATGCACTAGAAATTTTGGCTAGCTACGACTGGGCTGGCTCTGAGGGGGGAGATTCGGACATGGACAGGACGGAAATGCCGGCTGTCAGTATGTGGCAAATAATGGTGTTGCGTGTCGTTTTGGCCACCGCAATGATAACCAACTAAATTTGCAACAAGAGCAACAATAACGGCAAAAAAAAAACTAAAGAGGAATGAAAAAGCAACAAGAAGCAGAGGCAGCAGAAGTGGAAAGAAGCTTCCTCCATGGTGGACGTTGCGACGTTCTCGACTGCGAGTTTGCAACCTCGTGAAAAGCGTAACTGACACTTAAATTAAATTTGTTTTCATTTTGGCCCGACAGAAAGTCAACGCGACACATTTTAGGTTTGGGGGCCAAGAAATCAGCGCAAAACGCAAAACACAAAACACAAAACACAAAACACAAAAACCGAAAATGCATTTCGCAATAAAATAAATTAAAACGAAAGCCAAGCAAATTTTCTGCACTGAAAGTTGCCCAAAACTCAACGGGGCGTGCGATGGGAACTGCCAAACATGCCGGCAAGAGGGGCGCCGCGAGCAGCACGTTGGCACAAGGGGGAGGGGGGGGGGGGGGGGGTTGGAGTGTGTAGAGGGGCGTAGCTCACTGATGACTTGGTTTTGCCCCAAAACAGCCAAAGTGAAAAGACTAAACAGAAACAGCTTGTGACGCCGTGTGCTGTTTGCAGTTTGTTGTGAATGTGAACGCAGACGCCCCCTGGCGGACAGAATTGTCGAACACTCACACACACTTTGCTTTGGTTTTGGATAATGCCATGCCTAGAGCGACATTTGTTGAATTCACACAGATGCTTCGAGGACTCGCAGAGCATTTGTAGTTTTAATTTGATTAGCACTCGATATGCAGTTGGCAGTTTGAGCTGAGGGGAAATTGAAGTAGTTCGCATTTAAGCTCAAATAAATTGATGCATTTATCGATTAAAGCCATGTTGTAGCATATTCATATGGATAAGAAGTGAAGCGATTATGGGATTTGTTCAGCATGGGACGAGTTGACTGAAATTGAAGCTGAAGCTTAGATATAAGAACATTTGTTGATAGTAAAATTATATTATTCGATATTATATGCATTGATAATGGTTATAATGATATCTTCTGGGATCTACCGACTCGATAAATTATCAATATATAATCGAAAAATAATGACTCAGGATTTTGATCAGGATTCAGGTTCAAGATCTTCACTATAAATTGATAGATTTCGTTAGCTTCGTATCAAATTCCTTTAAGAGTTCTGAGTAGCCGTATATATAAATCGATAAATAATCGATAGATATCTTAAATTATATTCTAGAGTAAAATCAAGTGCATGACTTGATTCTCTACATCTGTGGCAAGCAATTAAGAATTTTATCTTAAATTCGTTTAAAATTTCACATTTTCTCTTTTTTATTGGAAAATGCATTGTGGTAAAGGAAAACAGTTGTTTTTTGTCGACCTCCAGTCCAGATATGTATATGTATGTATGGCTGCTACAATTACTGTTGCTGCCTGGCTTGTGGATGCACCACTCGATGCTTCAAAACGTCAACAAAGCTGTCGGCCAACGGAGTCAGAAGCCAACTACTGCCGTACTCTCTCTCTCTCTCTCTCTCTCTCTTGCTGTCTCTCTCCTCTGCTCGTGTCCATGCACATCCGTGTTCTTTTGCCATATTGTGTTCATGCCAAAGCGATTGCCCGCCGCATTTAGCTGTGGATTGACTGGGTTGGGTTGGTCGGAGGGCTACGGCTGTTGCCATGGTCATGTTGGATTTTCCATCGTTTGTTTCGCACAAAATTCCTGCTTCCTCTCGCATTTATTGTCGGTTGATGTGTTTTTATTTTGCGAGTTTTTGATGTGTACGTAGCGCTGGAATGCCATTGGCGGAGTGGGCACGGTGAGGTGTCAGGGAAACAACCAAAGCCGCAGCCAAACAAACACATTTCAATCAAAACGCTTAACATGCTGACGCGGGGGGAAACAGCAGCAAGTGCAACAGCAGCAGCAGCAGCAGCAGCCACGTGGGTGGCCACGTTTCCCCCGACGACCACGACAAAGTTCAGGTGGAGAGCGGAGGCGGAGCGAGGATGCAACGGGCTGTGGCAACTGTGAACAGGGAACAGGGAACAGGGAACTGGGATTCTGGGAACTGCGAGTCTGGGCATGGGTCCACCTATTTGCACTGCATTGCGGTTCGCTTAAGGCATTGCACTCTGATTCAAAACAACGTAAGATGAGCATAGAAAATATAAACATACTATGTATAGATTATATGTACATTCTTGAGCTCAAGCTGATGAAATTATTAGCTCGTAATCCTCAGATATTTATCGATGATTGATTAAAGTAGTCAGTTATCGAAGAGAGTTATGGAATTGAAGAAATTAAGGCGAGGACTATAACATATACATACATGATTGTTTCTTTTGCTAGAATATCAAAAGAAAAGAAAGAGATTATAGAGTGGGAAAAGGATGTATGGATGCAGCTACCTACCCTAGATCTCCTCTCGTTTTAGCTGATGTAGCAATAGAGAGAGAGAGAGAGAGAGAGTTTCAGATTTCCTACTCTGTAATTGAGTTGTAATAGAACCAATGTGCATTCGCTGCAACTGTTGCTGCTGCTCGCTGTTGCAGTTGTTATTGTTGTTGCAGCATGTTAGCCATGGCCATTGCCACAACTACCGCAAAATGGCACTTGGTTGGTTTTTGACACAAGTTGACGCGCATGCAGCGCGAGAGCTGCGACTGCCATTCTCAGTGGCACATGTCACACACTGCATGCCGCATGCCGCATGCCGCATGCCGCATGCCACATGCCAGCCAAATGTCGTGTGCATTAGGTATGGGGTTTTGGCTAAAGCTACAGTTTCAGCTGCTGTCCACGCGCCATCGCCCAACGGATTTTTGGCCAAGCAAAATGAAGACATGAGCTCGATCAAATGCCAAATAGCAAATGTTGCATGTTGCATAGACTGGGAAACTTTTGTGCTCAATGGCACTCGGACCAGAAAGCAAGCCAAATGCATAGCAGAACTGACATCTGAAGTGGACACACAGCGCACCAAACTATCTGAAACAATCACGACTTTAACTTTGATTAGACAGAGACTGAGAGACGTGAAAAAAGCATCGAATCACTCGACTTTCAGAGACCTTAATTTAACTGTGCATCACAAACTCTCTGCTCTCGGGCAAATCCCTTTAGTCTTGCCGAAAGCAGCTTGAAGAGGTTTGTGACCCCAAACAGAGTTGGACACGGCATGTCAACAGCTCGTGAGGATTACTGCAGAACAACATTATTATAGTGGAAGGGAAACAAGGAAGTGCATTTAGTACAGAGCGAGAGCTACAATTCGGCTCATTCTTATTAAACTGAAATACAAATATTTCAAATAGCTGAGCAAGAAGTACATCTCTCTCTCTCTCTCTCTCTCTCTCTCTCTTACACACACGCTCTCTGCTGCTAGCTGCATGTGGCACGCAAGACGTCATTTAAGGTGAGTGGAGCTGTAGCTCTCTTGGCAGCTCCATGTTTTAGTTCCAGTCAGTCAGCAATTGATGCAGCAGGCCATAAAGAACCAAAGAACCGAGTAGAGAGGCCTGCACTGCAGCTCAGCACAGAATGGCAAGAATTTCGCACACACAAAAAGCTAAACGAGACACGCAGTCGCATGCAGCAGAGCTAGCGAGCAGGAGGCAGGCAGCAGGAGGCATGCGAGAGTAAACAAAATGAAATTCCGCACTGCAGTCACTCGCACACTCTCTTTGAGTGCTTCAGTTAGGAGCGCAGATCGAAGACGAATATATTTTTAAGACAACCTGCCAAGCTCTCTCTCTCTCTCTCTCTCTCTCTCTCTTTGTCTTGGAAGAGCTGACAGTTCGATTACAGTGCCATTGGCATTGGTTCTGTCTGCGCGACTTCGTTTACAACTTCAGCTTCGACTGCATTCCTTCATATTTCGCAACGCTAAAAAATGCCAATGAGCGGGCGGGCAACCGATGTTGTTGTTATTGTTGTTGTCTCTGATGATTCTTGGAATTGCGTTTTAGTACCGCAAGCTGAAAGCCTACGGCTGGAATACGAGCATTGGGCCTCTGGTATTTGGGTTGGCATTGCGCGTGCGCAAATTTGTGAACTGAATATGGCATTGCACAATGGACTTTGACTTGGACGTGGACATGGACGAAGATGTGGTCGTGGTCGTGGACTTGCACTTGGATTCGGTACCAAATCTGGGCACGTCAAGGTGATGGCTCTGGTATTTATAGCTAAAACGCATTAGGTGAACGTGGGAAACGCACAGCTTTAGATGATCAACCTGAGTTTCAACAGAATTGCCTAAGAAGAGAACTGCTGCTAGAGCTTGATATGAGAAAGTAAATTGAGTAAGCTTGTATAAACTTGAAATGTGAATACTCAGCTGAAGAACAGAGATTCATTCAAATAGAGTTATCATAAGCACAAGATATGCGTTATTTAGTTATCTTAAGATAACAACTTCGACTGACAAACTGACAACTGTTGTAATCCTCAAGTGGAGCTACGTCTAGCATGGCTGAAGGTAGTTCTTGGGGTTTTTTTCCACTCACACACAGAAGTGGGTTAATATGATGTGATTATGTCACTAGCTGTGCATTCCAATTAAATCGATAATCAGTCAGACTTTACCTCTTAGCTGGTGCGACTGCCGCGCCGACTGCGATGGGATTATCACTGCTCACACATCATGGTCACTATAACTACATATATGTACATACATATATGTATGTATGTGTGCATGCGTAATGCTACTCACTCAGTTGACTGCTGATTGACCCCGCCGACTCTACGAGCTGCAGTCACTTGTTGAATTGCTTGCGTCTTTCATTGGGCTGTAGCCCTTCGAGTTTTGTTTACAAATTGTAATGGAAACTTTTTGAAATCTTTCCATGCAACGTAAAATATTCCAGAAAACGTTTCATTCATGCGAAATGAATTGCACAAACACATGTAGAGCTCTACAGCTACAACTGCAATAGCTGCAAGTTGTCCGAGTGCTGGCCTGGGTCTGGGCCTAAGCAAATTGTTACACTCGAAGGAAAAGTACTCAAGGAAGCAAATACAAACAAATGTATAGAAATAAATAAAAAGCAAAATAAATGTGATCGAGTGCACAAAAAACGTGCCAACTGGGTAAATTTCCATTGGAGTTGGGAATTTTGTTGCCTCGTCTTTATTTTTTTGTCACTCTTGCTCTGGTTCTGCTAGCTGCTGCTCTTGTTGTTGTTGTTGTTGTTGTTGTTGTGTTTGCAATGCTCATTAGTGTGAGCTGCTTTATGTGGCTTTCAAATAAGTACATATCAAATGAATTTCAAAGTTTTGCGTTGCTTTTTTGTTGTTTTTTAAAGCCATCTCCTAAACAATACCCAATTGACGTCATGTGCGAGCGGGAGGGAGCACAAATCGCATGCTCGTAAAATGACCAAAAATATGCGCCGGTCATTTGTATCTGATGGATGCATGCATTGACATTCGCCACGGCTGTTAAGCAACTTTCATATAAATCATAATGAATAACCAGCAAAACAACAGAAAAAACTGCAAAATATTTAAATTAAAGGCGGATAAGTCGGTTTCGCAGCAGCAGCAGCAGCAGCAGCAGCACGAATACCCTGTGTTGTTGAGCAAGAGAAACCGAGAGATAAACTAGGTGTTTAATAGAGCATTAAGCTGATAGACAGAGTTAAGATATTGAGATAGTCATTAGATGATATTGAAATGTTTGCTAAGATATCGAATTGGTAATTCATTATTTGAAATAATTATTTCTGTATTTGTTAATTTAAGCGCATATGTTACTTGATATGGATATGCGATATTCGTTTTAATTTCGAGTTATTTGTGCTATGGGAACAATATTCCCCAATTTACAGCAATTTAACTGGAATTTTATCATAATATAAAATATATATATTATTTTTAATTATTTTAGAGTATTTCTTATGCTTATAATATATTTTCTTTTTAAATTATAATATATTTTTAAAATATATATTTTTTTAATTTTTACATTTGTGATATGCATGTGTAATTTATTTCTTAAAATAATTTTTAGGGTATTTTGCATATAATGATAAAAGAATGTTTACAAAAATTGTTATTCGTTTAATTTGAATTTTGTTGTTTTTCTTGTGAATGCGATTTGCGGATTTGCGAATTCATTCACCTTTTAATCAGGCAACTGGTTTGCAGTTGCTGTTATGTGGTTATTGCTGTTTTTGTATGTTGTCCGAAAAAAAAAACAGAGAAGAAAACAAACAGAAAACGAATTTCCCTTTTTGTATGCGCCACGAAGTTCGTGATTTTCGATGCGAAGCCGGGCCAAGCGAACGATAAGTGGCCAACAACGTGAGATAAATACACAAAAATATTTAGATACGATTAACCAAACAACAACCCAAAGGAGCTACAAATACGATGACTAATCATAATTGAGTCGCTCTTTGGGTGCGCGCACAAGTCAGCAGATCTCGAGGCACAAGTCAAAGACCTCGCTCAGTCTGCGATCGATCGATCGATCGATGGATCGAGCGACTCACAGATGCGCATGTATCTCTCAGATACTGAGTATCTCTCAGATATTGAGTATCTCAAAGATACCGAGTATCTAGCAGATACTGTTTGAATGCAGTGCAAATACATTGCTCCAGCTACAACCCCCCCTCCTCCTCTCTACACCATCACTTCAAAGGAAATCATAATTGAACACGTAATGAAATTTACAAATCTTCCAAGTTGTTTGTTGTTTGTTATTGTTGTTTGTTATTGTTGTTGTCGTTGTGCTTGTTGTTTTCGCACGAGCATTTCATGAATGAAGCAGCAGCAGAGCAATTGTTGTCGATAATATTGAACTCCATTGCGGGCATCATTGTAATTGTTGTTGTTGTTGTTATTTGTTATTGTTGTTGTTGTTGTCGCGCTCGTTCGTCGTCTGTTTGCACTTCACACCAAATCGCCGTGGCCGACTCCATCCAGCCCTCCCACTACCCCGTAGCCCTGTGCCTGAGCATTCTCATTTGTTATGTCTGATTGTTGTTGCTGTCGCTTTGCATTTGCTGTCCGACTGTTGGTGCGTTCACTGTACGTGTTTTGAATGAACATTTCTGTGGCCCTCGGCTCGGCTCGGCTCGGTGTTTTATTTTCGCAAAATTATCTCTGACTAAAAATCTACAAAAATTCATGAATGAGACGACAACACACGCACGCAACAGAGACAGCAGCAACAGCAGCGAAAGCAAAAGCCCCCGAAGCCAAAAATGTCAATACAAACAATAAAAATTCGAATGGATGTGGATAATACGATCTTGTGTGCCAAACTGTGATACGGATTTTAAGCTAAGCACACACAAAAAACACTCTTGAGCTCTAGCTCTTTAAATGCTTTTTTTTTTTGTTTTTCTTTTTTTTTTGCTTGCTGTTTGCTGAGATTGTGGGAAAAAGTAAGCTTTGCTTAAATTAGCGAATTTCGGGGAAAGAATATGCTAAATTTATAAAAGACGAAAATTTGCTAGAAGAAACCTGAAAATGATATGCAGAAACTTATAGAAAGTGAGAATGGGAACTTGAGTAACTAATTATTACTTATCAAATGAACTTTTTGATTGACTGTTGAATTCATTTATAAAATATATTTCAATACTTTTTTATGTCGATCCTCGACATTATACTTATCAAATGAACTTTTTGATTGACTGTTGAATTCATTTATAAAATATATTTCAATATTTTTATTTCGAGTTTTCTTGAAGATCTCATCAGACTCGCGAACTACATTTCCTACACATTTTCAAGTTGTTCAACTGACGTGTGGCGTCAGTGAGTGGCGCTTTCAGCTAATTTGACTCTAGTTCATAACCAGCTGCTGCCCTAGTTGTGTAAGTTAAAGGTATTTGGCTTTCCCAAGCAAGCTACCGTATTACGCTCGCAGAGTCCATTAGCTGCCCGGCAGCCACCTAGTTAGCAACCTGATGCTAGAGACAGACCCTTCGAGGCGAACATGGTCGTGGTCTTGCGGTCTTTCGGTCTTTCGGTCGCGCGATATCTCGAGTACGTTGTCTACGATCTTGGCCATTTAAAAGCATGTCCAACATGGGCCACTTAATTTCTCTAAAATGTCATATTTAATTTCGCATTTAGACGTCTTCATTGCCGCATTTGAGACTTCTAGCGTGTTCGACTTGGGCCAGCCTGAATGGTTGGCTAACTCGGCGTCTTGTTCACTGACTACCTGCATAGATATCATGCCTCTATGTAATTTTGTTGTTTTTTTTTTTTGCTGTTTCAGCGATTTCCGGTTTGGTTTCATTGTAAAAATTTTGTACGTTTTGGTATTTTCGGTTCACACGTGCGCGGGTAATAAACTTCAAATGACCGAAACTGAAACTGGCGCTCAGCGCTTTAAGTGGCCCGTGTGCGTGGTTCGAGGCACATACATGACCGAGCCCCCCAGTCCCCCAGTCCCCAGTTCCCAGCACACAGTCCCCACCCCCTCTCTACCCGGCCAAACACAACCGAGCCCCCTTATATACCAAGAGCCACAGGCGAAGACAGACGCGAGCATTGCTGAAATCAAGTCAAGTACTGAAAGCAAACACTTTTGCAACACACTTCACGAAGAAGCAGCAAGTAAGAGAGTTCGCTGAGATGAGATACCCTGTTATCGACACAGATGTGTTCTAGAGAGGCCAGATGATGGGCAATGAAGAGAGAGCAGAACTTCTCTGAGAATGAAGATAATATATGTTTATCTAGCTATGATCAACAAAGCAGATATCTACAATTATATTTCTCTTCCATCTCTTTACACTCGAAACCAAACTACCCCATTTGCAGCTCCCTTTGGCTTAACTCAAAAAAAAATGTTAAGACCCGTCGATTGGCCATCTCGCTCGCACCCGTTTTGTGGCAGCTCATTATCAAGTTTAGCTTTTTAATGTATCTTCTGTGTTTATCATTGTCGAATTTTTTAATTAAATTACGTTGAAGCCAGGCCAGGCCAAGACCAAGACGAGACACTGCACACGTGTAGCCAGCAGCTAGCAGCTACTGTTTCAACAGCTCGTTTTGGCCGCAAGTTCAATGTCTCCGGCCACAATTGCTGGCAATTATTACTACACCATAGGAATGCCCATTTTATTGGGCCTCGAAATTGGCCTTTAAGGGGGCGCATAGCCCATAGACGACTATAAGGCCCAAACGGTGCCAAGGTAACAGGCAGCCAGCCAGGACGACTGTCTGACCCAATAAACCCTCGCCTGCGACTTTATTACACGGCCCCGGCCAGGTTGGAAAATTAGCTGGAAGTGCTAATTAAAATTGTGCATGAGACCCTTCGCCACAACCACGACCATGGCCATGGCCATCTCAGCTCACCCTCGCCCCGTGCAAATAAGCAATTTCAAGGTATTGAATTACATTTTACATGCCACTTGTGTGTATTTTGTGCTCCGGTCCTGGGGGCCAGTGGCTTAATGCATAAGCATGCTGCCGAGCAACATCAACATTTAATTTATTAATAACCCTTTCATTTGCACAATATGTTTGCCAGCCATGGGCCATGGGGGGGGCGGAGCAGAGCGGGACGGAGCGGGGCGTGGGAGGCTGAGACTCGCGCCGAGGGCGCTGCTCAGCAGAGCAAACTCTCTATTGGCCATTCAAATGGTAACGTAAGCGTTTTGTCACCAACTGTCATTAAAGCAGTCTGTGGCTAATTTAGGATACACACACACACACACACACACACACACACACACACACACACACACACACACACACACAGAGACTTAAGTGTCAATGCTAATGCTAATGCCTAATGTTAACGTTCACATCCTGCCAAAGTTTACACTGGGTCGGGCGGGCAGCTAAGCTGAGTACAATGGGGTATATACGTATGCTTATTATGATAATTCTAGATTGTTTACAATTTTGTAATATGCTAACAAAATACATGCTTGATTAGACATTAGAATGGAGAATTGTTATGAAACTGGGGAGGAATCTGTGAAGGCAGAGGGAAAGTTGTAATCAAAGGAATACACATAAGGACGAAAGCAAGGCGTATGAGTAGTTGAGCGTTGTTAGCTCTTAAGAGAAGAGCTGATATAAGTAGAAATGTATCTTAATATAGCTCACATAAGTAGTTATGTATCTAGAATGCTGGTAAGTATAGGACTTGATCTTAAAGAGACTAAAAGCTAGAAAAATTTTATCTCAAATAAGTTTAGACTAAGAAACTGGATATGAACTTAGATCTTACTTGCCTGTACCAGTATAATTGACAATAATTTTGATCCACTTCCATAGTCAAGTTCTCTTTGCAATGCAACAACTAAATTTCCTGCCCATTTCATATAGCTTGCCTCACTGTGCATTCGCATTCTATAGTTCTACGTTGCTAATAGACTTCACAAATGATTCGTCTACAAGTTGTAGCCTTTCTCTCTCCCCCTCCGCCTCTCTCTCTCTCTCTTACTCTAGCCCAAGCGAACCTTATGTAAATGGAGGTGCTTAGCCATATATGTATATGTATAAATAAATATATGTATATATGAGAATATATGTTTGTTGGCAGCAGCATGTGCGACGTCAGCCCCATGTGCTGATATCCTGTTTCCGCATTTTATGGCACCCAGCGCTGGCGCTCATGCTCCAATGGGGCTTACTGCAGTTGCTGCTGCTCTGGGGCTGTGGCGCCTGCTCGAGTTCCGTTTGTGTTCGGGCTCATTTCCGTTCAATAGAGTTGAGTCAACAAGCTAATTTCACGTTAATTTTAAGTGCTGCTGCTGCTGCTGCTGCTGCTGCTGCCCGTCGAAAGTCCAAGCTAAACGATTTTGTTTTTATTTTCTTCGGGCAGCTTTCGCTCTGGCTGGCCTAATGAATATGCCTGGAGTTGGCTCTGCTCCTGCTCCTGCTGCTGCTCCTGCTCGTGCTCCTGGTCAATGTTTTGCGTTTTCGAGTCACTCGGAAGTAAAATTTTATGCACAAGTTTTTGTTGGTAGCGCGTAAAATTTGATGGCCTACTAAAATTTCTATAAAAGAGTGTGCATAAAATTGTTGCCTCCCCGCTTTGGGTTCTTTGCTCTGGGTTGGGGTGAGCAGTGGGTCGACTCTATAGCGACATATTAAAACTTTATATGCATTATAAAATTGGGTTTTATGTCACTCTCCAAGCTGCCATTAGCTTTGGGTTTGCCCTGTTGCTGCCCTGCTCGGCTTAGAGACAGCAAACAAATAAAGCCAACATCAAATTTTGATAGTCAATTGCGTGCAAAAGAAGTTCCAATGCCGTCGCCGTCGTCGTCGTCGTCGTCGTCGTCGTCTCACTGTCTCATTGTTTTCGACAACAAAATATATATATTGGGGGGGAAAAAAAACTTATCCATAAAGCTCAACATGTTTCAAATGCCGTGTAATGCACGGCATATCATCGTAAAACGGAGAAACCCTCCTCCAGCTCGGATTGAAATGAATATTTGCTCGGAAAGTGCCCCAAATTACAATGTGAAGCGAAGCAGCTCGTTGCGAGTGCTTCCGACGAAGGCTAAGCTGTAAAATGGAACATTTTAACCATTTTAACATTCTTTTTTGGTTTTTTGTTCTCTCTCTCTCTCTCTCCTCTTTGTATTTTTACATATTTATTGGATACGCATCATTTGGCATAATTCCCAGGGTTGATTTTTGTAGGGTTTTTACTGCAACCGAATTTAATTGGATATGTAAGTTAGATAGGCCGCAGAGCAGTAGACGGGGCAAGGGTTTGGCTAAGTGGAATAGTCTGTCACATCTTTATGGTTTTTTATTTTTCACAGAACATTAAAAGCTTTTCTCAGATGGAACTACATATTGCTCTACATGAAAATTCAAGCTCAATGTTCATCAACTATAAGCGAAACGATTAATATATCTATGAGAATTACATAGAAGAGCAATCGTTTATCTCTATTTTCTCACAAATGAAGCTTACATTTTAAATATTAATAGAATTTTGAGCATTATATGGAAGGATTTTGTGTTTAGATTTTCTCCTTTTGCAATTTCCTTCAATTACTTAATTCTTACCCTAATTTTATAGCCTTGTGGTTCGTAGAAAAATGTCATTTTCACTGAAATGCTATCGTATTGAAAAATCTACGAATATATTTAGAGTGAAGAGCTAGGCTCTAGCTTTATGGCTTTATGGCCCATATGGCAAATGGACGAGAGTCAATTAAAACGTTGCCGCAGCTCAAATTCGGCAGTCGTAAAACGGCACCCCACAACGAGCCCACACTCAGGCAATCCGGCAGCTGGCAAAGATCAGAGCTGAGCTCCGAGTATTTTTATTATGTTTTATGGCTGCGGCTACCTTCGGAGGTGCAGGAGCGAGTTGTAAATGTCATAAGTAGGCATTTTCCAATTGGCCAAACAAAGTAACGGCAATAAAAGAAAAACTGTGCCACACAAACTGGGCCCAATCGTTGGCCTCATCTCTTGACCATTTGCCTGCTCTGTGGCTGTGTGTGTGTGTCTCTTTATATAAATTGGTCTTTTTTGTAATTTTTAATGCTTTTACGAGCATATAAAATTATTATCATATTTGGTCTGGCTGGCTTGGCTTTGGTCCTGGTCCTGGTCCTGGCCCTTGCCCTGGCCCTGGCTATAACTCATGCGACAGTCAGATGCGAGCGCCAAGATAGGCGCCAGTCGAGCATGTGCGCAGGCAGCTCCAAAAGGCAACACTTGAGCAGCAGCAGCTACGGCAGCCATCGCCGCATTCAAGCTAAATGACATTCTTTTTGACTTATGAGGCGGCATTTGGTGCATTGCCGTTGCTGATTGAGTGTCGAGAGATGTGGCACAGTGCAGAAGTCTCGGCCATTATGCTGGACCGCCTGCCAACAAGGCCATCAAATTTGATTGCCACAGCCTAGAGTAGAAGAGTAGGAGTAGAGTAGAGTGGGGTAGAGGCTGGCGACTGGCTAGAAGGCAGCAGCTACGTTGGCAGGTGGCCGCGAACCCTCGCGCGTTGCCATAATAAACCAATAAAAGCGGCGGCCACTTGCAGTTCCAATCAAGTGACTTTTATTGGGTTGCCAGAATAAATTGCCATGGCCCATGGCATGTAACCAAAAATAAAGTCAAGTGCCGCACTTGGCCAGGTAACAACAATAACAAATGGCAGCAGATGCCAACGAAGCGCAGGCGAATCGCGAATGCTCTAACATGAAAATTATTCAATTATGGCAAAAGGAAATTGAAGTCCCTAGTAAATATACAAGATAATTTTTAAATATATCTGTTGGTTGGATTAGAATAGGATCAAGTCTCTCAAA
Organism: Drosophila koepferae; assembly: GCA_030914345.1. NCBI lineage: Eukaryota > Metazoa > Arthropoda > Insecta > Diptera > Drosophilidae > Drosophila > Drosophila koepferae. The sequence goes on from JAUESR010000202.1 coordinate 945,587, forward strand.
TCATAGCTCTTTTTTTCTTAGCTAGATCTAGCAAATATATTCATATAAATAACAATTAAAATACTCAATTGACTTTCATTGGATTGATGCACAAAGAGCAAACTCTCTTATCTTACTTATCTGCCTGCCTAGCAGCTACTACCTTAGCTAATATGGTCCGCCTGCTGTGTAGAGTATTCTGCACCGACTACAATAATAAACATGTAATGAGCCGCTTTCTTCACCGGGTCGGCAAATGCATGGTAATAGATTTCGATTGCATGCCGCGTGCCTCAAACCTCAAGCCTCAAGCCGCAGCCCCAGCCCCAGCCACAATCGCTCTCTAATAGCAAGAGGGAGAGCCACTAGACTAAAGCCTTAAGCTTCAGGCTGGGCAGCTGCCGATGCCGATGCCGACGCCGACGCCGACTTCGACTTCGACTTGCGACTTCCAACTCCGATTGCGACTTTGTCCGGCGATGGACGCGCGATTGCTTTAGTCATGGTCTGCGGGCCATGTGCGATAATTATGGTAATATTTGCATTTGCGTGTGGCTCCGCTAAACAGTTGAGTGAGTCGGCGGGCGCCAGACTCTCTGACTGTCTGCAATTGAGCTATGTTTCCTCATTGCAGACATGCAGTTGCAGTTGTAGCTGCAGTTGCAGTTGTAGTTGGAGTTGGAGTTTGAGTTGGCCTTTTCATTAATGGCATTTTAAACAGTTTATGCTGCCCACTGTGCGACCACGCCCAACTCAAGCAGCGCAAGCAGCAGGCAGCAAGAAGCTCGAGCAGCGAGCGTCGCCGTTGTCTCGCTTTCAATTAGGCCTCCGCCTTCAAATTCCAATTTCAATTCATAATTTCGAAATGCAATGCGTTTGGAGGTTGTCTTTTAGTTTTTATGGAACGTTTTCTGTCGCATTTTATTGCCCATTAAAGCAAATTACAGCTAACGGATTGCCTCGAAAGTGGGCGTGGTCAGACTGCTTCCTCAGCGTAGATTGTGTTTTATGAATGACTGCGGCCGAACTTCAATTTATGCGCGGGTCATAAAACACAACGCGCTGCTCAAAAAACCACAGAAAAAATACTAAAAACACATTTTGAAGGCTACAATTAATTAGAGTGTTTTATCAAGTTTAATTAATATCTTTTTTTTTTTCTTTAATGCTGGGCTGCTGACGTCAGATGGCAAAGATCCCATGTCAAATGTCATTCGACAGAGCCAAAAGTGCCTTCAGTTTAATGAGAGCTACTTAATTACAAGCTAAATTTAAATAAATACCAACATAGACAAGAGAAATTTCAAATAGAACCTGAAGAGAAACTAGGCCTCAAGTGCTCAGAAGACTAAATAATTGCCATGGCAGCGTAACGTCGTAACATTTAAATTTTATAAAAAAGACTACAGACTTATGCATCTATCTTTTATATCTCATGCAACTTGGCTAAAACGAAAAGTTCTCTAACTGAAAACGAGCAACTGAATTTGCTCTGCTCGTTGAGCAAAACACAACAAGATACGATGCGGTCGCAGTTGCTGTCGCCGTCGGCGTCGGCGTCGCAGTCACAGTTATCGATAAAGTCGGAGACGATAAACAGTTTCGTTTGCCCCCAAGGATATTAAGCAGAGTTCGCATGGGGCATATTTAAAAGGGCAATCACCTGGCCAAGCAGCCGACAGAGACAGACACAGACGGACGGACAGTATGAGAGATGAAGAAGCTAACAAAGCAGAAGAAGAAGAAGTAGAAGAAGAAGAAGAAGACGATCCCTGATGGCGATGTTACATACATTGGCAATGGATCCCACCAACGACATCAGGCAGCAGAGCAAAGCAAAAGCAAAATCAAAAGCAGAAGAAAAAGGAAAAGGAAAACGAAAGCCAAGACGAAAATTATAACGAGCATTAAAAACGGTTTTCGGTGTTCAAACAAACCACCGCATGCTGCAACATTTGGTGGCAAGTCCGCCGCGTCACTGCCTCCCTCCTGCTACGGCTCCTCCTCCTCCTCCCTTGGCTTCTGGCCTGCGTAGGCGCAGCCACTCACCTGAGCTCCACTTGCGAGTGTTCGAGTGCCACAGCCGCAGCCGCAGCGTCAAAGTGGCCATAAAAATCATAATGAAGCGGCGACTAAAACAAAATGCCATAAAATGCTTTAAATGAAAACGGCATTAAAAATAAAAATATAAAAAACACACACAACAAAAACAAAGCCAAACAATAATAAAAAAAAAGGAAAGAAAGAGAGATGTCCTTCTTGGAATTCTGACCAGGTCGAGACAGCGACGGCGGCTCAACTTAAAAAGAGCAGTCTGAAAATTCTCAGCCCGCAGTTGATGAGCAGGAGGAGGAGAAGGAGGAGGAGGAGGAACAGGAGTGGAACGCGGTTGTGTGGCATGGAATTCATTCAACAGTTTGTAATCAATGTGGACGTGCAGGACGCAGACTTGATAAGCGTTGCATTCAATGACCCAATGCTGGCCCAGCTCAGGTAGCTGAAGCTGAAGCTGAATCGAAAGGTGCAAAAGGACCAAAATAAACGAACGAGAAATTTCGCGATTTTGGCTATTTCGCGGTGGCCTTTAAGTGGCGTCACACACACACAGCTCACTTGGCCAAGTTTGTTGGCTTGTTTATGATTGGATCGAACCGATTAAGTTGCTGGCGCATTCATAAGAACTCTGTGATCAGGCGACAATAAAGAAGCTTCGAAGCTGCCTCAGCGCATATAAGAAAGTGAGTTCGAATTGAGGTTTTGGTATTTAGGATGTGAATGAGATTTTGTTCTTATGGGATTAGCTGGATTTTCAGGAAATGTTCATTTCATTTTGAAATATAATGTACATGAAATATAATCAATTAAGATTATTATTTGGATATTCATAAACTTTGTCCACTACCTATATATTGGTAGAGTTTGGTAATGTTTTATTTACAGACTGTGAAATTTTATGTTAAATCGTGTCTTAAATTAAATACAAATAACTTCAAGTAAATTGATTTTCTCTTGGGTAACGATTTTATCTTCTCTTGTCTCAAAATTTGCATTAATAAATTTCTTTCAATTCCTTTCATTGGCCTCGAGTTTGAAATAAGTTTAATTAAATTTAATGCCCAATATTAAGTACTTCAACTTTGATCAACTTGTCGAGAGTCAGCACTCAACATTTCAAGAGTTCCAGCAACTCAAGTGCACACACAGCAGCTATTCTAAGTTTACAAAAATAAAAGCTCAAATTTTCGATCAGCTCTATGCAAAAATACAAAAAAAAAAAAAAGGAAAACAAACAACAAACTATTTGTGAGTTGTTTTTGTTGTTGTTGTTGGTTCTCTGCTGGGCTGCAGGTCAATGCGCTTTTGCAAGGTAAATTCAGACGAAAGGCAGCAAATTCCATAGAATGGCATAACAAGAGCCCAACACACACACAGAGGCAGACACATACTGTGAAGGAATTAAAAACACATAAATGTCACTTTCGCATAGCTTTTTGTTTTATGGAGCATCCTTTTGCAACCGGAGCCCAAATGTCGGAGTCGGAGTCGTAGCTGGAGTCGAACAAAACCAAAACAAAACCCAAGCCAACGAGCAGAGCCAAAACTAAACCCAAAGCCGCAGACATGGCCACACTTCAGCTGCAGGTCGAGCTTCAGGCTTCCAGTTTTGCCTGGCCTGGTCTGGTCTGGCCTGGTCTGCCTGCTTGCTGCTTGAGTAGCAAATTTTGACGCAAGCGCAACAAATTCACAGACTCTCAAAACACACACACACACACACATACTTAGACACACACATACACACACACACTTGAGCAGACGTTACCTGAACTTGACAATGAACTCGGTCATTTCGAGGGCAACAAACAAAAGGTGATTTACCTTTATCCTTTGCTATGCGCCTGGCGAAACGAGTTGAGCGCATTCAATAGATGCCGACAGAGCGAGAGACAGAGACAGAGAGAGAAATAGAGAGAGAGAGAGAGAGAGAGAGCTCACTTGTGAAGACACATTCAAATGCATAGACAGATAGATAGAAACACAGATACAGATGCGGACAGAGAGTCCAGCTAAATTCTGCTGAAATCCATTCAGACACACTTCGCACATTAACGCCCAGAGCCTCGAGTTTACCTTGTCCCAGGCGTCGTGTCCTTTTCTTTCTGCTCCTGGTTCTCGTATTCCTGGAACTGTGTCGGTCATTTCAAAAGTATGCTCTACTTGGATACGTTCTATTTAATCTCAGAAATTAATGTCCCTGCAGCTCTCCCTCTCCCTCTCTCTATCTCTCTGGACTCTCTCCCTGCGCCTTCTTCCGCTGCTTTATGCAACGTTGCTCCTAATCAATATCACACGATTTATCAATGATATATGTCAAGGATGTCTTTTAAATATATACTGAGAAAATACTTTACTTTGCTCTGAAATTAATGAGCCCGGCAGCGCTGCTCTCTGAATGCATCGCTATTTCCAGCTAAATTGTGGATGAAGAACAATATGGTAGAGTATTAAGAGGAGCTAATATTTACTTCTATATATATATATATATATATATATATATATATATATATATATATATATATTGCAGTACTAAATAAATTATAAAAACTTGAATTATGGGCAGAATTTGTACTATATACTTTGCACAACTATAATAGTTAACATCTTTCATTCTATTTCCCTTAACTATCTTTAGCTACTTTAAGTTTTAGCTCCTAAGTTTCTCATTGCAATTTTTCGAATCACTTTGGGCTCTGTGTCAAATATAATTTGTTGCTCACATGCATTAGCCTAAACTAAAAGCTATTATATGCTCGTTTACTACACACACACACACACACACACACACACACACTTACACCCACACAGAGTTAGACTTATGTTTCATATTAATATTCAGCAGCTGCTCTAACTCAGTCAACTCTGCTCTGTTGCCTGCTGCCCTCAGCTTCGCCTTCGTCGTCCTCGTCATTTGCCTGCACTTATACTAACCATAAATTACTAGCTGTTAGCTGCTATCCAACGCACACACACACACACACACAGTCGTTCGAGTTAAATCTCCATTGGTCTCGGTTAACTGAACTCTCAAGTAGTCTCGATTAGCGATAATATCGCGCCGCATTGTCATAATTCTTGAGCTGCCCAGCGCAAAACCCATTAAAATCCAAATGCTGAGGGGTTGCGTTTGGGGGGCTGGACTCTCGCGTCTAAGCTTTCTAATAATCCCGGCATGGCATTGACCGCCAGTGCGAGTCGCCGAGTGCTGTTGATATATGGGGCTTTTGTGTTTATCAAATGCCATCATCAAATTTTCATTAACTTGTTGTTTTTTTTCTCTCTGCTACGCTTGCTGCGAATTCAATAAATCTTGTTCTCAAAGTTGCGCCAACAAATACGTTTTCAAAGAGTCAAAGGACGTTTTTGGCCTATGCCATAAATAAATATGCCACTCACACTTCTAGGTGAGTCACAGCGTGAGAGTGAGCGAGAGAGAGAGAGAGCGTGTGTGTGTGTGTGGGCATCGATGACAGCAATAGACAGGAGGAGTCTGTGCACGAGACTCTCTCTCTCTCTCTCTCTCTCTCCGTCTCTAGATCTCCGCTCTATGCCCTTTATTAGCCAAGTTTACAGACACATTTGTCAATTTTATGTCGGCTAGGCGTCCAATTTGCCGCATTGCAATAATTATGAATTATATGCAGGCCTGGCAGCCCCACTCGACTCCTGCTGCTGCTGCTGCAGCTTGTGGCACATCCTTCAGTTAATTACCAACAAGACGTCAACTTTTTTAATTCATTTGCCAACTTTGGCACACATTTCCAACACCGCCTCCTGCTGCTCCTTCTCCTGCTCCTTTTCTCGTTCTCCTGCCTGCTCTACTTTTTTCTTCGCCCTGGACAGATGATCGATGTTGGCATCGCATTTGACCTCGCACTGTGTGTCTGATTTTATTGGAAAACTTTTGACGCTGACTGGCTGCTGCGCTCTAGCTCCAGTTACATACAGCTACAGAACTCCTGCTCCTCCTGCTGTTGCTGCTGGCCCTGCTGCTGCCTGGCTGTCCAAATCATATTTTATGGCCATCATTATTACCTAATTTTTATGCGCCCAACCGTCGCCGACAACTTAAAAGTTTGTCCTGTCTCTAGCATCTTCTTGTTGCACATTTCTTTAGCTGCACCAGTTGCCAGCCTCAGTCTCTCTCTCTCTCTCTCTCTCTCTCTCTCAGTCTCTCAGCCTCTTGGCTGCCAGCAAACTGATAAAACTTTCCTCAAAAATTATTTTCCCACTTTTTTTTTCGCTTTTGCATTTAAACGAGCGTGGCAGACAAAATGCGATTGCTAATTTTTCATGGCGGATAATGAATGATATATTGACTGTAATATGCTGCCCCCTCCCTAAAGAGGGCGGAACTGTGCTTGCAACCACCATCTGGCTGGCTGGCGCAATTATTCAAACTATTTTGCCAGAGAGAGAGAGAGAGAGAGAGAGAGGGCGCTAATTAGCCAAAAAGTTTACATTTGCATCGCATTGTGATAGATAGGCGATAAAGAGGCCAACGATCTGGCTTGAATTATGCTCATGGTAGTTGGAAAGTGAATTTGGCAATAGTTTATAATGGGTTTATTGAATTTGCAATGATTTGTTGTTATGGAATCAATTAAAGCTACAGGTACGTTGCTACAGAGCCAAGGCATCTAGATATCTTTAGAGAGCATTCATGTAATGGAATCTACTCTAAATAGTATCTTTAGAAAAATCTTTTATAAAGTATCTTCCTAAGCTATGAACTATTAAGTATTTCTGATCAAAATTCTTTTCCTGTTGAAGCATCTTCGCCCAGGCAACTCAACAACTTTTCCAGCTTTCTTATCCACACATCAAAACTCCTTACGATTACCTATCTTAGGCAAACACCTAATCTCAGCATCTGGCGACCTCCACATACAACTTCCCCCAGGCATCGGCGTATCACAATATCTTTAGCTGAGGCCAAAGTATCTGCAGTGTCAGAAAAGTCGCCACGTTTTAACTCAGCTACAAATTGTTCAATTGATGGGCCATTTGATCATCTTCAGCTCTCGACGGCCAGCGCCATCGTAAGTAAGTACAGCAGCTGCCAGACGACCGAGTTGATAACTGATTTGTGATAAGCCAGCTTTCAATTTCTTGCTTTTTTTTTTTTTTTTTTTGTGGGCCAATAACACGAAGCAGAAGAAGAGGCAGCAGAACAACATTTGGAAGGCCATTACGTGGGCCAGGACAGACACATAAAGTAAATACATAACGTGGGCCAAACGACTAATATGCGATTATGGCAAATCAAATGCCTTTTGGCTCGAGAGTCAACAGCAGCCGCAGCAGCAACAACAATGGAAACGTGAACGAACAGATTGGGATTTGGACAGCAGTTGGCGGGCCAAGACGAAGACGAAGGCGCAGGCGACTTTCCAGCATTTTGCACATCTGTTCGAATAATATATAGAATTTTTTTTCTTTTTGCTGTCGTCCAGACGACGCAAAATGCGAGCAAGAAAGGCACGAAAAAAAAAGAAGCGAAGCACACACAATCACATGGAAAGTAAGTACAAGCCCAAATATAAATAAAAACGACAGGGGCTGCAAAGCAGGCGGGCAGGCGGGCTGACGGGTCAGGGTAGGAGGGGCGTGCTGCTGCTGGGCATGGGGATGTGTGCAGATCGAGGGGTGTGTGTGAGAGGTCTGGGTTGCTCTGCCTGTGGTTGTAGCTGTAGCTGTAGCGGAGGCGACAATGGCCAAAGGTTACTGACATAGCACGCACATTGACCTTGATCGCTGGGAACGTCTGGAGACGTTCAGTCAGGCAAACGGGAAGCGGCAGCAGCCGCAGCCACCGCCGCAGCCGAAGCCGCAGTCGCAGGCGAGGCTGTTTGAACAAGGAGCGCACAGGCAGCAGCAGGAGTAGGAGCAGGAGACAGACACAAGACGCTAGTAAATTATTTGCAAATTTATTTAGCTCCGGCTGTACAATACAGTGTCAGCCAAGCCAGCCCAGCCGCCGCAATTCCCAACCTACCGCATTGTTACATCACGTAAGGCAGACGGCAAAAGAATGGCAACCAAATAATATAGCAGCATAAAAAAAGGAGCAACTATTGGTAGGGGTGCGGAGCAAATAACGGTGCCTGTGCCTGTGCCTGTGCCTGTGCCTGTGCCTGTTCCTGCGCCCAGGATGTGCTCGTTACGTGTCCAACTTGAAATGAAACCGAAACTGGACGCTGGCAAATTGCTTATGAGGCTGAATCGCCGGCAAAATGTGAAATGAAAGCTGACCAGGGCTCGCAGCACCAGTAGCAGCAGGAGGAGGAAGACGAGCAGGAGTAGGTCCTTAACAGTCAGGCAGGAAACGCTTAAAGTTCGTTAAACTCGCTAGCGACCATTGTTGCAATGCACTGAGAGAAAATTTGAATAAAGAAGCTGATAGAAATTCGAATTAATTCCCAAATTTCTCTTTATGGAGAGATTTGGCCAATGACAAATACAAAATTATGATGAAATTTCTTTGATAGAGGTAAATCACTCAAGCATTTCTTTCACTGTAACATATTGAGGCAAAAGCCACTACGCGCTCCCGTTTGTCTCTCCCTCTCTCTCTCTCTCTCTCTCTCTCTCTCGGTGTCTGTCTGTCTGCAGTCCGCCTGCCTAACGGCTGCCGCCCTTAGACCCAATTGCGTCTCAGCTTCAGCAGCTCGACACGCTGTTGTCGCTTACGCTTCCTGGCCACGCACAACGCACAAAATATCAACGCACTTTTCAAGTCCTCGCATTTCTTCTTCTTCTTTTCGGGTTGTGGGTATCGTCTGGCGGCGCGACGAGCAGGGATCCGGGCAATAGAGCGCAGCGCCTGAAGCAACCACCACCAGAGCGAGGCCAAACCCGAACCCAAACCCAAACCCAAGCACAAACCCAAACCCAAACCCAGACCCAAGCACAAACCCATGTGCGGGCCCTTGTCTGGTCTATGCCTATGCTTAAGGACTCGCTGCTAGACCTGCTTGGGCAAGGACTTCCTGGTGCGTAAGGCTCGGCGCTCTTCATTCAATTCAAATTTTCTTGCGAAACGCTTTTAATTGCCTAGCCCGCCGCCCTGGGTGTTGTAAAGGGCGCTGTACGGGCCAGGGCGACGCGGGGCACACTCGAAGAGTCGACCCCATAAATTACGGGGCAGTCAGCGAACTGCTCACCACACTGGAAATTTGATAATAATATGGAAATTTACTTTTGTTATTATTTTTTTCCTCTTATCCCAATTTCTGTATTGTTTGCTGCGACACTAGTGAAATTTTAATTAAAAAATAATTCAAGTAAAATATGTAGACATGATGATTATGATACTTGAATACAGATTGTAAAGGAATTGACAAAAGAGAAGACAATTTTTTATGCGTAATTTAAGAAGCGTCCATGGCTGAGAGTTTGCCTATGAATTACTTCAAGATAAGAGATTGCTGAACGTAAAATGTTGGCAAATTAAAAATAAATAAAAAAGTACAAAAATAATATAAGAAAACAGAAGAGATATTCTGTTGCTAAATAAGTCAAATTTACGATCAAATTTTTGTAGTAAGTAACTTTATCCTATAAGACTCCTTCCATAAACTGCTTCCCAAGTTATCTAAACTGAAAGTGATCAGAAAGATCAATTTATTCCTTTGGCTACGCTTCATTAGATGCTTTAAAGATATCTATAGAATTCTATAGAATTTTTCACATTTCTCCTGCCTTTCTTTAGCTTTCCCCAATTTAATAATAATACATTCATTCTACCGTATTCATATGCAACTGATCCTTCTTTAGTATTTCACATTCCATTTTTGCTTCATCTCTCTCTCTCTCTCTCTCTCTCTCTGCCTCTCTCTCTGTTGCCACGCCTCAAAACTGTACCTTGTGTTGCCTTGGGGGCTCTCTCGTGTTGACGCTGTTGTGGCTTCTCTTCTCGCACATTCTTCTTCTTCTTCCTCTTCTGTATTGCGCCCCATTTTGTTTACTGCCTCTGCTTCCTCCCAGTCTCTCTCTCTCTCTCTCTCTCTCTCTCTGTCACTGTCTCTGTCTCTGCTTCTTCTTTAATCGACGACGACGCATCCACAAATTAGCAGTCGTCGACCTCAATATCAGCTTACGAGCCACGCCGAGCGCCTCAGTCCATAAGCATGGCCCTGTCTCGTAGCCTCTCTTCGAATGCTACCCCCCTTCCCTCTTCCACTCCTGCTCCACTCTCTGCCCACTCCCCTACACTCCTCCTTAGGCCTGTGTTCACCTTGCATCTATTGCGCCGCGACAGACATGAAAAATTCCCCCTCATTATTGCACGTAATGTGATGTTGCGCTTCACTTTGGAATCGTCGCTCGTTTCGCTTCGCTTTTGTATCAACTCTACACATACGCACACACACACACACACACACACACACACACACACATACGCACTTTGCGTTTCGGGTTTTTGGATTTTGGATTCGGGTTCAGGTTCCTCTGTGTTGCTGCCCATTGCTGTTCCCCTGTTCAGCGATGTTCTGGTTTTTGCATTTTGCGCCTCAAGCGCTGCGCTTGCTTAGACCAGACAAACAGAGACAGACAGACAGACAGACAGACAGAGAGAGAGAGAGAGAGAGTGAGGGAGAGGGAGAGGGAGAGCTCTGCCTGTCTGGCTGTCTGTCTGGGCGTATTTTATGTTCTGTTTTGGCTATATAAATTCTGTTGTCGTTCTGCCTACCACCAGCGATGATGACGAGTCCAACCTTGTTTTTCCCGCCAAATGCAGACGAAGCAACAGCAACAGCAGCAGACAATAACACATGGCAAGTCCTAGGTCGGTTACACCACCAGACAGAGAGACGGACGGCCGGCCAGACAGAGACAGGCGGACAGGCGGACAGACGGGCCAGACTGTCAGCGTCAACAGAGGGTTACTCACGCTACTATGACTCGCTCAGCTCGCTGAGGGTTACTCACTGCGCCCCAATATTGAAATTCGCAAATTCGAGTTCGAAACCGAAACCGAAACCGAGAAGCCGAAAACAAAAGCAACGAAAAAAAAAGTAAATTATCAACGAAATGCCGGCAGCTCGTCGTGTGAATGAACTCCGTCAAGGACAATGATCTGCACGTCGAGCGTCCGAGTGCCCATTAAACCTCCCCCCGCCGCCCGCCTACCGACCGTTCGCTGCCTTTCCCAACAGACTAGCCCGTGCCACGGCCACGCCCCCCGCGCCTTTTGCTTTGCATTTATTGCGATTTATTTTTCGGGCCGAGGGTTGATTTTTATGGGAGCAGACGACGACGACGGCGACGGCGACGGCTGCGCTGACGGCGTCATTGACATTGCAAATTCACGAGCAACAGACGCAAAACAAAACAAATCGTTAAATTCTATGGAACGGAGACGACGGATGCCCCCCTCTGGCACGATGGATGCTGTCTGCAGCGTTAGCCTCCCCCACAAGCCACATCGAAAGTGAACACAATTCACTCACCAGATTTGTAGCCAAAAATCTGCATTGTCCTCCGGCCCGCCCTGCCAGATGATGCGTTTCATTATTAAATATTTAGCGAATGTCTCTGCCCGGCTACACCCTGACAGCCACATCTATCGCCCCACCCCAATCCCTTCCCCAAGCACTTACGCATTCCGCATTTAAATGCGCCAATCCTCAATGTTTATTGCATTTCTGTTTGCCGTTCGTCTGCTTTGGGCCAGTTAGCAGTTGTTTCTTCTGCAGTAGCCAAAAATTGCACCTGCTCCTGCCCGTGCCCTGGCCATTTGCACCTGTCCAGGGCGAGTTCAAAGCTTTGATGTTTGTTTTGTATGCGGGCAAAGTTCAATGGCCTCGCTCGCTGCACACAGCCATTCGAATCGCATTGCATTCGACTTTAGAGCCAGAGCAGGAAATTAATCGAAATTGAGCTAAGCGCACTGAGGGGCCCTCGCATCGTTTTAATGACTTTATAAGTGCTTTTCCCGCTATTAATATTGGGGTAGTCTCGTTTAAATATGCGGGCTTATTGTTTGATAATTCATCAAAATTAATTACATTTCTTTAAGAGTTAAACACATGCATGTTGCTGATATAATCAATAAAGAGTCGGGGAAATCTTATCTTGGGAGGTTTTGAAAAAATATGACGAATGGGCATTGCACTAAGCCAACTCTGCCTTCGTGACGGGATATAAAGGGAGAGACCCAAGGCACCCAGGGAAAAAGGAATTCTTATCAGCTACAATCTGTCGATATATTATTTCCCAAAAAGCCTTTAGAAATCAGCTTATTTCTGTGAATTCTTCATCCTCCTCCTAGTTAAATTCCTATCTATTCACAGCTCGTTTCGTTGCCTTTCTTCGATCCTCTTGCAATGCTGTGCGACAAGCTGTCAAATGGGCAAAATTGGTTCCCCCAGCTGAGATTGGCAAATGAACAGAGGCATTAATTTATTTCAATTTGTATGCAAAACTTTGCATTTGCCAATGGAGACAACTGCAGCAACAACAGCAACTCGACTGACAGAAGAAGCTCGAAGATGTCTGTCGGCTGTCTGCATCTGTGGCAGGGGCAACATTTTGATGGCTGTCAGTTCAAGTCGCAGTCGCAGCCGCAGTTGTAGTCGAGGTCCTATTTGGCAGGACTCTGGGCGACATATTGTCAAACATGTTTATTTACAGCCAAAGGAACAAGCAACAAGGAGCAAGGACAACAGTTCGCGAGGGAAAAAAAAAAAACAAAAAAAAAATAAAATAAAATAACAAAGGAAAATGGGAAAAGGGAAACACAAGCGAGTGCGCACCGGAACCAGATCAAAACCCAAAAAAACGGAGCAAAATTTAACAAAGTCTGGAGCAAAGTACACTGAGATAAAAGCTAGCTATAATTGAGTTATCTTTGGGCAATGATTCATCAACGTCTGAAATGCCATGCAAATAAATCTCTATATATACGATCTTTACTATATATAGTATAGCTTTGACTAAGAGTCAGCCAAGCTACAGAATCTATTCTCTGCGTGTATTGCAAACGCATCTTGTCACATTGTCACTGTCATTGTCATTGCTATTGTCATTGTCCGTACTTTTTTCTCCTTTTTTTCATTTTGAGTTCCAGCCGTCGAACAATTCGAGCAATTTCACTTTAAAAATTGCGGCGTTTAGCGCGCGATTGCCACAAATCAAAGCGACATTAAATTTCCCCTTGGCCCCACAGCCCGGCGCGGCCAGTCGACGACTCGCTATTTACCCTAGGCATGGGCTGAAGTAACCGCCTTAGATTTCTGTGTGCCTGTCTGTCTGTGTGTGCCTTTTCATTTTTAGATAAATAAAACATCGCAAAGAAATCCCAAATGTCGTCGTCTTCGTCTGAGCAGAGGCGTCCAAGAAAATGGTTTAAGGGCGCGAGAGGAGAGGCAGAAGGCAGCTGTGGCAGCTGGGGCAGGGGGGGTTGACTGTGCTGCCAACATATGCGATGCCAAATCAGCAGCAGACAAAACAAACAAAGACTTTGGGACAGACAAAAGGACCAAGACAGACAGACCGACAGACAGACAGACATTGAATTCGCAGTCGCTGTTTGAAAATCGCTAAAGCAAATGAGAAGAAAATAAAAGTTTACGTGGCGCGCACGTGAGTGCCAGAGCAGGCAGCTTCTGCCTGCCAGCCACTCGAGGGTGGCTGCTGCCAGAGCCTGCTGCCGATTTTCGTGCGTAGACATCGACACAGACGACAATATTCCACTTCAAGTGATTTGTTGTTCAAAGTAGACTCTCAGCAAGCAACGAAATAAAAACGAGGCAGAAAATACACAGAAGTTTTCCAGACGTCGGCGTCTGCTTCTTGGCTTGACTGATGGCCATGGGGGCTGATGTCAAGGGGGAGGCGCATCAACTGAGTCGCATGGGGCGTAGGCCTACAATTTGTGTAAGGCTCAGCAATCGGTAGCTAATAAATAAATATGCAAGCAGCAGCCGCCCATAGCTGGATTAGTCTGCGAATTTATGTCTGATCCATAAGCCATGCATGGAGCGCATTGTTTATGAAAGCTGATCCAGAGACGAGGTCTTAATATATAGATGACACTCGAATAGCCACAGACGAAGCATAAATATGCGAGACATATCGAGCAGAGGCATAGGTCTCTGATGCTAGAAGGGAAATCAATGCTTCCAAATGGGGGTATAAATGAGGCAAGATTGGACAACCATAGAAATGGATTATATTCTAAAACTAAATATCCAAGAAATGTTGGAAGAACCATTAGAATAAATATCAGAAGAATTATTAAAAGAGATACTAGAAATACTAGAAAAAGTACGAGAAGAAATACCTAAATTATTACCTGAAGCACTAATCGAAGAACCATTAGGAGTAGTACTAGAAGAATTATAAGAACTTCTAGAGGAACTTCTCGAGGAATTAATCGTAGAGCTAGAATAATTACTAGAAGAAAGAACAAGAATTTCCTCGCATAGATATACTGGAGAAAAGCTACTAGAGAACTGCCAGAACTTTACATAGAACTACAGCTGCTCCAGCTACCAGAACTCGCACTACTGGAACTATTAAAAGAATTACCACAGTTCAATTCATATTGCATAAACTTTTACACCTTTATACCAAATAGCTCATTATTAAATAAGATTCTCGTTGAGCAACACTTCCAGGAGGCTTGGCTGAGAGGCAATAGCTTTGTTATCCTGTTTATGCTGCATCCTTGTCGATGAGCGCAATGTCGAAATTTACGCGTCTCCGAACTTTGACCCTTGCAAAGAGCGTCGCCCGTGACCTTTTGTGCGTGCGTTGACGCGTCTGCGCCACATCAAATTTCATGGATGCTGCGCTCGAATGTTGTTTCTGTTGTTATTGCGACTGTAGCTGTGGCTGTAGCTGTTGCTCTGTTGCTCTGTTGTTTGTTTGACACTTTTTTATGTGAAATTAATTTAAAAAACTTTTTGTTAAAATCAAAAAATGTGAACAATTCATGTGTACGCCCAAGGGGTCGCATGTCAGGCGAGGTTGAGGTTGCTGTTTGTTTAGAGTCCCTTTTTTTTTTGGGGTCTGCTGAGTGCCACTCTTTCGAGTAGTATGTGTTTACAGTTAATGCGGCTTAGAAAACCATAAAGTCAGAGGTTGAAGAGACGCGCGCGACAAGTGAGAAGTTAAAAGTTCTCAAAACTAACTTATCAAATACCAAAAAAAAAAAGCAACGTAGATAAAACTATTTATGGAGTGACAGGTGTTGGGATTAAAGACAACGACAAGAGTGAAGTGTGTGTGCAGCTTAGCAAAGAAATCTAAAGAAGTTGTGAGAAAGGTAGAAGCAGAGGAAAGAGGAAAGCATAAAGAAGTTTTCTTCATTTATAGGACACGAGCACTTAAGGTTCTTAAAATGAGCCGAGTCTAAGAGTTAGCGGATGATAATATTAGTAAATAAATATTATAATAATTTTGAGTGTAAATTGTAGCCCATTTTTAGTCTTTTATCTTCGATTATCTTGTATCTATCTTTTAAATCTGCAAAGCATCTTTAAGACAATCTGTATCTTTCAGTATGCGAGTATCTTTATCAGTCAAATAGTATCTTTCCATCGTATACTTAGGAATTGTGTTTATCTTTTGAGTAACTTTTATTCGTAGTAAAGAAGCAGCATCTTTATTCCAGTGTATCTCTTTAGTCAATCATTATCTCTTAATCTATTTTAGTCAAACATGCTCGCTCTCTCCCTCTCTCTTTCTTTCGCCCCCTCTCAACGAAGGCATTTATAGTTGTACTTTTTGTGTGCTTTGGCAAACCGTCATTGCAGAAGTTTTATGGTAAATGCCCCAACGGAAATGCCCCTAGCCAAGAAGTGTCCCTACTGACAGCTCAAATGACCCATTCGGTGGCCACAATTTGCCATCGCTTGGATCTCGATGGCAAGAGCCGCAAGCAGCAGGCGGCAAGTGGCAAGTGGCAAGCAGCAAATGGCAAAGACGACATCAGCAAATGGCAAATGGGGCATCGGCATCTGATAGATATAAAAACATCAACACGCTGCCATCCACTCGATGCGCATTTGTATCTGTGGCAATGTGCAGCTGTATCTGTATCTCTATCTCTCTATCTACAAATGTGTGTGTGTGTGTGTGTGTGTGTGTGTGTGTGTGGGGCTTTGGCTGCCTGCATCTTCCGTTCATAGTGCATCGAACTTCAACTTTGGATTCTACGTTGTAAATATCTTGTGTTCACGTATCGACAATAATTACGTCTGAGCTACTCGCAGATCGCAACTCGAAGAATTTGCAAGATACTCAGATGGAGCAATGAGCGAGACAGACAGACAGTGAGAAAGAGAGAGGGAGAGGGCGCTATAACTGGACGTGAGAAGGCCGCAGACAATAATACAAACAAGCCAAAGTGTGTAGAACGAAATGGAAAATGGAATCGAATCGAAGCGCATGAAATGAAATTGTGCACCCAGTCCACACCCCACACGTTCCCCCCTCACTCACACACTCTCTCTCACACTGTCTCTCGCTCGCTTTGCTGTCCGCACAATACTCGTTCGCTCGTTCCTTCCCACATTCTGCGAGGTGAATGGACGCAAGGTGACGCGACGTAGCGCAGTCGCTGCTGGCGTCGCTGCTGCAGCCAACGTCAGTTGAACGTTGGCTTCATTTACTATGGATTTGCGCGCCAAAAACGTTCCCCTTTCAGGAGTTGACTTTGTTTTGAGAGAGACAGAATGAGAGCGAGAGAGAGATAGAGCGAGATACACGCGCGCCAGCGAAACGTTGTGAATATGAAACGTGGATGCCAAAAGGGCCATAGGCATGGGCATGGGCATGGGCATGGGCATGGGCGTGGCAGCAAAAAAGAAAGAAAAAAACAGAAAAAAAAAAAAAAACAACGAGACAGGAGCACAGGCCAGACGCCAACTGTGCTGTACTCGCGCTGCCATTTACCATTACCACTTCGCATCGACGACTGCCCCCGGGCCTAAGCCAAACTCTCCCCCACACACCGCACACCCCCGCCCTACCCATTGCACGGACGCTCGAGAAGCGAACCGTTTCAGAACTGCGCCGCTCCTTCAGTTTTCTGTTTGTCTTGCGAGTTTTGCTTTGATCCCCTTATTCTGTCTGGCTGTCTGGCTGGCTGGCTGGCATTCCCGTTCGCATTCGCATTCGCATTCGTAATTTTGCTTTTGTTTTTGTGCCCATTGCCATTGCATGCACTTCGCCCGCCACAGACAGAGCCATGTTATTGCCCTGTCGTCCTCTCCTGCTTCTGCTGCTCTTCTCTTCTTCTCTTTATCATCGTTGTCGTTGTCGTTGTCGTTCGCTGGCTTTGTTTACAAGCATTTGATGGACCACTAACGTCGCATTGAGGCTCCCCTTCGCATTCGCATTCTGCAAAATGCGCGCGATTTTCTTGCTGTTGCCCTTTTTTCCTTTTTGTTTTTTTTTTTGTCTTCGCTTTTGCTATTTGTTGTTTTTGCGTTAGGGTCTCCTCTTCTTGTGCTTTGGCGAAATATGACAGCAAAACGTGTTGCGTGGCACAAAAACAAATGGCGAGAAAATTGTAATTTTCTTTCCCGCCTCCTGCCCACTTCTGAGTCTGCTCCTGCTCCTCCTGCTGCTGCTGCTGCTGCTGCTGCTGCTTCATCTTCTTGTGCTTTGGCCCCCAAAGTGTTCTCTGGCAATTCGCATTCTCATTGCCATTCGCTTGATTTTTATTAGTTGTACTTTATTGAATTCGTCGATTGAATGAATTGCTCAATGAGCGGTTCCCCCAACAGGCAGACGCCAAGCCCAGCGCTCCAACTACCGCCTACTGGGGCCCCACCCCCAGCCCCACTCTCATTTGTTGGGATTCTCAAGTGAAATGGGATAGAAAATATGTGAATTATCTATGTGAATGCTGGTTTAGAGGAATAAATTCTATGAATTGAAGTACCAAATTAAGGTTTCTTTATTGGAAAAAAGAGATTCCAGATAATTTCCAGGAATACTCCTCCTGAAGTGAAATAATGCCATAATCTATATTTTACTTCGGAAAAGATTTTCAAATGACAAATAATTTCTAGTAAAAATTGAATTTCTGATTCCAAGAAACTTATTGAAAAATGATTGCAAATGTTCTATTTTCGTATATATTTTGATTATGAACTATATTGAACATATTTAGAGCACGTCTACATATAATTTTGCGAGCAGATCATTCACATTTCCAATTGGACAAGGTCTTTTTCATTCATGAGACATATATGTATATAGTAGCAACTGCATCTTGGGTCAACAGCAATCGTCATCAGAGTCCGAGTCCGAGTCATCTAAGGCATCGCAAATTTGCTGCGCAGTCTTTGGCTTAGTATTGGCAGAGGAACATTTGATGGTCTTCGAGCAGCTGACGGCGCTGCGGAGTAAATTCTCCTCGATAGTGGACGTGGCCAGCTCTATGGAACCGTAGGCCCTCTTCGATCCGAAGTTCTGCAATTGCATAGCCCGATTGATCATGATGTTCAGTGTGATTTTCTCCTTATCGAGGCAGCTGAGCAACTCCTTAATCTCACTCCTTTCCTTGTAGGTCTTACAGGGGTTCTCGCACAGATCGCGGACTCGATCCTTCATATCGTTAATAATTGCATTCTGGCAATCGATCTCTTTGGTCAGATCGAGATACTCGCTATACATGCGTCGCTCCTCCTCATTGTCCTCGCTCGACTCGTCCAACAGCTCGAAGAGATCCTCCTCGGGCTCATCGGCCTTGTCTTCGTCGACTGCTTCATCCTGCTCTTCAGCTTCTGCATCCACTTTCTCGTCTTCCTCTGCCGCCTCAACGATCTCTCCTTCCGGAGCTTCTTCGTCCCCTGCATCAGCCATTCGCTTGGTCGCTTAGCAAAAAAATTAAAAATTTTCAACTTCCTAACAATTTAGACAAGCTTCGAGATTGATTTTCATGAAGTAAATGAATTACGACATATGAATGCCAGCCAACTGAGTGTGAGATTTAGACAGAACTTCTGAAATCATACTAGATTATAGAGATCGTAAGCGGGTTCAATAAAACCACATTTTATTGTCCTTGAATGTGAACTGGAATTGAATTGAAATTGAAATTGAATTGAGAAACTTTTCCGCTTTTCATTTTCCATTTTCCATTTTCCATTTGCGTCGCACTTTTGAATGCATTTCGGCTGATGTCATCATTGGTTTTTATGGCAGGTATTAGCCGCCGCTTACATTGTGTCTACATTTTGCTTACTTTTGATGCAGCGCACGCCCACCCATTTCAGCCAACGCACCACCGCACCACCGCACCACCCACCCGCTCACCTGTGTGTCTCCCGTGTGTCCTGATGACGCCTCATAAATACATGTGCCGCCATAATGTCGGCGCCCATAAAAAATCCAAGTCGAATGCGAAAACTAAAGCTGCTGAAATCGTTGCTCACAGGTAAGGCGAGGCGAGAGTCCTTTATTATAGGGAATACTCGTAAAGTGGCTTAAGTGCCGTAAGGGAGCCACTGATGCTGCTGCTGCTGCTGCTGCTGCTGCTGCTGCTCCATCGTTCGAATGCACTTAATGCCAAATTAAATGCAATAGGGTTGCCTGGAATGGTACGTAGGGGCTGTGGCAGCCATGAAAACCGCTTTATGATTAATGCGCAGCAGAGTCGAGTCGAGTCAAGTCGAGTGGAGTCGAGTGGAGTGGAGAGTTATGCGCCTTGAAGCGTAATCCGCGTGGCATCAGCAGCAACAGAAATCACAGTGCCAATAAAAGCGTTAGGCAAAGGCTAGGCAGGGGCTGAGTCGGTGCAGGCGGGTACAGAAGGGTGGAGGGAGGGGAGTAGCGCAACAGCTGCAATAAAACATAAATTTCAGACTGGCGAAAGGAAATGCGTGCATTAACCACAAGCGGAGTAGGGGATAGTTAAAAGGCGACACTTAAAGGGATGTTAGTCCAGAGGAAGAACAGTTGAAGTAAAGTCGGAGAGCAGGACTAGTAGTTGGGACTAGTTGGGACTAGTTAGAGGGAAATTGTCAAAGGGGGAATCAAGTCCCTTAGGCAAGAACTAGTCAAAGGATGGCTTAGCTGTGCCACTCGCCAAGTGTTGACTGCGGCTTCTGGTGGTTTACTAATGCTGAAAACCACTTAACTGCCGCCACTCGCTTGCCACGCTGTTAGCACATTTTGATGCCTGTGTGTGTATGAGAGATAAGTTGCTTCTCCGTGTTTCCTTCTCATTTGCTATGTCTCTGACACTTGGATTAGTCTTAGCCCTGACACAAATAAGAAAGCTCCTAGAAGATTTCTATAGCCAATGACAGGCAAGGACATGGACACACCAGCAGCAGCAGAACTGGCAGCGGCATCATCATTAGCCAGCCAGAGGGAGCAGCAGAGCAGTAGAAACACCCAAATATTCATATCTACTCTAGCTACATAGCTCTCAGCTAGCAATGCTAGTCTCAATGCATTTGAGAGCAGATTACGTATACGACATGTTAAACGCCTTAAAGACTTTAACATGCTAAATCAAATACAATTTGTGCAAACTTTCATTTGCAAGCTGTGCAAATACACACACACACTCACACACACACATACACACACATATGCTTTGTCTACACACACAAGTTTCGCTCCTTTGCAGAATCTTTTGCGCTTCGCCCTTTTGGCTGCATGCAAGTTTTTCTTTCTCAACTTTATCTGCAGCTACCTCCCTCTCTCTCTCTCTCTCTCTCTCTGTCTCTGTTCATCTCTTTCTTTGCTTTTCTTCCAGGTTTTCTTTTCTTATACATGCATACTTTTTTTTTTTTGTTGTCAGGCATTGCAACTGGCGCATTTGTTTTGTTTGCTATTGTTGCAGCGCTTTGTTTATGCTGCAAGAAGAAGCATGAAATGATTTCATTAAAAAAGTTGTAAACTTTTTCATTTAATTTAACTGCAAACATCTTTTGTGCCTGCGCTTGCCGTATTATTCGCATTTTCCATAGACTGCCACGCCCCTTGCTCACATTATACGGCGAACTGCGAATCGAGAACTGTGAAAAGCGAGTTTCAATTAAATTTCTCGACAGTTCAACTGATAGCGATTCGCATTTTAAATGCCAACTCGCCTCTCATGAGCTAATTGAGTTATTTGGACTAATTGCAGGCTGTGTGAATATATCAGGCCGATAACTAAAAACCAGCTAAAAAGTAAACATTATCTGGCGTAATCAAGCACTCGCAGAACAACAATTATGTAGGACTTGCAGGCGAGCATATAATTCAATTATGGCCACAATACACGCTGCGAGAGAGAGAGAGAGAGAGAGAGAGAGAGAGAGAGAGGGAGGGAGCTGCAACCCTTAAGCTGTGCGCTGGCACGCGTGCTGGCACAACATGTCGTATTAGTAATATTTAAACACAAAAGCTCAGCAAATGTTTGACATGCGTCGCCATTAGCCGAGCGATGCATTGTGGCACGCATAGCCAGCCGCGTGATGGGGTGGGGTGGGGTGGGGTTGCGGGTGTTCGGGGCAAATTCAATTTTCGCATAAGACAAAGGCAAAAACCTCTCCAACCACTCGAGGCAGCAACTCGCACTCACTCGCCTCGACTCTATAATAACAATAATAATCTGCTTAGAAGCCAGCGATGCGAAAGTGAAGAAATGCGTTGTAATTCCAAAGTTCGCTGCCGTCAAATGGAAACAAGGCAACAATATTGCAGCATATGGAGGCAGGCCAGCTGCTTGGTGAGGGGGCAGGCGCGGGCGCGGGCACGAGCGTTGCTAGCAATGCCAGCCGTGCCACATTAAGCCGCACAGTGGCTTGCATGCCAAAGAATGTGGTTGCAAATATAAATATCTATGTATATAAGGAAAATGCCATACCTTCTCTCTCTCTTACTCGATCTCTCTCTCTCTCTCGGTCTGTCTCTCGCTATGAAATGTGTCATGTTGACAGCGTGGAAATGTCACTCATGCGGCGTCGTAATGAGTTTTGCCAACATTGAATATATATATGTATCCCCAACCCTCAGCCCCAGCTCCAGCCCTCATTACCCTTCCCGCCCAGCAACCCCCATTAAGCAGCACGTCCATCCCCTGCAGTAAGTTCGCAATGCAGCTAACGCCCACAGTCTTGCCACACAATGGCATCATTCCAAGCACAAATAGTTTCAGTGCCTGATTGATCGACTGGGCAATAGCCCAACTTAATGAATGATTGAATGAAGAATTTATTAACTGAATTGATTGGCGGTCTACATAATTAACTGTCTGCCTAAATAAATGACTGATTGATTTACAAAATAATTGTGCGATTGATCGAGTGACATATGTAATGTTGGCTTGTTCATTGGCTCCATGATTGATTGACTGAAGGACTGCTGGAGAAGATATGATTGATCATTCTTGGACTGTTGTTTGAATGGCCTGATTGACAAGCTAAATAATTGATTGACTACCTGATTGATTGACTGGGGTAGAACATGGTGGTAATCAACAAATTAATGAGAAGATTGAATTTTTGCATCCGTCTGTCCTAGAAACTGACTAATTAATTGATGAACTGACTGCATGAGTTGAAGATTGACGATCAATGAAAACTGTGACGATTCAAATCAGGCAAACCTTGTAAAAATTTCTCATATCTATCTAATTTCCTTTAACAATGCCCTGTGCTTGCTCCTTGAAAATTTATCAAATTTAATTGAAGCATACCTTGAAGTATCAACTAAGGAAAAGGCCTTCACACTCAACTTTGCTATTCCTTATCAAGGTCCACTGCAGCAGTTGAACAAAACATATAACTACAATATAGATACTATATATATGCAGAGCCGACTCCTGATAGTGTCATAGGATCTAGAGGAAGCGGTAGGACAGGCAGGGTCCTGCCTTGAATGAAAACTGCTTGAGAAGGAGGAGCAGGACGAATTTGAGCCACATTTGAGAAACTGCATCTCTAGGGTTGAGGATGGAGCGCTGAGCCTGAGCTTGAGCATCGGCATCGGTGTTGGGGCTGCATGTTGAGGTTGTTCAATGTTTGTTAGAGCGAGACAAGAGTTTGCCCGCACGAGACCAGGCAAAGAATAAATTTGCCTTTTGGCCAACAAAGTTGTGAGTGCCCACGCCCACTCCAACGCCCACGCCCATGTCGAGGCTCAAGAGTCAACAATGGAATGTCAGTAACGCCCACAAGCCCAAACTAAAACTCACACACACACACACACATCTATGACAATGGACGTACGTAGCCGGAAGCCAAAGACGGAGACGGAATGGGAATGAATGAGAGGCAGAGAGAGAGAGACGTTGACGTTGGCAGCTGCCTGCAACTGCCGTACAATTTCCATTGTAGTAGAATTTCACAATAATTGCAATGCAGTTGTAATTGTTGTTGTTGTTGTTGTTGTTGTTGTTGTTGTACTACTACTATATGGAACGTAGTATGCTCTATATACCATACACTTTTGCCTTTTTCGGTCATGCAACCCACAGCAGAGCGAGCGAGAGAGAGAGAGAGTGCAGCACACAAAGTATCGATCGACTTAAATGAATTTAGGTCAGCCAAAGTCTCCGCCCCGACCCCCTTTTCCTCCAGAACCATTCACCCCCAGTGGTGGTGTGTGCATCTTACAGATACATGGATAATGACGGGTGGGCGCAATGAGAAGGGGGAGTGAGCATGGAGTGTGGTGTGGGAACAAGGAAAATGTCAGCCACTACTCACGTAACTTATTTTAATTCAAATCAAATAGGGCAACTTGATTGAAATGAAGGCGGCTGCAGCTATTGATAGTGCGAGAACAGTCGCACACGCGCGCAGCATTTCAAAAAGATATAAACTATATACTTTATAGATATACTTTATATATATATATATATATATATAGATTATATGTGCATATGTTCGTGTGTGTGTGTGTGTGTGTGTAGCGAATAGTGCAGCTGAAATGCCAGAGGCTAACCTTCTCCCTCAGCCCTTAGATTGGCCATGCCAAACACGCGCCATCAACATGTGCATTTTATGAGCGCGCTGTCAAAGCGAAAGACAGACGCATTGACGAATACGAGGCTATGCTAAGGGAATTCCATTGCCTACTATAGCATACCGTACCATAGCCCCCGCCAGGCATATAGTATTCAACTAATTTAACGTTTTATGACACGGAGCCTACGTGCTGCGACGGAGCATGGGAACAAATGGTTAAATCATAGACCCCCAAAGCACACGAAATGCATAAAGCAGCAAATGGAGCGAGATGGCCAGCGAGCAGCCGTAGTGCGCCAGAGCGAGAGGGCAGCGGACTGCGCGTGTCTGCAACTGTCACGTATGGTCTATAAAAGATAGAATTCTCATTGTGTTTTTATTCGAAGATTTTTACGCTGAATATTTGAAAGACTTGCCGATGCAAGCAGCCCAAAGAATGGGTTGCATCTATTATATAGCCACACATATGTACATGCCAAGCATAATATCCATATCCAACTACAATGAAACAAAAGGTAAACATATATGTACTTTGCGAGTTCTATAATCATTTAAGCTATTCCAATAATGCCATCACAAGCAATTGTCACTGCGTGAAATGTAATATTATTTTGTATGTATTACACAAAGAACTCATTGATATCTAAATGTATTTTACCAATATCTAATGAGTAAAGAGAGGCCCCAAGTAAAGTTAGCCATATTAAATTAAACTCAATTCCTATTCTATCTGTTCCCCTTTGTCTCACTCTATGCTGCTCTTAGCTTTCCATCTTTAATCTTTCTTCTATCTGTTCCGTTTACTCTCTCTTTTAAACTGCTCTATTTAGCAAGGCTTCAGGTCAAACATATTCCCTTCCTACGTTGCACTCTCTCTTGCTTTTCGTCTCGTCTCAATCTGTTTCTAGCCCACGCTCAATATCTCTACGTGCCTTCCTTGGTTTCCCTTGCTTTTTCCTCTTTCCATCTCTCTTTTTCTACCTACATAATTTAGTCACTCGTTTGATCCTACTCTTTGTCTGTCTTCCTCTGTCATTATTTCTCCCTCTCTCTCTCTTCTATATCTCTCTCGCTTTCTTTCTCACTCTTTCCTACTCGCAATTCTTCACATACTTTATCTACGTGTTTCTGTCTCTCCCTCTCTCTATTTCTTTCTCTCTCTCTATTTCTCTCTCTCCCTCTCTCTATTTCTTTCTCTCTCTCTCACTCTCTTACTGTCTTATACTGTCTTATATACCCTTCTCTTCTCTCTATTTCTCCTCTTTCCCCTTCCTATCGACACTATCCTCGTTATAAACAGAAACTCCTAGTCGAATATGCTCTATCAAAGCCATTGGTCTCTCTCATTCTACTCCTTTTTAATGTATTTTCGCTGTTAACTAGAAAGGGTTAACGGGACCCTGCAGCGCACTTGTATCCATTTACGAAAGCAGCCGCAAAGCGCAAACGAAGTTTAAGTTGAAGTTGTGAACATAATCGAAATTCTGAGTTGTTGTCCAGCCCTACAGCTCAAGCCAAGCCACGCCCACTGGGTAGGTAAAGAAGGCGTAACTGTCACAAACTTTGGCATTAAGAAGCACACCAAACATAAATATATACATACATATATTGTAAATGATATATTTATATTGTTTTCATTTCTGTCCCTTTTTTAGTATTTTTTTTCGGATATTGGAAAGTTGAGCACCTGCTTGAGTCTCTCTCTGGCTGTAATCGTGTTCATCTTTGGGCTAGTTAATAGCATTTTAATTGCTGTGCATGTGAAATCGATTTTTAAATGCTGCTCCATTAATAACAGGGGGCACTACCTTCGTAGGTATGTATGGGTGGATGAGTGTGGAAATGCACTTTTTCTTTTTTTTTATGAAAATGTCCGACGCCCAAACTAATTATGCATCAAGGACTTGTGGGGGCTAGGTGCGACTCGTCAGACACGCCCTTTGACGATGGCAGCTAACTAGGTTAACGATTCCGAGTCCCAGTTTCCAAGCATAGCATCCACAACATGGCATCCACACAACATGCAGCTAACGCCGTCCACAGGGCCGCGACTCGGTGCAAGCGCCCCCAAGTGCCCCAGTTACATTGGACAGCGGACAGCGGACGGCGCGGATAGCAGGCCATGATCTACTACCACAATTACAATTACTCTCTCTCTCTCTCTCTCTCTCTCTCTCTCTCTTTCGTTGTTGCTATCGCAGCCGAATGCAGCAGTCGCGCTTACTACGACGTGCCCTCTGCTGTCATCGTCTCAATTGCAGCGCAAAAACAAGCAATAAAACGAATGCTTGGAGAAACGAATAGCAAATACGCTTGCCAATATATGAGGGGAATGGGAATATGAAATATGAAATGTTTTAGAGTAAAGCTAAAAGCTAGCTATAGACAAGCCAAAGACTAGACATAGATTAGCCCAGTCAAAGAGTTAGCTAACTCTTACTACCCATAGCCATAGCCCAATCCATGGACTGTCTAGATAATATTTACTTCTCAATTCCAGCTGTTACAAAGATCTTGACCAAGTGCTGTTGCTCTGGCTGCATTCACAGCCTGGCGCCACGTTTACGTTACGTTTAGCGAGTACAACTCGACGTACTCCCAGCTGCAACTGCAGCAACAACAGCAAAACAACAACAGCAGGCGAACGAACGTGCCTACAAACGACGACGACGACGACCCATACGAGGTGTCCAACCTGTAACCAGTTGGACGCCTCGTCGCTCGGCTTTGGGGCTCGTTGCAGTCGACGCGAATTAAGTTTTGGATTTGCCTTTTGGTTGTGGGGTCTGGGGTTTGGGTTATGGGTTTTGGGTTTAGTCGCCGGCCCACAGAGAGCGAGCAACACGCCTAACTCGGGGCCAAGCAGCCGCCCTGACGCCCTACTTTGGCTGACTGACTGACTGGCTGGCTGGCTGGCTGGCTGACTTGTTGGCAAGGTTCGGCCTTGGCGCTCAACACTGACCCGCTTTTTGGCTGTGTGTGTGCGTGTGAGTGTGTGTGAGTGCAGCTTATGAAGGCATATTGCTCTTGCTCTCTGCACTGATGATTGTTTTTGTCGCTGCTGCTGCTGCTGCTGCTGCTGTTGTCGGCTGTTGCATTTGAAATGCGTGAAGCAAGTTGCATTTTAAATTGAACACAACATTTTACGCTCAATTAGCGTGTGTCTGCCACGAGGCGTATACGCAATATTTTTAGTGCCATTTGAAAGGGTGAAAGCAGAAAATGTTTGCAAACATTCAAGAAACATCTATAAATATTATTTTCTTTACTTGTGTCTAGACTAAAAACTAATCAACATTGCCATAAACTATGCTTATGCGAATTGCGTTGAAAGCAAATGATAATTCCAGCTGAAGGTACAGTCAAAGTAAGCTTGGAGGAAGGAGATGGAGTAAGAGCTGATAGCGTACGAAATATTAGAATATTTTAAACTGAATACGGCTTGAATATGAGTGATAATTAATAGAATGTGTCGGATCAGCTTCATAATGACTTCCGTACTACCTTCAATTCGGAAATTCAATGTAGTTTAACAGAAAATGTTTAGACTAAGTGAGAGTTCATGAAATTAACAATATCTATTACTACGATTACAACTACAACTATGACTACTATTACAACTATGACTACTACTATTACTACTACTACTACTACTACTACTACTACTACTACTACTACTACTACTATCTAATCTACAGTAGTACTACTGTTCCATTATTAGGCTATCTACATATGTGCATCTCAATCTACTACTATATCTACTACTATATCTGCTACTATTATATATTACTATTCTAATACTCTCTCCTCGTTTAAAAACTACTACTACGATACATCCGTATCGACTATATATTCATGTCTTAAGTGAACCACCTAATTCGGAGTCTATTCTGAATTCATACGAAAATATACTTGTTAATATAAAACATATCTTCAATACATTCCGCCATTTCCTATAGACAATATGTTATATATGCACTACAATAAAGATTGTGAATTGGCTTGCAGAAACAAGAAATGGGTCAGCTTTCCAGCTCCAGTCAGCTGCAAAGAGACAATTATGAGAAACAAGACTCAAGACCTCTCGAATGAAATAATTATGAAAGAAATTGAAAGACAAAACGCATTTGGATTGCGGTTGTTCACGGACTTTTTTTCTCTTTCTATTTTCTTTTTTTGTGATTTGTGGTCAGTTTGCATAGATTTTGGCGAAAGCCGCCAAACAGCGCCCACACAAAGAAACCGCCAACTGCGTCGGTCGAGCCACCAACATAGCACCACTGAACCGCTGGCCACCCAGCTGCTGCCCCCGACTGCCGGACTGCGGCTCACTGGCGCTCTGCTGTGCTGTGATTCATCACGCATCAAAAGAGAAACTCCAGCCAACGAGAATAATGAAATTAATTTGAGCTCTGGCCACAGGCAGAGGCAATGGCAGAAAGCAACCCTCTGGCTATTGTGGTCGCATCTTGCGGGGCATGCCACAGTTCCAGCGACGATTGCCATGCTCTGTTGCACGTTGTTGTTGCTGTTGCATGTTGTTGTTGTGGCAGGTCGCAAATTTCAGACAAGGCGCATTGCCAGACAGTGACTCGAGCTTGAGCAACTAAGAATTCGACTTGTGCAACGACGCGACGTGGCAGGTGCACCTCCTCTCTCTCTCTCCCTCTCTTCCTCTCTCACTCTCGCTCTCTCTCTCCTGCAGCACCACTGTCCATCTGCCCGTCACAACAATTGCAAACGCATCGCTGCACAAGCTGCGAGGCTGAATTTCTCGCTTCTCGTTGGCTGCTGGGCACACTTAATGCCCCGTTACTTACGACGCGACGTTCGTCTGCCACGAATCGGAATCGAACTGTAGAAGCACTCGAACAATACTTGATATATATGTATGTTATATGTATGTGTATGTGTGTGTGTGTATTCAGATTAATAGACAACAGAGGAATGGAGATAGCCCTCAACTAGCTGGCAATTGTAGAAATAATAAAATTCAATGCATTTCCGTTTAATCAAAAGCGAGAGCAAATTTCAAATTAAAATCTATTGTAATCGGATTGTGGAACAACTTTTAGACAACTTTTATAACAATTGCTAAGATATTGGTGCTTATTCCATTCTTTCTATTCTATTCTTGATAATCACAGAGTAGGGCGATAATCACAACTAAGTACAAGATTTTTATGAAGCAAAGATATTGAAATTTGCTTCCATGCAGAGTCTCTTAGATGCCCTATTCAATAAAAGTTCCAAAGACATGAACTATAATCATCGACTTGTACATATATGTCTAGGAATCAAGAATATTATATAATTTATATTATTATTGATATTATACATAATGAAAATAAACCATCAATCAGTTTACTTATATCATGTATAACAACTGCATAAGAGATATATGTTAACAACTGCTGGCATAATACAGGATATATCACAATCTGCTTTCCTGCATTGGGCATTGTTGTGGCACAGTTAAATTTCAATTTGAGGGAATATCTCTAATGGCATCAGCTTGCAGCTAGAGCTGAGCCACATTATCAACCGAGATTATGTCCGTGTGGCACTGGAAATGAGTTAAGAAGTGTCTGAACAACTGGCAGCAATGCTCTGCTGCTGTATTTGTGCCTAAATGTTTGGTCAATTGGCAGAGCGATGCAAGAGAGCCAAGAGCCGTGAGCTGAGAGCTGAGATCATTATTTATTTACACTAAAAATGTGCTTCCCTTGCTCTTAGACTGGGCAATTTATAACGAGGCACTTGACGCCCAACAAGCGGCCAATTCTAGCGTCACGTGGCAAACAGTCTCCGATTCTTTGCTCAGATTCCCATACATATAGATGTATGTATGTGTGTGTGTGTGGAGTGCATTTGTCTGTTTGGCTGGACCCCAGCAACAGCTCAACAATTTCAATATTTCATCAAAGACATTCAAAGACTGCGCTCCCTCGGCTCGCATTTGGTTGGGGGTTAAGTGCAGCAGCGCCATGCTGGCGCTGCAATTATTCTCGTTAAATGTGGAGCAATCGATGGGAGGCTGTGTGGAGAGCCAAGACGAATGCCAAGCAATGCACATGTTACTATTTACTTTGCGTGTTCTCCAAAAGAAACAAACGACAAACCAGCCCAGCAGCAGCTCCAGCTCTAGCTCCAGCTCACTCTCTCTCACTCTCTCTCGCTCTCTCTCGCTCTCTCTCTCCCTTCGTAAGACATTGAACGTTGGCGTGTTGGCGACATCGCATTCCATAGTTGACAGCAGCAGTAACCCCCCACCAGCCCCATCAGCCCCAACTGGCATGGCATGGCTGGCTGTCTTTGGTTATTACTCATACGCACTGTGAGAGGGCAAGTCCGGAATTGACTTTGCACTCGCAGTAATGTGTTACTGCCAAACAGTCATGGGCTAAGCATTGTGAACCGCACAGCTTGGCCCAGAAATGAGGTAATCAAACATGGCTTACAAAGGCAGACCAAGTGGCTGGCTCGACGCAGCCAATTGTGCACAACTGTTTGTAATTGCGTTTGCCGATGGCAAACCACAAATCAGATATCGAAATGCTAACAAAATATTTGATAGGTGCGCACTGTAAATGTCAACAGAGGAGGCCTTCAGCTGAAGGATGGATGTATAAAAGGATTGCCGAAGAGGTACTCACAGAGGCACAATTAGGGCCACAATATTGAAGTTTAAAGAAAAAATTCACTTACCGAGAAATTATTTCTTTCACAAGTTGCATTTGACTGAAAGTAAAAAGAGAAATTTTTGATTTAGTTAAATATAAATTGAAAATTAATTTAAAAGAATTTTTCAATTATTTATTAAAGGAAAATTAAATAAAATAT
Source organism: Drosophila koepferae (assembly GCA_030914345.1). Lineage (NCBI taxonomy): Eukaryota > Metazoa > Arthropoda > Insecta > Diptera > Drosophilidae > Drosophila > Drosophila koepferae. The sequence continues at coordinate 976,396 of JAUESR010000202.1, forward strand.
GCACTTTATTTCATATTTCATATTAAACCAAAGATCCGATGAATTTTCTCTTGAATTACTTTTTATTGAATTTGAATCTAGTTATCAAAGAAATTTAAATCTAAATAGAATAGAATATGACCTAGCATATAGAAGACAAGATGGAATATATAAATTAACTGAAATAAAAACAGAATACCAAATCATTTCGTTCATAGCACATATGAGAAGCGCAAAGAGAGGCTGAAACTGACAATGCTTTGATGTGAGAAAGTCCCCTTATTCAATCAATGTATAAGAAGCGCAAAGAGAGATCGAAGCTGACTTTATGCTTTAAGCTGAGTGTATCTCAACTCTCTACTTATCCATTCAACGCTTACTAACCAATCAGAGTCAGTCCAAGATGCTCTGCTGAGAGAGATATGATTATTATATATTATATGAAATCGTAATTTATCCACAGTCAATTTCAATTTTCCCACATATGCAATTTCCCACTGCCATTTCAGTTCAGTCGACGCATCAGTCAATTCGCCATTCCTTCAATTCAAGTAGTTTCCCACATACATTCATTATTCGACTTATAAATATCTCGCTGTGTTTTTTCCTTTCTATCAAACTTTATCTACATGTTTTCTTCTGCTCGCTTCCTTTTTGCTTCTGTTAAGTGCTAAAAATTCAGTTGAGGTTTATTTTTATTTTTTATATTCGTTTTTTTTTTTCTACATAATATCCGTTATCTTTAAATTTAATCGCTTTGAGGTTATTTTTGCGGTTGCTGTTGTTGCTCTATCTACAACTTCGCACACAGCTTAAATCTGTTTTTGTTGTTGTTATTGTTTTTGTTTTCTTTAAGTTGTTTTTTTCTTTTCTGCTTCTTCTTTTCCCTCTTCTTCTTCTGCTTGCTGACTTGTTTGCATTTTTGTTTTTCAGCTTTACGGAACTGTTTCTGTATCAACGTTGCATGCGAATGCTTTGCGTTGTTGCTGTTGCTGTTGTTGTTGTTGTTGCTGTTTCTTGTTTCCATTTTTCATGCAGCTCCAGCGTCGTTAAATTTTTGCCTTTTTGGGGGCTTGGAAAAAACGCGAGTCCAAAGTCCATAAAACATCACGACGCTGTCAGTTGTTGCTGCTGCTGTTGTTGTTGCTGTTGTTGCTGTTGCTGCTGCTGTTGTTATTATTGTTTTGCTTGGATTTCTGCTAAAAGTGGCAGAGCCACCACAACAGCAACAAGCCAAGGTGAAGCGCTGCTGTAGCAGCAGTTGCCGCCAGCAGGCGGGTGGAAGCGAGCAGGCAGTCATACACAACGGCAAAGAACGTGCAAGAATAACAACAGCAACAACAATAACAACAACAGCACTAACAATAACAACATCAGCAAAACAAAATAAAAATGAGTTAAGAGAAACGGACGTTCATATTACCACGTAAGTTTATGCTGTTTATGTTGTTTTTGCTGTGGTTGTTGTTGTTGTTGCTGTTGGTGCTGATATTTCTCATATTGCTGTTGTTGCTGTTGCTGGTGCTGTTGGTGGTGATATTGTTCATTGCTGCTTATAATTCTCATATTGCTGTTGTTGCTTCTGATATTGCTCACATTGCTGCTGCTGTTGCTGTTGCAGTTACTGTGATATTGCTCGTATTGCTGATGACAATGCTCACATTGCTGCTGTTGCTGGCGCTGATATTGCTCACATTTCTAATGCAAATGCTAATGTTGTTGCTCACATTGCTAATGCAAATGATGTTGTTGAAGCTGCTGTTACTGGTGCTGCTGTTACTGGTGCTGCTGCTCTTGTTGCTGCTGGTAGTGACATTGCTCACATTGCTGCTGCTCTTGGTAAGGTTGTTGCTGATATAGCTCATGTTGCTATTGCTGTTGCTGCTATTATTGTTCTTTTTGGTTGCTGCTGATATTGCTCATATTATTATTACTACTACTGTTACTGCTGCTGCTGTTGCTGATATTGCTTACATCACTACTGCAGCTACTGCTATTGTTATTCTTGCTGCTGCTGTTGTTTCCCCTAGTCCTGTTATTCCCACTGCTGCCAATATTTTGGGTTCCACTGCAAGCGATCGCAACGCTTCGCTGTCGCTCATTCGCCCGCCTCGCTCAACGACTACTTCAGCAACATCTTTTACTGCATCGAGAGACAAGTGCAATTGCCAGCTGAGCTGAGCGCCTGAGGCTCTCTCGACTCTTCAAACTGACGCTGCTGCGGCAGAGTCAGAGTCGTTGCCTTAGTTCCCAGCTTCTCATCTTCTCAATTTCGCAGCTACAGATTGGAGCCCCATTGATGCTGACCCCTAGGCATTGCCATGGCCTCGCTTTGCGTTTTTATTGCTGTTGCTTTTACTCGAGTCTCGTGAAACTGCGCAAAAATTAAAACAAGTAAGAACGTTGCAGTTAGGCGCCACTAACTGCGATATACTTTGTTCCCATAGGTGCATCTTATTTATTTAATAAACATTTAATTAACGAAATATTTCGGCAATTAAAAAACGTACATGGCAAGCAACAAACGTTTTTCCTACACATACATACAGATTTACACATGTACACACCATACGAGTATACACAATTTTCTAAGTATACATACAAAAGTTTGCATGCCAGAATATTCTACGAATTGTGACTGAATTGGGAATTTTTCGATCGGTTTTTTAGTTTTGTCAAAAGGCGCTCTAGCAATGCATTACAATGTCTTATTTGGTTTCAGTTAATGAACTTCAGGTCAGGGCAGTGGCGCTGGTGGTAAACACTATGCAAGTTATACTTAGGTGCGTGGGTTCGAATCCCGCAGAAAACTTTCTTTCAAAAATTATTTATTTTTTATTTTTTTATATTTGTATATTTATTATAAAATGCTTGCTGCCAATTGATGATAATTTATAAACATACGCATAATATTTTGCATTTAAGCAAAAACTAAAACAATTTTTCCGATTTGCCACGCTGTGTGGCAAGCAGTTTTTCTATGCATGCATATATGTATGTATTTATGTGTACACAGATGTTTGTAAGTGTATACACATCCAAAAGTGTATACATATTGCAAGAATTGCGATTGTATTGTTTTGTTTCGTCACAAGCTGTGAATTGATTTAGGTTTAGCTAACGATTACATGTTGTTTTCAAAAGACCTAGGTTCGAATCCCGCTGGAAACTTTTTATTTATTAATCAAAAACTTGTCAATTTCATTTTTTAAAATTTATTAATATTATTATATTTATGTTAAAATGCTTTTTGCCATCTTAGCAATTGCTACTAAGCTATTATATGCATGAATTATGCAGTTGGCCACAACAAAATTCTTTGCCGATTTGCCACGCCCCCAGTGGGCGTAGACGCATAATTTTTTGCCAGTTCTTAGAAAAGGCCGAGGCTAACATGACTGCAAAATTTGGTTGCTTACATTCCAAAAATGCGAAAATTACAGGATATTTTTCGATATGCCACGCCCCCAAAGAGGCTGAAAAATTATTTTTGGGGCATCGATAGAGGAGAACATTAGTAACTCAACCATCCAATTTTCAAGCTTCTAGCTCTAAAACTGTAGGAGATATAAACTTTTGCGGTTTGCCACGCCCCCTGTGGGCGTAGATATATCTACCATAGCTTATTAGTCTTGGGTTGTCAACCCGAGTATACATGCAAAATTTCAAGTCTCTAGTGTCAATAGTGTTCAAAATATAGCACAATTTGAAAAATCACTATATATTCAGGTCCGAATTGCCACGCCCCTAATGGGCGTAGACATATAACTTTTTGATCGATCTTCTTGGAATCATAACATTAACTCACATGCAAAATTTCAGCGTTCTAGCTTTAACGGTGTAGAAGATACGTATTTCCCGATTTGCCACGCCCCCAATGGGCGTAGATATATCCGCCATAGCTTTTTGAACTTGGGTTGTCACCCCGAGTATACATTCCAAATTGCAACTCTCTAGCTCATCATCTAGTATGATAACTTAACTATGGGCGGAAGAGTTTTCCGATTTGCCACGCCCCTAGTGGGCGGATCGGGAAAATTTTTACACTTTATAATTCGGGAGCATATATGAGTATATGTTTCAAATTTCAAGTCTCTAGCTCTAATAGCGCCGAAAAATATTGCGTTCATACGGACAGACGGACAGACGGACAGACGGACAGACGGACGGACGGACAGACGGACAGACGGACAGACGGACGGACAGCAAGACGGACATTGCACAAAACCAATATACTTTTTTCCCTTTGGGAACAAAGTATAAAAAATTGAAAAAAGCCCGCCGACAATTTGGTGGAATGTGAATGCCTTCCGAATGTGTATTTGATCGTCTTTACACTCGCATTCGCATACGCATACGCATCGCTATATACCCTATAGTCATCAGAATCAGCAAAGAGTCATCAGCAATGCCCGACTACTGCGTATTAGTCAGTCATCACTGCAAAAGAGTTTTCCCAGCTTCAAGCGACAGCCATAAACCCCTAAGTGCAGTCTCCAATGATGGTATCTTAAAACCCATCGTAAAATACGCTAAGCCAAATCGTAAACAACTCGGACGGGTTTCTTTTTTAAGAGGTTTACGAATGCAGACAGCGCTTAAGACATTTATAAATAGATCGAAAATAAATTTAAATACATATAAACATTTCGCGAGAGTATTTTACGTGAGCAATTCGTAGATTCAGAAATGCAGCTTATATTGGCTGGGTGTCAGCGACTGCGTAATACTCTTTCATGGGATCTTCAATGTTGAAATCTCGGGAAAATCTAAAAACTATTGTGATGTGGGTATCAAATATTGCAAATTCCAATTTAGTAGCTTCAATACGTGTGACGACAGACAGTCGGGAAGCTATATATATGCATGTATCTATATTTGCGCTTATATATAGATATATAAATATGCATATATTATATATAAATGTAAATAAATTTAATTATAATCCGCAATCTCTCGTTTCTATTCACTTTCCCTTACTTTTATTGATTTTTAATATATTCAATATTTATTGCAAAAAAATAAATAATAAATAAACTTCTATTCGTATCTCATCTATATTTATGATCTGTTTAATATTTTATTGGCTCTTTGCTTTGTGTGTTGCGGAGCTCCGTGATTCATGCCCAGCCCTCTTTTTGGTGCTCTACGAAAACTACTTTAGAGTGGCAAATGCCAATATCGAAATGGAACTGCTGTAGGTAGCTACTAATTAGAATGAGCTAATGGCTCAAGCCATGTACAAAATGACCCAGTCGACGCTTGCTCTGCCAGTTCCGGCTAAGCGTTGGCGTTGGCGTTGCGCATGCGTCACTCGCCTACTTTCCAGCACAACAGCAACAGCAACAGCAACGGCAACGGCAACGGCAGCAACATATGACTGGCAGCAATAACAATTGGCAATGGCATGGACTTGGGGCTACAACGTTGGCGGCAGTGTCATCCCAAGAAGCGGAAATTCAATTTCCGTCACGTTCAGCGCAAAAAGAAAGAAAGAAAGAAAAAAACAAAATTCCACTTCCTCGCCCATGCAGACATGCTCAGCGGCCACGCCTCCACCCGCACTGCCTTGCGCCCCCGCTTTCCCCAAATACAACATTTCGTTTTCATTGCCCTTAAAAGCCAGTCAGAGTTAACTTCATCATGAGCTTTGGCATTATCATCATTATTAACGCCATCATCGCTGTTGTTGTTGTTGCTGCTGCTGTTCTTGTCGTCTTTGTTGTCGTCACCCACTCAACGTCAGCGCCTGAGCCAAGTGACCAACTTAATTAAGCCTGAAAGGAAAATGTTTCCTCCTACACGATTGCGCTCTACAACAAAGGAAGCAATAACAACAACAGCAACAACAGCAGCAGCAGCAGCAGCAGCAACATTAACTACAACAACAATTGCCTTGAAACTTCTCTCAGCACAGCTGGGATGAAAAACTGCGCAAAGCCGCTTAATGAACGAGCAAATGTTTGGACTGAATGAATGAGCCAGCAAATTAATTAATGCAAATTATGCTGCTGCCAGCCAAAAAAGGATTGAAAGGACTCGCCATCAATGTCCACCACCCAACACACACAACTTGGGTGTAACTTTTTGTCGGGGTCAAAGAGCCAGCAATATGAATTGAATTAGCAATATGTTGCACCTAATGAATTAGACTTGAGCAAGTCAATAGATGACAGACCCGTTCTATAGTTCCAATATGCTACAAAACATATTTCTCTCGCTATTTATGCTTTCGTCTACATCGCTGTCCGAGTCCCCTACCGGTTCGTTCATTCATCAGTCCATTAGCACGTTCTTTCCTCCGTCTAACCATTTCAAAGATATATTCTGATATTTGGAATACATTCTCGGGAAGGCAATCCAAGGCCAAAAGACTTCATAAGATATATCTCCAATTTGTCCACAATTCTAAAGCTAGAACCGCAAGCGAGCTACTGCTCAGTTCCTTCACAGATCGCCCACTAAGGGGCGTGACATGTCTAATCAGACTACACAAATTGCTCCTCTTCCTAAACTGAGTCTAATTCGTAGTTATGCAAATGTTGTTCGGCTGCTTAAACTCAGCTCAACGATTTCCAATTACCGTTAATTCTAGACTAGTTTTAAATGCTTTTGCCTGCCTTATGGATGGCTGAGTGTCTAATTGCCGTCGGCTTGCGCCGCCAGCTGAGTTTAGCGGCTAAAAAATATCTATCCGCAACCGTTTGCACCTCATTATGACGGTTTGTTTGGCGCCCCCCTCTCCCACAGCCACCCACTCACACCCGAACTTGTGCATATGCAAATGCTAATGAGAATTGTGGAAAATGGGCTGACGGTCGATTTGGTTTGGTCGTCGTCATCGCCGCCGTCGTCGTCGTCGTCTGGTCGCTTGCTGCAATTTACGTTGCCCACTAATGTTATAAACATTGCAATTATTGCATTTACTCTTATTTACCAACGAGTCGGCAGCTTGGCTCGTTATTGCCGTCGCGCCCAGGCCACTTAAAAAGGCGACCAGAGAAAAATTGCCATGGAGAAAATTCACGCCTGGCGCCAGGCAGTCAGCCAACCAACCAGCCAACCAGCCAGCCAACTAGCTACAGTGGTGCAAACTCCAAACTCTTCGGGCTATTAGAATCGCCTCGAACCACAAAACATTTGGCTAGCTCACCGCCCGGCGGTTGGTTTCTCACATGTTTTGCCATAACAAACAAGCAAAAAGCAGGAAGCGTATCCTTCGTCTGTAAATAATTTGCACATTCCAAAAAAGAAAAGCAAAGCCATTGGAGAGCCAGGTGAGAGAATGAAAATGAAAATGAAAATGAAAAGAATTAAGGACTCGACGTGAATTGGCTTTTCGCGAGCCGTTGTTATTGTTGCTATTATGGCTGCAGCGGAAGTTCCCATAATTGGGTCATAAAAAAACTTATTTGTGTAAAATTATGAAAATGAAGTCAATTGCAATAATTTGCTGGCATACCAACGAGCGAGTCTCGATTACCAGGAAATAGCCCAAACGCCCAAAACAAATTAGAACCAAATGACCTGCGTGTGCCACATGGAACCGAGTCAAGTCAACTTGCCAAATGCACAAAATACGTGCAAGCTTTTCCACGAACGAATTAAGGTACAGTTGCTGCAAATCACATAGCTTTCCAAAATTATGCTTCAGCTAGAGTTGAGCAGTGACAGACGTGACAGACGTGACAGGTGTGATAGAGCTAGTTAGATATGGGATATGGGATATGGAATATGGAATATGGAATATGGAATATGAGATATGAGATATGAGATATGAAATATTGGATATGGAATATGGAATATGGAATATGGAATATAGAATATGGGATATGAAATATGGGATATGAAATATGGAATTTGGGATATGGGATATGGAATATGGGATATGAAATATGGGATATGAAATATGGAATTTGGAATATGGGATATGCAATATGCATGACATTTTGCATAGTTGAAAGAACAAATTAAGCAAATAACTAATTTTGACAAATACCTAAATTGTTTAAGAGTACGAAGTCACAGGCTCAAGCTCTATAAGAATGCTTTGCATTCATGTCTTTAGATAATTCTTGATAAGAAAGACATTTCAGTAAACAATTCAACTGAAATGGACAGACATCTCTGCTAATTTATGATCCTAAGTTCATTTGTAGTATATGAGGATTCAATATAGATAGAAAAATTATTCAAATAGGCCAATAAGCTGCATTCTTTCAAAGTTATGAATGGTGGTACAAAATGGTGCTATGTTAAGGCGCTGTTAAGTTACATTAATAGTCATAAAATCCATATTATGCTCCTTCCCAATTGCCTTAGCAAAGCTCATTCTTAAAATCTATTTAAGTTAATTTAAAGCTGACTCTTTGTGCACAATCCACAGAAGCTTTTAAAGCAATCAAAACAGTTGAGAGTAGTGCTTAAATATATACACATATATATATGTATCTCGCTCTATATGTATGTTTGTTTGTGTGTGTGCATCTCATTCCGTTTGTGCGGCAGTATCTGTCAAGTGGAACGGTAAATTGCCATTCGATATGCAAATGTCAGGCGCAGTCACCAAGCGACGGACCGAATGAACGAACGAACGAACGACAGACAGACAGAGCGAACGCTGCGCTTTTCAATTGCGCTGCATTGAAATCAATTTAACTTTCTGCTCAATGCCAATCATTGACACCGTCTGCCAACCCACACACACACACACACTGTGAGAGATAGAGAGAGAGAAGGGAAGAGTAACCACAGTTCCGTCTACCGAGCTGTAGTCAAAGCAGGGTATTAGAGGTATATAGGCAGAGGGTGAGAAAACAAACAATCAGACGGATACGAGCGCTTATTTCAAAATTCATTTGTCATTTTCTGACAGACAAATGAAAATTTGCAAGCTATGTATTTTTTGCTTTTCTATCTTTTTTTTAGAGTGGGTGGGGTGTCTCTAAGGCTGTCTATCCAAAGCAAGACAAGGCCCTCTCTCTCTCTCTCTCTCTCGCTGGCTCTTTGTTTTACTTCCGCATCATTTATGAAGTTGTGCAGCTGAGCCAAGACCCAAATGCAGATGAGCTTCTTTTCCTTAGACCTGAGGCCAATTGCTGCTTGGCTGTTATCAATAAGCAGAAGTTCGCGAATATACAATTTCGATGGGCGCTACGCTACGTATGTGGGTAACCCTTGTTGCCCAGCCGGAACGACATGACATAATATAACGGTAAAAGGAAAATCATCGATTTCATTTGATTTATATTCGCCATTTTCCGTTCCTGTTTTTTTTTTCCTGCTTGTCAGGCAGCAATTTCTTTCGCCCGCCATATTTCGCTATCTCTGTGCGTGTGTGTGCGTGTGTGTGTGTGTGTGTGTGTGTGTGTGTGTGAGTGTGTATTCACTGGCAATAAATCTCGGAAATTGTGTCAGCAATTGTGTTAAACGTCACGGGGCGGCAGCCATATTGAAATTAGAGGCACTTCCGCTTTGGGGGTTTCATTTCTCGTTGTTGTTTGTGTTTTTGTCGATTTCTTTTGCGGCTTTGGTCAATTCGGTAAGCGAAACTAAGTGCCGGAAGATATGCGTAACAAGCACACAGAGAGAGAGAGAGAGAGAGAGAGACAGGCAGGTGTATGTGTGTGTGTGTGTGTGCGTGTAATCTGGCCCGGATTTGTGGCTCGCACAGTACCCAAAGATTCAGTTCAATGTTTGGTTTGTCAACATTTGTTTACATTTTCGCCTTTGTGTGTGTTTTTAGGTTTCGTTCTTGCGCTGTTGTTGTTGTTGCTTTTGGGGGCTCTGCGGCTTTTCAAGGTGAAACCACGCTAAGTCGAAGCCAAAAAATTGATTGTGCAACAATTGCCATAGGCAAATGTATCTCTATCTCTATCTCTCCCTCTCCTTCTCTCTTTCTCTGTCGAGCTCGAGATGCGGCCGCCGCGCTGCTTCTTTTTTTATATAAATGTATTTTTAGTTTTTAACAAATTTGTTTTGTTATTTTCGCATCATCGGCAACAACAACAACAACAACGCAGCTATATCAAATACATGTATCTATTTATATATCTGGGCATATCTATGTATGTATGTATGTATGTGTGCAGTCGATAACAAATTGCACAATAAACAAACTAGCTGTGCGTTGATATATCTATTCATTTGGAAAATGCAAATCATCCAAATGATCAAAGTCGATTGTGAATCAAAAATAAATAAATAACAAATGAACAGAAACAAAAAAAACTAAAATTGATGTGACTACGTTTCGTTTCAGCTAAGAGAAATAGCTTTGCGCGAACTAAGAACTATTCATTTGATACAAGATCAATTTTCTTGGTAAAATACTTACTCGTATAACTTCTTCTTTAACTTCTTCAAGATTTAACTCCTTACGATATTTCACTTATTTTCTTTCACATTTGAACTTTTCGACTTAAGCACGCTTATGTATTACATTTTTATTATTTATATATACACACACATATATATATGCACTATTTATTAAATTTTACTATTTTTTTTCACAATAACTTTTACTTTTACTTTTTACTTCCTTTTTTTTTTTTTTTTTTTTTGAAAAATTTAACAGCTGCTGAACATTTGCTCTGTTCAAATTATATTAGAATTCTAAGTTGAAGTCAGAGTCAATGCTCTGACATATAAATCTGTGAATACTTGGCTCACTTTAATATTCAATTTTTGATTTATGAACCTCATTCATACTAGAGAGGCTATAAAATCGAATAGACTCTTAACATTCAGATACAAGAACAACATAACCAAAGGAATCTCTAGTCTTGTTCCTTATGCAAGCTCACTTGCTGCTCTTGCTGCTCTACAAAAGAAACCCATTTCAAATGCACTTCAAATTAACAATTCAATTAACAATTAACAAAAGCTACAAATATAAATATAACTTAACAATAAATATAGCTTAATTCAAAGCGCGTGCAACGGCTCTTGTTTATGAACTCGCGACGATCTGTTCGTAAATGTTTTTTGGTCAATTAAAAATTCAAATTCAATTTTGGCTACAACTTCAACATCGACTAGTTATAAATATAATATCAGCTCTTTTCATGTGCTTGGCTCGTGTCGCAGCAGGTTATTGTGCCAAAGATATGAAACTGGATACAACAACAACAACAACAACAACAATAACAACAACAATAACGACAAGCACTTTGTTATTCTTCAATTATGTATAAACAGTTGGGCTGCGTTTATTGTCTTTAACTATTTTTAACCACGTTTACGAACTTGAAAGCTATTTTCGAATGCAGCACACAAAATGCAGCAACAACAACAACAACAATAACAATGGCAAGAGCAACGGCAATTGGTAACACCATTGGCTGGCTATAAAAATAGTTAAGAGTATCTCAAGCGTGCTGAGAGCAACGCTTCATCATAATGACAATCAAGTTGTTGTTGATGATGATAATGATGATGTTGCTATTGCTATTGCCATTGCTATTGTTGCAGTTGTTGTTGCTGTTGTTGTTGTTGTTGTGGATGATGATTTTGTTGACGTCGTTGACTTTTGAGTGAGTCGCGTGTGGGTTGAAAATATGCGAAAAAAAAAGCAAAAACTCAAAATGAAAACAAACAACAAAAGAAGTACAGAAATATTCATTAAGCGAAATGGCAAAAGCAACAACAACAATGACAACAATGACAACAACAATGATGGCAACAATGTTGGCAACAAGCAAGCTTAACAATTGTCATTATTATTGTTGCTGTTGCTGTTGTTGTTGTTGCTGTTGTTGTTGGCAATTCTATTTTTATCATGGCATGCAGTTTATTTATAAAATGGTTTCGCGGCTCGTTTCCATTTCCATCCTATCAGAAAGTTCAAATCGCAACAACAATAATAATCACTCACTGACAAATTAGCGCAACAACAACAACAACAACAACAACAACAACGACAACGACAACGACAACGACACAAACAAAACAATCAACGCAAACACCTTGAAGTTGCTTTCGCAGAATTTTTTGGCATGATTCAACCCGAGTGGCTCGAAGCTTTGTAAATATTTATTACAAATGATTTTTATTACTCTTTCAGTTTTTGGTTGAATAATTAATTGTTGTTGTTAGTTGAAGAAGCAGCTCGCTCTCTCTCTCTCTCTCTCTCTCTCTCTCTCTCTCTGTCTCTGTCTCTGTCTCTTTCGGGCAATTACAAATATTGCGCCCCACCCACAAATCTGTCGCTGTTTGCTGCAGCTCAAACAGCTTCAGCTGAAACAGACTTTATCCGCGGTGTATTCATATCTTCATCTGCATCTACTACCGTATGTGCCGGCAGCTCTGATTTACAGCCTCCCCGAACTCTTAGATACAAATATTTGTGTATCTCAGCTGTCGCTGCGGCTGTCGCTTTTCAAAAGCTTCAACGAAAATGCGCGTTTCACATAAATCAAACCTGCTGCGAGTCAAAAACAAAAGCAAAAGCAAAAACAAATGAGAATGAGAATGATGGAATGGGATGATCGACTGCATGATACTTGGTCAAGATCAAAATACAATAAAAACACTTGAAAAATCCAAAGCAGGACTCTGCAGTAAAGTAATTTGGCATCATTCTGGAGTTCTGGCTTTGAAAGCTTTTGAATACAGACTTAATTTACCAACTTGCCACGCCCCAAGAATCACAGATCTACCATGAATTTTCTGTATTGTGAAGTTGATATATTATATTTCAACTCTCTATGCCTCTCCCATTTTCTACTCTCGTAAAACTAATATACTTTTTATATCTTCCCGAGCGAGTAGAATACATGAAAGAAACCAAAGTTGACGCGAATTTTGAGCACATGACTGCGGCTAGAAAAGCTCTAAAATTAACCATGAACTGATATAGCTCGAAATTGATAGAGACTTGGAAAAACTTAAAGAAGATGAGACCTTTTGCCAAAATTTTTTGGCTCGCTTACTCGCTTCCAATATGCTTTATGCACAATTTCAATATCTATAAATTTGTTTCCTATTTATTTCTCATTTTGTGCAAAACATCGAGTTGAATAAACCAAGCTTAAGTTGGATATTCGGCTTAACCTCATCAACGTTTAAGCCATTGAGGAGTTTCATTTGCTTGGAATCATTTGTTTTAGCACTTGACTTTCGTCAAATTGGTACTTCACGAGAGTGAGACAACGTAGTCCCCGGTGTTGCTGAGAGAGAACGAGTTGGCAGAGGGAGAGAAAGAGAGAGAGAGAGAGAGAGAGAGAGAGAGAGAGAGAAACTTCGACTCTAACATAACATAACATAAGAAGCAACAACACTCTCCGACATATAGATAACTTTAAAGTTGCTGTAACGCTTGTCTTTGCCTAGCTAACCCGCTAAACTCAGACCAGATCCATTTTTTATTACCTCTGCATGTTAAGCCATTAACAAACAAATGTTTCGCAATAATATTTGACAAACCTTTGGGACTCCCACAGCAGCAATAGCAGCAGCAGCATGACTGTATATAAGGGTTTTACAGTGCCATAATCTTGAGCAGCTCTATCTAATCTAGAACTGCGACACTATGACTCAGATACTTGACTGAAAAGAAAGAAGAAAATAAATAAACAAAATAGGACAAAGAATTATGAGAGGTCTAACCCTTTGCCGATCTTTCGACTGGCACTCAATTGATTTCGGCTGCTTCACATTCCGATTGAGCGCAAATATTACCACGGCTCGCTCTGCCCCCTACACAGACCAGCTGAAGCTACCCTCTATTTGTAACTGACTGACTGCTCGGACCCTTCCCACACCCTTCCTCCTCCTCCTCCTCCTCCTGACCACGTTGCCCGCCCCGGCCGCTAGGTGTCGCATTTTGGGTGCGTGAGTAATGTGACGACATTAATTTTCACACTCATTACAACTCCATTAAGCTCCGGCCAGTTTGTTTGGCTGTCCGGCGCGTCGACACCCCGGCATGCAAAATGAAAATGGAAATGTTCATGAAAATGGGTAAAGCAATGGAAATGGTAGGGAAAGGGAAGGAGCAAAATGGAAATGGAAACACTACCATGGCCCATTTGGAGTGCACGCACGAGAACGTTTCTGATACCCGGCTTCTTCATAAAAAAAAGTGTCAACAATTTGTACGCAAATGACGAGCATTACCAAAGAGTTTGAAGTGAAAACACAAAACACAAGAAAACGTGAAAAGTCGTCCAAAAACAATAAATGTACAAAAGAAAAACCAAAAGACTATCGTAGTACATCAAAAAGTAGATAGTTTTGTGTGCACTGTGAGCAAAAGAGGATTGAGAAGAGGCAAAAGGAAAAAAAGAAGTAAGAGTAAATATCCTTAATGGGAAAGTACTTTGAGAAATACACAAAAAGACAGAAGAGATAAAGAGATAGAGATGAAAATGAAAGCCCAAGATCATAAATGAAACGAGTAGTCAAGAGTGGAGGAAAGTCAGCCTGAATGACAAAGCTAAGCTTGATTGAGGTTCGTAAAGAAGGAAATCTTTGCCATGAATTCTTTGGGCTAAACTATTGCAAAAACTATTTTCCGTTTGAAATATCTGCATTCCATATCAATGTTATCGTCATCAACTCATGTTGCATTGAAAAAGTCATCGAAGTAGCTGCCTAAATACTATATACTCTCACGTCGCCTTCCACTAGAGTAGTCTCTGTACATTCGCTTCATTAAAAACGAATCCTGCTATGTCTAAGGCTTGTCTCTTCCCCATATATCGATTGAGCTTTTCGCTCAGTGTAAGGACAGCCTGTGGCCTTATCAACTTAATAAATTAACAACATTATTGCCCAAATGCTTTTTTTTTTTTTTTTTGTTGATATATTTTCGTGTGTTTGAGCCTACTGGCTACTCAGGGCACACACACACACACACAGAGAGTGCCTGCAGACCCGTAGCACAGCTAAAATGAGAGACCCGACCCAGACCCTGACCAAGTAGAGCCGGTCAAGGCCTGCGTGCGTACACCCTTTGGGTACACGCTCTGAATTAGAGCGGCTCGAAAGTTATTTAGCTATGCAACGGCCTCCTCCCCCCATCTCTTCATAGTCTATAAATCGCCCTTTTTTATTTCGACTATTCCCCCACCACACCCACCACAGCACACCCGAGCCGAGCCAAGTCGAGTCGAGTCGAGTCGACGCTCATCATTTCAAATTCAGCTCAGTCGCAGCCCAATTTCTACATTCCAGCCATTCTTTGCGCCTTTCTTTGGCGAATGCAGTCACGTAATTTTCGAATTTTCAACACAGACAAACAAAATTTCACTAGCAGAACTCGCTCTGCCCCGCCGCCTACCCGCCGCCTCTGCGCCTCCTGCTCGACAAAGACTGCCCGCTGCGTTAACCAACACTTTGAGGCGACAGCTTCGTCCAATTTGTATCTGTGTGTAAATTAGTATTCCGGTGCAATTTGGCTCGGAAACAAGCCAAATACTTAATACATCGATTCCGGTTATCCATTCCATTCCATTTCATTGGCTGATGTCAAATGCTGATGATATTGACTACGCTTATGATTATGCCGATGGCAGTGGCAGTTGTCGTTTTATGCGGGATATGGATATGAGTCTCATCTCATCTCGTTTTTCCTGCCACGCCCTCGCTCGCATATATCTGTATTGCTTCTTCTTGCTTCATATTGCATAGAATTTCCATTTTGGCATTTTGTACAATAATCGCATCAATAATGCGTTTCTACCCTCTGATGATATCAAGCAAATAGCACCCGCAGCTCGTGGACATCGAGTTGAGTTTTGTGGCCGCCCATTGAAATTAACAGTTAATTTAACTAATAATTGGTTAAATGGGCTTATGTTGTTCTTGTTGTTGTTTTTGTTTGTATTTGCAGCTGTCGCCTGTCAACACTTTGCCACGCTGCACAATGCTGGTCAGCGCAGCTGAAGTCGAAGCAGACTTTGCTCAATCAATTAGCCAAATATACAAATTTATTTAATTTTCAATTTTATTATTTTGAACATGCGAATCTAATAGGGCTTCTAAATGTTATCTAAAAATGTATATTTAATCTTAAATAAGTTCTAAAGTTCAAATGTATTATTAAATACATATATTTAAAACTTAACATTTTAGCTTCACAGCTGACTAATCTTACTGTGCTTTATTCTTATTCTTACAAGAAACCGTATTTCAAGTCTAATGAATGTTTATGCTTATCTTTTTTTCTACTCTTTTATAATTGAGCAACTCAAAGGCTAAGCCATTTGGTGCATAGTCTTGAATTTCCATGGTCTACAACTGCATAGGTTCAACTACTTGATATGAAGCAACTCTTGGCAAGGTAATTGGCAAAATATAAAGCTCTTATATGTTTTAGCCAATCAAGGCAAGTTCACATAAGCGGCAAACACACACACACAGAGAAAGAGAGAGGGGAGAGCACTGAATAGCCATTCGCATAGATAGTCACTTGGCATTCAGCGCCCACTCAATAGCAAATGATGCTGATGATGCAGATGATGATGATGAGGATGGAGATGATGAGAACGATGACGTCTTTGCTTTGCATCACATTCTTATTGGACTCCATTGCTGTCGCCCCAGAGCAAACCACAGCGACAGCTCCATTTCCAATTCGAATGCTTAGCTCCTCTGTCTGAATTATCAGCTGATTTAGTGTTGGGTCAGTTGGTAAACAGATTCTACACTTTTCTTTACAATTCACACAGAGAGAAAGAGAGGAATGTGACATCAATTGACACGAAAGTTCAGCGCAAATATTTGCGCTTGATAAAAAAAAAAGCGCCAAGCACAGCTGACAAACTGAGAAGGCGTGAGAATGAAAGAGCTACAGCAACAGTATGTCTGTGTGTGTGTGTGTGTGTGCGAGTAAGAGCGAAAGTGCGAGACACCCATAAATTCCAAGCTTTGGACAGATGCGACCATTCTCGTTCTCGCTCTAACTGTCGCTTTCTCTATCTCTGTCTCTCTCTCAGTCAGCATTTAATGACAAAGAATGAAAGAACAATTTGTGAATTTGCGACAAACAAACGGAGACATCGCGACCAGACTCCAATTGGCGTCACAGTTGAGGCCTCTGCCCCACACACAAACACACACACACACACACACACACACACACACTTAGTCTTGCACACATTAACAGCTTATCAAGCATATTTGATAGAGCAGGACTTGAGTTTTACATTAGTTAACACATTATTAGCTAGGCAATGTGGATTTCCCATTGATCTTATCGTTACCCAAAACATAAAATATTTATATCAAAATATATTAATACATTGTATACATAATAAGCATGCGGGTTTCGCTTAATAACCACATTGTTCGTCACTGCCTGCTTGAATGGGCCTTTTCCAGTAAATCCCCTTTGAAAAAAATTAAAATGAAATTTACACTGAAAATAGTTTTTGTGCGATTTTATCAGACCAAAAGTGCGCCGATGGCGTCAGCATTAACGCTATTATTATTCAGATTCCGATGCGGACTCTGATTCCGCTTCCAATTCCAATTTCAATTTCAATTTCAATTCGCATTCCGAGTCAAAGTCGAGTCATCATCTGAGCTCGCTGCATGCAACAAAATTCTCAACTTTGTTTTTTTTTTTTTTTCGTCTCGCGCTGACTTCATCCGGTTCAAAGCTCGCAAATTCTAATGAAATTTACACACATACATACATGGGTATTTTTTTTTTTTAATATTTATTACTCTCCGACGTAGATTGCAATTGCCGTCAATGCCTAAAAATAACAAAAGTTAAGTTATAACAAGTAAGAAGGCTCTAGTCGAGACGGCTCGACTACGAGATCCCCTGAACCCTGCAAAAAAGTGATACTCTTCTTCTTTACGCACTTATGAGCGCGCGCTCTGCTAACCGCGCAGTTGCTGCCGTGGCTTGGGGGTGGGTTGGGCTGAACTTTGGACGCTTATAACTCCATTTCTAGATGGACGATCTTGATGAAATTTTTAGAGTATATTAGGAGTATCTAAATCTATATATGTGCCGAATTGCAAGTCTCTAGTAATTGAAATGCGTTTTTTTCAAATTGGGGGCGAAGGGGGCGTGGCATCCAAAATCTGTAAATTACATAATCTGTGTATCTATAATATCTATCTAAATAAACAAATTTGAAGTCTCTAGCTGAAACAGTGTCGAAGTTATGCCCAAAAAACCTAAAAAATGGAAACGAATTTTCGATTTTTTATCGATAATTTGGAAATGGGATGAGTTATCGAAAAAACAAAATAAACTCGTACTGCGTAGCTAACATACGCATGTTCATGTGAAATTTCAGCTCTCTAGCTTTTGTAGTTTCCGAAATCTCGACGTTCATACGGACGGACGGACGGACGGACGGACAGACGGACAGGGCTCAATCAACTTATTTTTTTATGCTGATCAAGAATATATATACTTTATGGGGTCTGCGACTTCTCCTTCTGCCTGTTACATACATTTTCGCAAAACCATTATACCCTGAATTCCCATTTTCAATGGGTTCAGGGTATAAAAAGAAAAAATAGGCGTTGCAAATTAAATGATTTATGCCAAACTTTCTCAGCTGCAACAAGAAGTTGGGATACTTAAAGAAATATGTATGTAAACTCTTGAATTTCTGGGTACATTGGTTTTGAGAAAACATAGATATTCCTGATCAAGTCAATCTGGTTCTGTGTTAACCCCGAATATCAAGGAAAGTAGATAGTTTTCCTAGACTATAATATCGCTTTCAACTAAATGCATTAAAAGAACAGAGAGCTCTAAATGATATAGCAGATCTAGAAGCCAATAGATCTTCTGTATCATTTCTCTCCCCAAATATACATATTTCAAATATCTTTTCGATCCCCATTGCATAGCTTCAAGTTCTTATTTGCTGTTTCTTGAAATGATACATTTAGACATTTTGCAGAAATCTTTTGCATATTCCAAGAGCACAAACTCACTTCACTCTGTCGACACAGTTTACCCATTACTCAAAACGTCTGGATAAATAGTTTTCTGAGATTGTGGGCAATTCCAATTAACCCACATGCATAAATTTACATATAAATAAGAGTTTTCTTTTCAGGACTATATGGAACCCTAATCTCGTGGGACTTTATCTGAAGCTTTTAATTTGTAATTGTTTCGTTATTATTATTTTTTATTCTGGTGTCGCAATCATGTTTAGAAACACTTTCAATGCTCAATTTACATTAGTCATCCGCGACACATGCGTACCCCAAGGGAAGCCCTTATCAATATTCATAATTATTCATGGGCAAACACGTGCCGGGGCTGATTAGGTGCCTGGAATGTTGGGCAATGCAAATAGAAATAAATAAAATATCGATAAGAAAATCGAATTGGAAATATTTGGAACAGTCATACTACACCTACGCTTCTCCTGCCCCGCCTCCTGCTCGCGCTTGAGTAATAACATTTTAATGGCCAAAGAGATTAATTGCCGCGTCGAGTGAATCATGCGACGCCGAAGACAAAGTGCTTTAGAAATATAATAGATATATAGATAGATAGATAGATAGCTAGCTAGCTGTACTCGCAATCGACTCGAATAGTTGAGCGTATGATCTATGTGGTATTTTCTGTTGGCTTTCTTAATTGGCAACACGAGCGACTCGTAAAATGTGGAATTTATATGAAAATTTAAGCAAAAAAATAAAGAAAAGTTTTATTTATTTATTTATTGTTGTTGTTGTTGCGTGAAAAGCGAAAGGCGAAGGCGAAAGGCGATGATTGCATGACCACAATGGCTTAACTAAGACGAACCACCCAACCACCTCCCGCACTGCCGACCCACCGACCTACCGACCTCACCACCCTGCAATGGTCACGCCAACTGCACACGATTGTGCCACGCCCCCGCCTGCCTCTTCCGCCACTCTCAGCCAGAGTCAGAGCACCTGCCCCATGCCCCCCCCACCTAACCCACAAACCCTTCAGCTATCGCAGAATGCAGTCGACAGCGGCAGCGAATTAATTATCTTCAATTCATTCATTAAGAAAAATGTGGGAGGGCATAACAGAACAGAACAGCTCCTCCCCCGCCAGCCCCCAGCCAGGCATAGATAATGAATGCACACAGTCGCACGACTCTGGCATTTAGTATCCCATAGTGCTTGTATCTCATAGTACGCTGTGCCAGTTGTAGCTCATAGTACGCGCCGCTCGTATCGTATGAATGAAAACAAGCGAGCTGAGGATGACGCAGCGAACAGCGAACAGCGAACAGCGAACTGAGAAGTGGGTATGGCCATATTAGCGTGTGTGTGTGTATGAGTGTGTGTGTGTGTGTGTGTGGGTGTCTCTCTGTCTCTGTCTGTTATATCTATCTATCTATCCACTTGGACGCATCCGCCGTCGCTGGCGTCGTCACGAGATGGCGGCACAGGTCGCATAATAAATTATTCGCGTGACCAAATCATTTGCGTTTTTTTGCTATCCCCCTCTCTCTCCCACCTCTCTCTCTCTCTCTCTCTCTCTCTCTCCCACTCTCTTAGCTAGGGGAACTTTTTCGCAAATGTCGAAGCACAACAAGCGAAAGAGCAACCCTTGAAACAATGCTGATCTAAATTGTATTTGCTCTGGCTATTGTTGCTGTTGTTGTTGCTGCTATTGGCTTATCAGTGAAGCGAAGCTGATATCGTCCACGTCCATGCCCCAACCCCGCCTCGACTTTAGTTGTTGTTGTCTTGTGTCTTGTTTTGAGAAATTATTAGTTCCATGAATTATAATTGTGGCATTTTATCGCCAGCAGCAAAGAACTTTGACATCTGCTGAGCTGCCGTAATACCCTGTAAACAAGGTTCGCGTACTTACTGAAACGTTGTTTGCTTATATAGAGAGCGCACAGAGCGCTACTGGCAGTCGAGCAAACCCAACGAAGATCCCCAATCACTATCTCTCAATTGTTGTTGCTCATTCTGGAGTTGCTTTGTGGCAAAGTTCAGCGACCAGCCGAAGAGCAAAACAAAATCAGAAAGAAGACAAACAAGCATAAATAAAGAAACTGCAAAGCAGAGAACATTAAACACAACTTGACATTGCCTTCCAATGGCAACAATGTGCAAATTAAGCTACTATGGATATCACTAATTGCAAAGCATTCAACATGATAGTTTTGCGCCATGAATTGATGAGCTGCTCTCGCTCTGTTCTCGCTGCCATTGAAGCTGAATATCTAAGTCGAGTGTGAATTGTTGAAAGTCTCTTGAATTTTTCAATTTTCAGCCAGACTTCAAGTTTCTTTTTTGCATATTTTAAAATACATATTATACATATTTTTTGTTTGTGACTTTTTGGACTACTGCTTCAGAGCTGAATCACCTTTTTGGCCACCCTCGCCGCGGAACAAGCTGTTAATTTAAATAATTTCAAAGCTGCCCTCAGACAACAACCGCAGCAACAGCAACAACTCTTAACTGGCAGCAGAAAAGATATGTATATACATATATATTTTTTTAACACAAATTATATTTTACAAAATAAGAAAAATGCAACGGAAAAGTGGAGGCACTTTGCGGCAGGCAAAGCGACCGCAACGAAAACAAACAGAACCCGTCCGGCACAAGGACTCAAGCAAGTTAAGCAAACCCCTTCCATCTCTCTCTCTCTCGCTGTTGAAAAGGACACACGCGAAGAGCCGAAATAATTTATATATATATATATATAATACACACAAATATTAAGTATACGTAGTGTATACATTTTGTTCGCCGTCCGTTTCGTTTGCTGTTGCTGTTGTTGCTCTGGTTCTTTTTTTTTTTTTTTTTGAGGTTTCTGGCAGGAAAATATCTTGCAAATTGACTTTGAGCACGCATAGCGTTCAAAATTTAACTTATTGCATATGCAAACAACAGTAACAACAACAGCTGCTGAGGGGTCAACTGTAGAAATGGCAAATGACAGAAATTGTGGCATGTGCGAAAAAAAAAGGCGTACGCCTGTCATTAAATTTCGCGCCGACAATGCCAACAACAACTAACTGGCTGGAGGAAATGCCAGCAACAGCAACAGCAACAACAGCAACAGCAACTACATTGATAACTAAGTTAGTTGTGCATCTGTCTGTCTCTCCGTCTCCGTCTCCGTCTCTGTCTCTGTCTCTGTCTCTGTCTCTGTGTGTACTTTGGCTCTGTTTGTCTGGGGGCGGCGCTCGCTGCTGTCACACATGACATTTTATTATTACAAAATAAGCCATTTAAAGAAGCGAACTCGTATGACAGCGGCGCTCGCTGCTGTCACACATGACATTTTATTATTACAAAATAAGCATTTAAGCGAACGCGTATGACAGTTAATAATGCAAACAGCAGCAGCAGCAGCAACAGCAGTGGCAGCAGCAACAATAACAACTGCAACAACAGCAACTCGACTGAATGCAAAAATTCCCACAACATCCGGTTGAGAGCAGTAAAAACAACAGCAACAACTACTGCAACAACAACAACAACAACAACGGCTGAACAACAAGCAACTGCAACTGCGGCACGGAAAACGGAACAAATAAAACGCAACGAACGAACAACAAATGCGGCACAGTGGTGCAATATAGTTAACTTTTTGAATCAAAATTATAAATGACAAAAAAAATTCTTACAAAAAAACAATTAAATTTAAATTAAAATAATTAAAAACCTATAATAACATTAATAAATATTCATAAATCAATATAAATATTTAATATACATATATATATATATATCAATACCATAAATAAAATTAAATATTAAAAAAAATGATAAATAATATAAAAACCCAAATTCATATTAGTAAATATTCATAAATAAATAAAAAATATTAAATATAAATTTTATAAAAATATAAATAAATATATATAAAAATATTATAAAATCATTAATAAGAACACCGAGATTAGGAAAACAAATACATTTTCCATGCTTGAAACTCAAGCTTATTTTTTCGATCCACGTGATACACATAAGTCATAAGATGTACTATAATGCGAACTGTTCCATTTTGTAAACGTGCGCCACTTGCGACAGCTCTGCAATCATAATTATTGATAGACTGCATCGTTAACTAAGCTGCATGGACTCGTCTATAGATATAATATATCTATATCTACTATCTGATAGCTAACCCCAATACCTACTTTATATGCTTCTCTCTTCAATATATAGAAAGAGTATGGAACTCCTTCTATGGATATCAAATTTGCTGACAACATTTTAATAATCAGTTGAAGTTCATAAAACAGTAAAGAAACAAAGAAAAAATTAAAAATAAAAAAAAAAATCTTAAACATTCAAAAATAACATTTAAATATTTAACAATTCTTGCAATGTGCGTGGACACTGTGCAGCAACTGCGTGAATGGTGTTGGTAGGCGGACAACGGACTCCGCCTGCATGAGTGGCGGATATACATATGGCCGGCGGACGTCAATCTGGATGCATTGCAGTGTCAGAGAGCTGCAGTCAGCCAAACGCAGAGGCAGTGGCACAGACAGAGTGAGAGTCAGCAGCAACCGAAGCTGAGGCAGAGGCAGAGGCAGAGGCAGAGGCAGAGGCAGAGGCAGAGACTGTGGCAGCCACCGACGCCGGCATTTGTGAGTCAGCGGCCGTGGAATGTGAATGGCATACAAATGTCGCAAGCGGACGCATGGACATGGATATATACATTGATGTGGATGTGGCTGCAGATGTGGATGTGGATGTGGATGTGGATATGGATGTGAACCGGTTCCAGGCTGAACCGCAAATTGTAAAAAAACGAGCCCCAATTGATATCGCCAGAGTTTTGCCGCCAATGCAAACAAGTTGCCCGGCTCTGCCCGACTGCTATGGCAGATGAAGGGGATGCCCGCCTTGACTCCGCCACTTGGCTAGACGACTGAGCTGGGCAGAGTTTGTGTGGATTTTCCGGACGGTTCTGCTTTGCGCTGGTTTTGTGCCACGATGAAGACGACAACAAAAGACTGCCAGCAACAAGTTTTCAACTGTTTTTAACTGCTGCTGCTGCTGCTGCTGCTGCTGTTGTTGTTGTTGTTTGTAGGCAAACAAACAAAAGACCCACTGTGCGATGTGACACGACAGGCACACATATATTTACACATATTTTATTATAAATACATACTCCACATGCAACGCGTTACAACATATTTTTATATTAAATTTCCCTTGCTATTTGTCAATGCGTAAAAATTTCAAGAATTTTATTTGTTTGAAGAGTTTCCCCATTGCTCATAGCCCGTTTACCCAGTCTTTCCAAAGCACTCACAAGCTTAGTAATACCAGCTCACTCAATCTCTCTCTTTCTCTCTCTCTCTCTCTCTCTCTCTCCCTCTCTCTCTCTCTCTCTCTCTCTCTCTCTCTCTCTCTCTCTCTCTCTATCTCCCTCTCTTGACTGGTAACTGAAAGTGTTGCCGTGGAATTTATAATTTGAAGTGTAAAGTGTGGGCATATCAGCATACTAATTCCAAGTTGTCTTTAAGCTTCATATTAGCTGAATGCTGATGCACTGAAAATTAGGTAAACAAGAATCGAGTTTATCAATATAACCACCATATGAAGTCATAGTTAATCAAATTAGTTTGTACTTTAACTTAATTGACCTTCTCAATTAATATATGTTTATAGAAATCTTGAAATATGCCTAGCTTCCTAGTTTGCACCTCTTTACGGCATTCAGTTGGCTTAGTTGGCCATCTGGTTTGGTTGACTTTTACCGTTGATGAAAAATAGATTCATTGAACCACTTTTACCAGATTCCTACGCTGCACGTGTCTTTAAAAGCCGCAGCTATAACAACAGCAACAGCAACAGCAACAGCAACAGCAACGAAAAACCATTTACAACACTGTCATCAATCTTCAAATGCTATAGCTGAGGCTGGACAATCGTAAATGATTCGAAAAAAAAAAACAGAAAAAAAGCGTCCCTTAATGAGCCCAAAGATCGATAGCCGGCGGCAGCTTAATTGATCGTGTGGCATGACAAGAATTTGCCAAACGATCTGTGGCCTGTGGCCAGCTACACAGTAACAAAAAATGTTGATTACAGAAATTGGTGATGTCATTATGTAAACTATATGATTGGATATACATATGTGATAAATTTCATCTAATCGATTCTTTATCGATAGGTTGCTAGGTTACGTTTACACTGTAAGAAATTGGAGTGTTGTAGAAAATATGTTCATAGAGCTACTGCATAATGTTGAGCCTAAGTTTGGCATAACCAATTTGGAAAATATTTCATGCCAACTAAAGCTTATGTTTTATATAAGAGAAGAGCTCTGCATTGGATGCATTGGACTAATATCAAATGAATTATCACATCTTTCTATATCTATATCTTTACTTATGTATCTCTTCAAGCTATGTCTGCTAAGCTTGTTCTTTTTCACTTCCATCGCTTACAATCGTCGCTATCTCCCAGTTAGTGTAAGTTTTCTGGGTCACCTCACTGAATGGAAACAAATTGACCTTTGCCTTTGATCTGATCCGCTCAGTGGCGCTGGTTCTATCCCTGCTGATCGCATCGTTTGTCAGCGGCAAAACCGCAGCAAAGCGCCCAGTTCCGGACCTGTCAACTTTTTCGTGAATGGTCGTTCGCTAGCGCGCTCTCTCTCTCTCTCTCTCTCTCTCTGTCTCTCTCTCTCTCTCTCTCACGCTTATGTTGCCAATGATGAATGGACCCGGGGCCTGTCTGGTCTCATTCACAAAACGGACAGCGGCGACAAACAAAACCAAAATATTAATTAGCATTTGAGTTGTGTGTGTCTCCCCCTCTCTCTCTCTCTCCCTCTCTATCTCTCTCTCACTCTCGCATGTATGTTGGGGAATAAGGTCGCAGCTATATTCACAGTAACAATCACACTTACAGCCACAATCGCCATCGCAGTCACAGCCGCATTTGCTGTCTAATCGCCCGCTCACGAATCGACAGCGGCAACAGCGGATGCCACAAATTTGGGCATGTGTCGCAGTCGCTGTTGCCGTTGCTGCCGCTGCCGCAGTCAGCGTCGCTGCTTCCTTTGCGATTTTATGAATGAAAGCTGTGGCTTCATAGTAAACTTTTTTTTTTTTTTTTTTTGGCGTTGGCGTCGTCGATTGCCATTGCCATTTATGGACACTGTGCAAATGTGCCCCGGCCATTGTGGCATGTGTGTGTACTCGAAGCTGAGTAGCTCTGTATGTGTATGTCTGTGTGTGCGTGTGTGTGTGTGTGTGTATCTGTATCGGCGACTGCTATCTCTATCTATAGTGGAGCGCAGTTGCCGCTTATGAGCGCCCAGCACAAATACATATACATAGGTGTGCTATTTGCTGTTGTTGTGTGTGGGTTTTAGGTAACCATAGACCATATACGTACATATATGTGTACCTCAAATATATATGATATATGTATATATAACAGTAGTTAAGGTAGTGAATATATACAATACTCTTGCTCTGGCAAGCCGTAAACAGTTTGCCTTTGCTTTCAAGTGTATGAGGTTATGTAATATGTATTACAAAATGTATAGAAAATATTAGCAATGTATATATAACATAAATCCTGTTTCTAATCGGCTCTTACGACAATTTGTGGAGCTTTATAATTAATTGAAAGAAGTTAATAGTAGTAAGAAATAATAGTAGTAGAAAATACTTGATTTGGCGAATATAGGGAACTTTTTTGTTTAATTCTTTAGAAATTCTATTTCAATCAATAAATAATTGGAATTTCATTACATTTCATACTTTTAATTCATACATTTTTAACAGTGTATAAGAGTAGCTAACAATAGTAGTAGTAGTAAAAGACATGGGAAATAGATATACTTATAACTTTACAACTTCTAACTTTACAATCTTTTCTCTTCAATTCTTTGGATACTCAATCAATCAAATACAATCCAAATGTTGAATTCTTAGACTATTATAGGTTCTGCGGAGGGTCCAGGGGACTAGACCTTTTTTGCTTGTTTAGAACAGGGAATTTTCAAAAAATGTTAATTTCGAGCTTATCCTCTCGTTGCCTTGAAGTGGAGGTAAATGGCTGCTCTTATCCATTTGATATACAAATGCACAGCTGTATTTCCAGTGGCCTTAGTTACGGGACTTGTCAAGATGGCGACACCCGACAATTTACCATTGCACATAATCGGAGCACCTGCATCGTTCCGGACGAGCGACTCATTAGCGATGTTTGGGTACGTGCACATCAAGCCCATATGGACGTATATATCATAACACTCCCTCCTGCTTGTTGAGGTTACCCATACTGATTGCAGATTTTCAGCACCCTAGATAGGGAAAAGTCAACAGCTAAGTCGTTGCTACTGTGCAATACAATTATTTTAGTATAGTCAATAATTTAATTAATTTTCTTACGCCTTTAGCTACAGTCCAGCCAGTTTCTAGACATTTGGTCCCCTTACGCACTTCCATAGTATTGAGAGGTGCGTATCCAACAGCCCCTTCAACGGGTTCTATAGCTTCTAAAGTAAAGACCACTGCAATATCATAGGGATCCACATTTTTTTTAAACCTTGAATGCCAACGCCAAGCTGAGATTCTCAGCATTTTCGTTGTTGGGCTTCTGATTTTTAAGTGGGTGCTCCCTATAACAACCACTGTATACCTCAGCCATTCTCTACAAAGATTAATATCAGAATAAAAGTTTGAAACTTCTCTCAGGTGAACCCACCGAAATATACAGTGAGCTGCTGTGAGGAGCACACGATTCCTAATAATCGCAGCCGTGCATAGCACGCCAGAGCCTAGAAATTTTATCTCGTTCCTATAATCACGCAGTGTGGCCAAATATGGAGCTTGAGCAATGGTGACATTGAACCCGAATTTAGTTTTAAGTTCGGCTAAAAGAATAAACAGGTTAGGTTAAGGTTATTTAATTATAGAAGATTTCGATTTTGTTGTGTAATTTGATAAAGGTATTCATCTGCAGGATATTTTCCAGTTTGTCAGTCTGTTATTGCTATTACTACGACTCACCCGTATTCACCAATAATAAGATGATGGGAATGATAAAAATCCCTGATACGCCCATAATATTGCTGATGTCCTTTTTTAAAACAGGAAATTTTGAACAAATTTTGTTATTGAAAAACAAACGAAAATACACTGTAAGAGTGCTAAGGGAAACAACTCCACATTTAACGAATGCAAAAATCGAACTGTTTAGTTTCTTCAAATCCTAATGCTTATATACGTTTACTTCCAGTCACTGGCAGAGTAAGTGGCAAGCCGTTAAGCCGTTGTCTAGGCTGAATTCCCATTTTCAATGGGTATTGGGAAAATGAATGTAACTGGCAGAGGCAGACGACGCAGAACCCACAAAGAATATATATATTCTTGATCAGCACAAAAAATAAATTGATATAGCCCTTGTTCTTTTGTTTTGTGCTGATCAACTAGTTGACACATTCCAAACTGACAATTAGAGAGCTTTACAATGCCAGTCAGCTAAATGCATGTCTGAGTCAAAGATCCGACTGAGACTCAACTCACAATTTGTCAATTTTATTGCCGTTGCTGTATATTCATAGTGTTAAGAAGAGGATTTACAACACTTAAATGGCAAAATATAGGATAGGGAAATGCTTAAATAAAGAAAAACACGACAGTTGGTCGTGCACACGTAAGAAGGCAAAAACAAAGTTACAAAGCGAAATTCTATTTCAATCAATAAATAATAGGAATTTTAACAGTGTATAATATTAGTTAACAATAGTAGTAAAAGACCTGGGAAATGGAGTGAATATTTTAGATATACTTCTAACTAACTTTACAATCTTCTCTTCAATTCTTTAGATACTCAATCAATCAAATACAATTCAAATTTTAACATTTCATATTTATTTAATACGTTTTTGAAAAGTGTATTGAAACGTCGTTATTTCTCAAATAGATTCACTCTATTTGGCATTCGTGTTTTTATTCTAAAATCGCTTCTTTTTTAGACGCTGTTCCCAAAAAGGGAAGAAGAGTCTATTGGTTTATTGCAATGTCCGTCTTGCTGTCCGTCCGTCTGTCCGTATGAACGCAGGGGCGTGGCAAATCGGAAAACTCTTGCGCCCGTATCCCAGTAATCATACGAGTTGATGAGTTAGAGAGTTGCAATTTGGAATGTGTACTCGCGGTGACAACCCAAGTTCAAAAGGCTATGACGAATATATCTACGCCCATTGGGACGTGGCAAATCGGGAAAACGTATCTTTCAAACCTTTAGAGCTATATATACACATACGTACATATATGTATGTATAGAAAAATTGCTTGCCCACGGCAGCGTGGCAAATCGGAAAAGCAGTTTCTAGTGCTTAAATTCACGATTCATATGCTTATGTTTATAAACACCTTATTATCAATTGACGCTGGCAGCAAGCATTTATAATAAATATACAAATATAAAATATACGAATATCAAAAATAATTATTTTTGGAAAAGAAAGTTTTCTGCGGGATCGGAACCCACGCACCCAAGTGCAGCTTGCATTCCGCTTACCACCAGCGCCACTGCCTTGGTCTGAGCTCCAATAACTAAAACCAAATAAGGCACTGCTAGAGCGCATTTGATAAAACTAAAGTAACGATCGAAAAATGCACAATTCATAGAATATTATGGCGTGCAAACTTTTGTATGCATGCATGAAAAATCGTTTAGTGCGCGAACGACAGTGTGCATACTCGTATAGTGTGTACATATGTAAATCTGCATGAATGTACATATGTAGAGGAAAAACGTCTGTTGCTTGCCAGTTATTTACGTTTGCTAATTGCCCAAATATTTCGTTTATTAACTGTTTATTAAATAAGTAAAATGCACATACGGGAACAGAGTCTCTCGCAGTTAGTTGTGCCTAACTGCAACGTTCTTACTTGTTTCTTTTTTTTTTTTTTTTTTTTTTTTTTTTTTTTTTTTTTTTTTTTTTTTTGTGGCGTCTGTATCGATAAAATTTGAATTGCGGTTCTATTGTTGTTTGTTGTTAGCATTGTTGTTGTTGTTATTGTCAGTGTTTAGGAGTGTCATAGACATAAGTTTAAGACTTCAATTGTGCTGAGCGGTGCGGTGTGCCGTGTCATGTCCAAATGCATTCACATGCCCCAAACCCATCCGCAGCACCAAATTGCGCCAATTACGCGAAATCCGTTGTCGTTGTTGTCTGTTTGGATGATTACGATTACGAGTGTTGTTCATATGGCTGTCATATCAATTTACAATTTACCCCCCGAAAAAAACACTGAAAAACTTAATACATAAAACTCAATTTGCGTATTATTTGGATATACATATGTGACAATATTATGCGTGAATAATAATTGAATAATTCCGTCGGGGGGTCCAGTGGACTAGACCTTTTTTGCTTGTTTAGAACAGGGAATTTTGGAAAAATGTTAATTTCGTGCTTATCCTCTCGTTGCCTTGAAGTGGAGGTAAATGGCTGCTCTTATCCATTTGATATACAAATGTACAGCTGTATTTGCGGTTACCTTAGTAATGTCCATTTTCATGACGGCGACACCCGACAGTTTACCATTGCACATAATCGGAGCACCTCCATCGTTCCGAACGAGGTCCTTAGTTGTGTTGCCTGGATCCGTGCACATCAAGCCAATTTCCGTGTATAAATCATAACACTCTCTCCTGCTTGTTGAGGTTACCCATACTGATTGCAGATTTTCAGCACCCTAGATAGGGAAAAGTCAACAGATAAGTCGTTGCTACTGTGCAATGCAATTATTTTAGTATAGTCAATAATTTAATTAATTTTCTTACGCCTTTAGCTACAGTCCAGCCAGTTTCTAGACATTTGGTCCCCTTACGCACTTCCATAGTATTGAGAGGTGCGTATCCAACAGCCCCTTCAACGGGTTCTATAGCTTCAAAAGTAAAGACCACTGCAATATCATAGGGATCCACATTTTTTTTAAACCTTGAATGCCAACGCCAAGCTGAGATTCTCAGCATTTTCGTTGTTGGGCTTCTGATTTTTAAGTGGGTGCTCCCTATAACAACCACTGTATACCTCAGCCATTCTCTACAAAGATTAATATCAGAATAAAAGTTTGAAACTTCTCTCAGGTGAACCCACCGAAATATACAGTGAGCTGCTGTGAGGAGCACACGATTCCTAATAATCGCAGCCGTGCATAGCACGCCAGAGCCTAGAAATTTTATCTCGTTCCTATAATCACGCAGTGTGGCCAAATATGGAGCTTGAGCAATGGTGACATTGAACCCGAATTGAGTTTTAAGTTCGGCTAAAAGAATAAACAGGTTAGGTTAAGGTTATTTAATTATAGAAGAATTCGATTTTGTTGTGTAATTTGATAAAGGTATTCATCTGCAGGATATTTTCCAGTTTGTCAGTCTGTTATTGCTATTACTACGACTCACCCGTATTCACCAATAATAAGATGATGGGAATGATAAAAATCCCTGATACGCCCATAATATTGCTGATGTCCTTTTTTAAAACAGGAAATTTTGAACAAATTTTGTTATTGAAAAACAAACGAAAATACACTGTAAGAGTGCTAAGGGAAACAACTCCACATTTAACGAATGCAAAAATCGAACTGTTTAGTTTCTTCAAATCCTAATGCTTATATACGTTTACTTCCAGTCACTGGCAGAGTAAGTGGCAAGCCATTAAGCCGTTGTCTAGGCTGAATTCCCATTTTCAATGGGTATTGGGAAAATGAATGTAACTGGCAGAGGCAGACGACGCAGAACCCACAAAGAATATATATATTCTTGATCAGCACAAAAAATAAATTGATATAGCCCTTGTTCTTTTGTTTTGTGCTGATCAACTAGTTGACACATTCCAAACTGACAATTAGAGAGCTTTATAATGCCAGTCAGCTAAATGCATGTCTGAGTCAAAGATCCGACTGAGACTCAACTCACAATTTGTCAATTTTGTTGCCGTTGCTGTACATTAATAGTGTTAAGAAGGGGATTTACAACACTTAAATGGCAAAATATGCGCAGCATTAAAAAACGATAAGCAAACAAAACATAGACGACAGAGGGGGAGGTGGATCTGGCACGTATTTCCGCAGCGGTTGCATTCTCAGCGCTAGATAAACAAATTAAGCACTCAACACAAAAACAAAACAGGCCGAAAACTGATGCAGCAACAACAACAAATAGTGTGTGGTGGATAGGGAAATGCTTAAATAAAGAAAAACATGACCAACTGCCAAGCACACGTAAGAAGGCAAAAACAAAGCGACAGCAAAAGCAAACACAAATTATGGCAAGAAAAGCGATACGAACAAAGTGCGAAAAGGCGATTGAGGAAATTGTCACAGTGTTGCAGAAAAAAAAGAAGAACAACACGTGCTGCTGATTAGTCAACGAGCAGCTCGAGATGGACAGCGGCAGATAAATAAACAGAGTGGCCAGAGTTGCTAAATGCACTGAGCGAAAATGGGACCTTGTTTGAGAAAACAAATGCCACTTGCTTAAGAAAAGTTTAAAGTTACTAATTTGAATTCTGAACTTTAAATATAATATTAATTTAATTCTTGCATCAATGCTATTAGCCAAAAACAATCTTAAATTAATGTCAACTGTCAGTCATTTGAAAACAGATTTTGATAGTTGATGCTAGTTGATAGTTGATGTGTTCAATTATATTTAATGTACCTTAATTTAATAACGACTTCCATACGATCCTCCTCAATCAAACATGATTTCAGCTTTTTAGACCTTATCATAAGATAAGATTCCAATCATTTACTCCTTTGCTATTCAACTCAAAGATATCCTATTGCATTTCTCTTACTGTACGTGTGCCAGTTGTATGCTTTTTTGGGCTGTGTACCTACGTATATGCGCCTCGGGACCAGACCCTCCCCCAATCCCAATCCCAACCCCAACCCCAGCCCCATTGCCCACTTTTATAGCGAACGCATCATAAAAATTATTTAATGCTATCGCACATTTGTCATGCCGCGTTGACTCTTCCACTCTTGTTGTTTTATTCTCTTTCTTTTTCTTTGTGTATTATTTTTAGCACAGTGTAGTCCATATACACTGTCATTTTATTTCATTCCATCACTGTTTGCGAGGCGGCGCTTTTGTTTTTATGATTATTAAATTTCCTCTAAAGTTCCACAACTGACGTAATAACGAGACATACCAAACGTAATACATATATTATGTATTCATTCATATATGTATGAAAGCAAGAGTGAGCCAAACAAATCTCAGAGACAATAAGCAGATGATTCGATTAGACTCCAAGTTCATTAAGATATGGCAATGCTTTAACGACTAACAACTGACAACTACCAACACAAGGACATTTTTGCTGGAAAAAAAAAAAAAACAATATAAAATCTATAGTCTATATATGATTGAGAGAAGCGAAACTAGACTAAACTAAACTACAAATTGATATAGTTTTGTCTCAGTTAAGAAACTTTTTATTATTTTTATTTTAATCATCAAAAGTTTTGTAAACATCTCTTAGGCAAATATTTGACACACAAACATTTATTAGAAAAGCAAAAGAAAACAAAACAAGAAGCATTTATATGTCAATCGGCCAGCTGTTCACTGTGCCATGAGTCAGATGACGTCAACAAAACAAAACAAAAAGAAAATCATATATATTGTTTTTTTTTTTTTTTTTTTTTGCAGTGTGAATTTGAGCTTTGTACCCATAGGAAAAGCAATCAGAAATAGGAAAAAAATAATAGTAATACAATTAATAAATCTAATTTCATTTCATTTTAGAATTATATATTTATCAATTTTAAACTTTCTTCGACCCAAATATCTCAAGTTTCAATCAACTCCTGCTGCCCTTTCCATACTTTGTCGAGTGCCAACATTCTGATAAAGCACTAGCGGAAGTCTCCTGTTAAGAAATAAGAATGAAATACTACAGTAATAGACATTTTCGATATCGATAGCTGTGGACCAGCGAAATCTAATCAAAGCGGCACGTGTCTTCCATACAGCATTCAAATTGGGCGCCTTTAGTCGGAACAGAAGCTGTTATTGTGAATGGCAAACATCTGGTTATCAGTTTTGTTTTGCTTATACATATATATATATATAGATATATATATATATATATATTTCTTACTGATAAAATACCTGAGCTATCAGGCCAACAATTGCTATCGATACCTTGTCAAGCTGTTAGCTGATACGAAGCACTGACGTCATTTGCCAATGGGGGCCAAAGTCAATGTTGATTGGGATTTTGACCAAAGAGAGAGAGAGAGAGAGAGAGAGAGAGCGAGAGCGAGAGAGAGAGGGAGAGCGAGAGAGATAAACTTGGCTCACAACTCAACTGAGAGTCTAAAATATATATAAATTTGTATATCTATATGTGAGTATGATAAAAGGCCTAAAAGGCAGCCTCTGACAGCCGCCTTCGAGCGGATCGTGCAAATTTTGTCAATATTTGCCCGGGGTCAATAGAATTTTTATTTGCGGCACGTGGCTGGCTAAATGAGCAGAGCCAACAACAACAACAACATCAACATCAACACCAACAGCGACTCCGAATTAAACAATAAACGAGCGTCGAAAAGGGAAGGATGAAAAAGAGTTGTGCAAAGACAACAATAACAATAAAACAGAAAGCAAAACAGAAAGCAACCAAAAACAACAGCAGCAAGTGCGTTCCAAACAAATGGCAAACTATTAGCGCGTTTGTTTACATGCTACAACAGCAAGGGAAACAACAACAACAGCAACAGCAACAGCAACAATGAGTCAAGTTTAAACGACTGTCATAAATTTGGCTGAAAAGCAGGAAAAATAAAGCACGCATGCCGAGAGCAAAAAGTTAAATGATGCCAGCAAAAAGGGACAGCAAAACCAACAACAACACAAAATCAGCAAAAACATGTTGCACTCAACAGCGACAGCCAAACGCCAGCCATTGTAGGCGCATCGATATTACGCATACGCAGAGTAAGCCAATAGACGAAAGTTGGCCTGGATCAGTGTGAATGCCTTGAACGAAATAGAGTGGAGAGTGATAGAGAAAGAGAAAGCAAAAGAGAATGAGAATGAGAATGAGAATGAGAATGATAATGGGAATGGGAATGAGAAAGGGAAAGAGACGTAAGAAAAGAAACATAGAGAAATACACAAGAAATGCGAGGGACAGAGTTGGAGACAAAATTCCGCAGAAAAAGATTGAAAGGTAACAAGAGACATAGACTGAGAAAGCGCAGAGAGAGTAAGATGTATATATAGAAGCCAGATATAAAGAGTGACAGACACAGCGAGAGAGAGAGAGAGAGAAAGATAGAGAAAATTATCGATGAACAGTGCATGCCAGAGCAAAAGGAACAAGTATGAAAGAATAGTTGATTTATATAAAGATAATATACTATTAGTCACACATGGACTAAAATTCTTTTGGTTTCATTTGAATTCGACAGAATCACTAAAAAGAGCCGCAAAATAAAAATGCACTTGGTATAAGACACACACTCACACTCACACTCAAGCACACACACACACACACATACATCAGTAATAATGCTGAAAATAATATTTAAAAAAAAAAAAAAAAGAATTTTGTATATTTAGCAAAAATTTGTATATTTCACAGTTCAATTGTGGTCAAAATGCCTCGCGACAAGTGAAACAACAATTTCATAATGTATAGTTCTTTAACAGTAAATATTATTGAAAGCGCGATTATTAATTTACAAGCAGAGTAATGCGAAAAACAACTTCGATTATGCAATTCAATACAAATAAACTGAAAATGATTGCACAAGCTCAAAGAATGCGAAGTTCGCAAAAAACGAAAATCAAGTCTGAAAGTTTTTGTGGCCTGCGACAAGACGCTGTAGTAGCATTCCCCTGTCCAGTTGTCCAGACTACAAACAATGTCTACAAGTCAGCAAATATACATAATCGGTAACCTGCACACGCGCCACACTTGGCCAACACACACACACACACACACACACACACATTGCTCGCGTCGTAGAGCGAGAATACGATATGGCAAATACTGGCGGGGCCGACGGCCTCCGCAATTATTACGAGAATAACATGGAATTCGCATGAACAAGATCGAGAGCGAAATAGCGCAAGCTGAGTGAAAGTGAGACATGCAATGAAAAGCAGGACAAGCAAAATGCGATCACAGAGCAGAGGAGAGCAGAGTGGAGTGGGGCGAGGCAGAGCAGAAAGCTTTAGCTAGGATCATATTGCGCTCATGGGCAACGTTGACGACTTGCATATGGCGATCAAAGGCTGCGCGTGCGATCACAATTAGAGCAGCAGCAGAGACAGAGAGAGAGAGAGAGAAAGAGAGCGTAAGAGTGGGTGAGGAAGTGAAACTGGGTGAGATTGCGGTATGCTATGTGGGCGTGCAATTATGGCGTGTGCAACACATTTGTTTGGCCAACAAAGCGAGGCGGCGGCTGCTGTTTACATACGCTCAAGGCAGATAGACTTTCCTCGCATACAAGTGGTTTTTATCTTTGACGTGTCGGCACTTTCTATTGATCACGAACGTCATGTGAAACACAATACGACTATACACACACAGACACACACACACACACACACAGCCCTATACGCCGCTCAGGCGATCGTTGCGTGCGTACAACATGACGTATGCGTGATAATGATGAATTTGCCTTGAAATACCACACGAGGCGTATGCGTAACATGCTCGTCTACACCAATGACGTTCACAGTGCCCGTCTGTGTGGGAGCTGCGCGTGTTAAACGATTTTTAAATATGACGATTAAGCAAGCCCAAGAATTGAGAGCATTTCAAATGCGGGCAGACGCCAAAAAGAAATGAACAAATGTGCCATAAATTTATTACACAACGAAAACTGTTTGAAATGTTTCTTCGATTATTCACTCGGAAACCGGAAACTTAATTAAAATGTTCATACGTTGAATTTATACAAACACAGCAATGAGCAAACTGCATAATACTCGTTCACATTCCGATAAAAAGTTCGCATTCTGCTCTTTATCAGGACTGAGTCCGCAGTAAATCAACTCCTGCTCCTAGACATAGCCAAATACCACTTCCCATTGGCTATTCCCCGAGTCAATATAACGTAATAACGTTGGGATTCTAGCGAATATACATATCTCTAGCTTCATACAGACAGACTGATGACCTCTCACATATCAATGTCTTTATATTCCTAACTCTTCCTTACAATATCTCATTCTATCTCGCTCTTACACTCCCTCTATATATCTCTCTCTCTCTCTCTCTCTCTCTCTCTCTCTCTCTCTCTCTGTCTGATCAATCGTTTGATACCTGCACTTGAACCTATCAAATTTCATGGTAGAGATTTCAACCAATTTAGAATCTCTAAAAATAGAAATTTGTTTGGCTTGCAGCATTGATCTCCAAAATATAAACGAGTTCAGCTATTGCATTACAATTCAGACAAAAATAAATTTCGCCTGGTTCACAAATAGAAACAGCAGCAGCAGCAGCAATTGCAGCCAACATTTTTGCCAAAAATCTCGATGTTTTCCTATTTTAATGCCACACGTTTCACAGAAAACGCATAAACTTTGAAATTTTGCAAAACAATTTTGTTTATTTGTTTGCTCAACCGAAAATGCAATAAAAGCTCCCACACACTAAACACACACACGCTCACACACACACATATATATATACTGAGAGATAGATAAATAATTCAAGGCACCAACGAATTTGACATAAGCGCGCTTAATGCTTTCAATGTTGTTTCAGCAATTCGAAACTACGTTTGTTCCTTAATAGATGTTTGCCGAAAATTAAATATATATGCATATGTATATATACATTAACTATCTACAATATATATATAGAGCAACTAGAGCATGTTTCTTAAGTGTTTTCGGCTTTAATGTTCTTAACAACTATTACGCATACGCCGCGTAGCACCATAAAATAATCATTTCAACAGATTATTAACAGTAATGAAATATATAAAACCTAAATTAAGCTATGTCTGCTATCATTTATAGATGCTGATGAAATGTTCTAAATTTAAAATAATTTTTATATTAATTAAAGATTTATTGAAAAATTTACACATGACCCGAGCCGTACTATAATAAGTAGTTGAGTCAGCTCATGTTTTCCATTTCCAATAATAATTTGATCGTAAAATAATATTTGATCAGCCAAAGATTCATGAGTAAACATTTGATTTCAGCATAATAAGAGCTCGAGCTCAAATTCTCAATTTCGCAATTTCTCGTCAATTAGCTGGGCCATGAGCTTCGATGGCTGTTCGTTCACGTGCGATCACTTGATCGCCGTCTCATGTGCCTACACCCCCACAGCAGACCCCCACCTCACACAGCCAAATGAGAGTCAATCAAGCGCCCAATCACAGTCGCAGTCCCAAGACAGTCGAACCCAAAAAAAGAAAAAGAAAAACAATATCTAGTATATACATGAGGCGAAAGCTAACAATAAGTTGTGCAAATATGTTTTGATGATGATGGATGTATTGTACACGCCCACCACAGTGGTTACGTATGTCTACCAAAACACACACACACACACAGACACACAGACACACACACAGACACACAGACAGACAGAGTCCAGTCGTACCACCCCCTGGTACGCGTAGAACATCACGTAATAGACAAAAGTAAAGCATTTGTCAATACACACAGACAGATAAATTTGTACAATAATTATGGTATATCGTTTGCTAAATATACCCTGTAAGCATTATAGATAACGAAAGCTTTTTTTTTTTTTTTTTGGCTAGAAATTGAAATAGAATTCTCTCTCATCAATCTGTAAGATTTTACCTCACGCCCATGAATTTCCTGATTGAAATACCTATGCATTGTGAGATTGTTAAGAATAGTCCTTAATTTTCTGCTTCATATTTGAGGGCTCAAGTTTTCAAGGCTCATCATATTATTAATCATGCATTTGAGACAAATCTATTTTCAACTTTTCCATGAACTTTGTGGCGGTTTGAAAGTTCTTAAGCACTCGGCAGGCCTTTGTTGAAATTAGCATTTGTTTTTGAAGCGGATTTATATATGTTTTCTTTGACTATCTATTAGCAGAAAACTAATTAAAAGAGGGTGACAAAATGCCCCCACTAAAATATTTCACAACTGAGCGAAAAAATGTTGTTGTTATTTGTTTGCCGGCAGCAAATCAAAGTTGATTATCAGCACATTGGCAAATAAAAATGTATTAATTTCGAATTCATTACGCGTGTTGTTATTATTATTATTGTTACTGCTGCTGCTGCTGCTGTTGTTGTTGTTGTTGTTGTCGTCGTCGAAAGACAACAAAAAAAATATTCCGCGCATTAAACGCGTGCCCGAGTCACGCACTCCAAAGGCCCAAACAAGAAACGGGAACAAAGTCTTTTTGGGTATTTTTATTTTCACCTGAATGCCAGGCACGAGGCACCAAAACCCGAGGCCCGAGGCGCGAGGCGCACAGCACAGCAAAGCAAAGCAAAGCAAAGCAAATCACGAAGCACTCAGCACATGATCAGCATTGAGGCATCATTTGGGCTGCTCGCATTGGTTATGTCTCAAGCTGAGCCTAATGAGCAGCACAAGTTGCAGATACACATTGATATATAGATAGGGCT
This sequence comes from Drosophila koepferae, assembly GCA_030914345.1. Classification (NCBI taxonomy): domain Eukaryota; kingdom Metazoa; phylum Arthropoda; class Insecta; order Diptera; family Drosophilidae; genus Drosophila; species Drosophila koepferae. The sequence goes on from JAUESR010000202.1 coordinate 1,015,920, forward strand.
TGCCTAGCAGCAGCTACAACAGTTTCTTCACCTCAAATTCTGCTCACAGTGCTCACAGTCTCTCTGTCCATGTCACCCTTTCTTCCCTTATCACTCCCGCTCTCTGTCATCATTAGCTAGCACAATTCCTAATGTCTGCGCTCAGCTGCTCAAAATACTCTCTGTCATCGTTAGTTGTCGTGCCTGCTGAGTGCTCGGAAAATCATGCATGAGCCAGCTTTGAACTGATTTGCTTGGCGCGCGTTGCGAGTCGGTTTATTGGGCCTCAATGTCAACAACAGTCCGAAGTGCCGAAAAAAAAAAAAACAAAAGCAAAACAAAACAAAATAGAGCAAGTGCCAGGTATTTGATAAAGCGATAAGGAGGCGCGGCTTTACCAAAAAAAAAAAAAAAGTAGACGGAATTCAATGAGACAAATAAGAGACCGAAGCTAAAATGCTCTAATGTCAATTGATATGATATTACATTGAAGGCACTTTTGGGTAGCTGTTGATATATGTACGTATACGTATGAGCACACTCTTTTCTGCAGACTATTCTTCTTCTGCTCTCCTCTTCTCTCTCCCCTCTCTGCAGTTCATAACAAGCTACATATGCCCAATAGAGTATACGTCAACTAAAGTAAAGATATGTATATATAACTAAAAGCGACAAATAAATTATTATTGCATTTTGTTGTTGTTGTTGTTGTTGTTGTTGTTGTTGTTGTTCTCTTTACTGATTGTTTACTTGGAGTAGCGCTTGGCGCGTGCAGCATTGAACAGGTGAGCAATTGCTGATTTCAAGGGAACGAAATTTCATGTTGAAATCATGCCGCCGTCCACAGCTCACATGACGCTGCTTTCATTGATGCTATCACTCACACACACACACACACACACAGAGAGAGAGAGAGAGAGAGAGAGAGAGACTTATAAATTTACGAGTATTGATATAATTGTTTAGCAACTTATATTCGCTCATATTTTATTTGTTAGTTCTGAACTCATTTCTTTGCTCTTTTAGATTGCGTTTATTTATTATTTGATTTCGGTTTATTTTTAAATATTTTTTTTCTTTTTTAGATTTCCGCTTGAATTGAATTATTTTTATTTAATTTTTTTTTTTTTTTTTTTAGTTGATTGCGCTAATCGCTGCACCTGCAAAACTGTTTTGCATTTAGCTCTGCTTTTTCTTCTCTTTTCAACAGTAAGCAATGTTCAAGGTCAAAGCATTAACACCTGTTGAATAATGGGCATCGGGTGCAAAGAGTGAATGAACAATTCGCTATCAACAATTTAATTCATAAACTTATTTTTAGCTCAACTTAATAGTCCACTTATACCTATTATCAGTCAATAAATGAATTTATTTATAACTATCTCTCAGTCTGATATTTTATAGATCAGTTAATTTTCGTAATAATGATGTGAAGTCTACAACGCAGACAATATTTTAACGCATTTAATTAATTTCTATATGAGATCTTAATAAAAGGGGATTTTTTTCCACAAGTGACGCTCAGATGTCATTAAGGTACATCTTGATAGAAAAGCGAGCGATATCTATAATATAAGAAATTAAATACAATAAAGAAAACTCGTCGAAAATCTAATCAAATCTAGACTGCAGTGGAAGATGCCGGAGAATTCATGTGATTGATGTGATGATAAAGAAATTTGTTTAATTTTTTAATTATTGAAAATAAATTATATTAATTAAAATTGCAATTACATTTCAATTATTGTTTGCTTTACCCTGGAATTTGGGAAATATTTTGATTAAAAAAAATTGACTAAACACGAAATAATCTTTCTTTAAGAGCAACAACTTGAATAGAGCTCACAGCCAAGTTACTCAAATAAATATATGCATAAAATCATGAATGATTAAGTAACATAATTGAGAGATTCATTTAGCAAACTAGGTCCAGTTGGTTCCCACGCTTAAGAAGCTTGCTTTCAAAGTATGTCAACACTGGACAATTCCAGTGAGCCCCAAAGGCAGAGCTGCTTCATTTAACTATTTATCTAATTCTACGTCGAGTCTATGACAGTTCACTTGCACCTGGCAATCAATCAAGAGAATCATTATCAAGCTGCGAGTGAACCGATCTCTGGCTATGCTACTTCGCCTTCACGCTGTCTTTCATTCCATTACTGAATCTTGACCCTACTCGAAAACTCTTTAAATATTGTTGCTGCTGCTCCGGCTGCTGCTGTTGCTATTGCTGTTGCTGTTGCTGTTGCCATTGCTGTTGCTGTTGTTTATGTTATTAACACAACAAACAACCACTTAACTTTGTAAATCTGTTCAGCCATTTAGCTTTGGCTCTAAAAATAAACATCAAAAGCAAAAGGCGGCTGTCCGCGTCGCCGTTGGCTTTGTCGTTTGGCCAAAAATAAATATTGAAAAACCTATTTTTAATAATGCCCCGGCAATCGGTCAATTGCACAAATTGAAGTACGCCTCATGTTAATTGGCGTCTTGGCAGCTCAACACGTGTCCACAGATCGACAGATGCGATTCGATTCGATTCGATTCGACACGAGACGGACTTGATAGCACAGACTAATGGCTGTAGATGTATCTATATTTGTATTTCCCCTCTCTCTATCCCTCTCTCTCTCTCTCTCTCTCTCTCTCTCTCTCTTTCTCTCTCTGTGTGTGACTCTGCTCTTAAATGCGTAATCATTATTATTAATTATTGTATAAAATTATGTATATGTGAGCAATTTGCCTAGACAGTTGCTGTTAATAAACATAGCATAACAATTGCTGTTGTGGCAAACGGTAATTGCCAGCGCCGTTCGCCTCTTGCAGTTCATAAATCAGGGGAACTGGCAAAAGTATCTGACAGATACAAATGGCATATGGCCCTAGAACCTGGCGCACCGAAGCGTCGCTTAATGATTGCAACGTTTTTACGTACATTTACACTTCATCAATTGCGTAGTTGGCTGTGCCAGCAGCAGCAACAACAACAACAACAACAGCTGCTGAGGGCAACAACTTGAAAATGCGAATTTCAGTTCGTATGAAAAATTACGCAATGAAAATGTCATCGCCTCGCTGTATCATGCAAGCCCGTTTAATCAGCGGAAAACATATAGTATATATGTATGTAAACAGCGACGATAGTCAAGTTCTATTTGAACCGATCTGGAAAGCCATTACGCAGTTTATTTTTCTCATTTTTGGCCATATCTATAAATAGTCTGACAATATATGTACATACATATATCTAGCTAGCTGATGCGTAGTACAGACGACGCATTTCAGTTAATGAAAATCGAATCAACAAACATCAAGTGGATTATTATTATTATTATTATGTGTTCTATTGCAAATTGAGCTATTTGATAGCTTTGCGAAGCAAATGTTATAACTCAATTATTCTAAAAATAAACGCGGAACACTTCAAAGCAAACATGGCAAACATGGTGAACTTGGATGTTAGTAGAATCGACTGGGATCTATGTTAAAATTTCATTTAAAATCTAGGTATAAGGTAGCTATAAGGGATAATTTTTTTTTTTCATTATTGTTAACATTTTCATTACCATTGTTCTTTGTTATCATAATATTATGACAACAAGTATTGTCATTGTCATTACATTATCATTACAATTGTTTATTGTTATCATTTTATTATTACTATAAGCATTGTCATTGTCATTGTTATTAACATGGTCATTGTCATTGTCATTGTCATTGTTATTGTCATTGTCATTGTCATTGTCATTGTCATTGTCATTGTCATTGTCATTGTCATTGTCATTGTCATTGTAATTGTCATTGTCATTGTCATTGTCATTGTCATTGTCATTGTCATTGTCATTGTCATTGTCATTGTTATTAGCATTATCATTATTATTGTATATCTCAAATTCTCAGTTTATATTTCGAGCTAACTAAAACCTGTTTCTCACTTGTTCTTTGCAATCGCTTATCGCTTCGCCTCCCATGCCCATAGTTTAACCAATTCATGTGCTTCTTCTCTTATACACAAATAGAGAAAATAATCTATAGCTGCAGTATGTTTTCATTGAGCTTCTAGCAATGTTTGTTTACATTGTTGCTTCTGGTGGTCAGCTGGCTGGGGAGGTTCATCTCTATTTCGTCTCAATGTATCCCATCTCGTTTTTGTGTATATTCAAGTGATTATCTAGCCAATTAGTTGAACGTTAATTAGCCGCATGCCAATATTTGCATTGTTCTTCTGTTTAGTTTAATTACAACAATAATTTGGAGGCTACCAATTGCGACTTACTTGAACAACATGGCAAAAGCAAAAAAATTATGAAAGCAAAATGCGTTCGCCCACCCACTTCCCGTCCGACCCATCCCCAATCCCCAGTCCCCAACCACCAACCTCCACCCCACACAACACACAGACCCAACACGCAATTTGCTTTCATAATGCGCATTTGGCGAGTGGGGCGCCACACACACAAGATTAGACAAAAGCTAATGGCAATGCATATGGTCTGATACATACATACGTATCTCCGATTATACACCGTCCATGTCTATATAGTACATGTAGTATATGGCTGATGAGTGTGAAAGTCGAAATGGGTCAGGAGATAAGCTGCACTCTACTATGCGTATGCACGTGAGCGCGCCTTTTCTGAATGATTTATGGGCGCCGCGCCGTAGCTTTGGTCTTATGACCGACGTCTCTGGCGTGTATCGGGCGTGTTTCTTGCCAATTTGCGATATCGGTGGCAATTCTATAACTATATGGTAATGCACATAAATCAGCTGCACTTGCCGCAATTACACAGCACACGGCCAGCTGTAAATCTTGTCAGTCAATCAATTTAATGGCCGCTCACGGCACGGTGGCATTACACCTTGATCCAGCTCGTAACTTGACCATATCAAGACCCTGGCACCTGCACAATGCAATTTGAATTTTTGTTGATAAACATAAGTTGGACTGACTGTGAGTTCTGAGTTCCCAGTAAAAAAAAAGAAGGTAAAAATGTTTAGGTCTGCGTCGCAGACGTTGCACGAATTCGCTTATCAGCGAATGCGAGTCAGCGATTAAATTGGCAATTACGAGTATATCGCCACATCGGCGCCTCGCACGTGACCAGTTTCAAGTTCAGCGCCGCATAATTTCACGACTGTCGTATAAAATAAATAAAAAGCCAAAAGACGCACCACACCACACCACGCACCACCCAAAGGCCAACCTGCCAGCGATAGTCTCTTATCTAATGCCTGTTTGCAACGACACACACGCACACTCTCTCTCTCTCTTTCTGTGTCTCTATCTCTGTTGTCTGCACTGGCCACATGCGTTACGCGATGCCCTACAACAGCGACAGCTTGACGGACAGGCGTCACTTGGATTATGGAACTAGAGCCAATCTGAACTTCAGCGCGTGTCAAGGCCAGACAATGGCAGCTGCAATGGCCAAGACCCCGATTACATGATTGAAAAGGGGTTGCATGATTTTATAAGAATTATATAGAATTGTGTATATGCATGTAAGAATGCAGCGTAATATACATAAATGAGCCTCAAATGCAGCTGAATAAGTAAACTTATATTTAATCGGCGATTAAAGTTCGAGTTCGAGTTAGTATATATTCCTGATTAATTATATAGCTGTACAGCTCTTCCGTCCTTATAAATTATATATGTATATTCCTCAAGCTTATCAGCCAATAAATTCAACTTCAATATCTTGAGTTTCTTAACAAAGAACTCTCTCACACATGCCTGAAGTCTTTTTATGACAGATCATAGGTCAGTTGACTTCCCTTCATTTACCACTGATGGTAGATTGAGCTAATTCCATCCGAAATTTATGATCGTTCAACTTGAATGCGAAAAGTAAAGCTCCTTATAAAAAAGCGCTGTGAGCGCAACATAATAAAACGTATTTATAGGCAATTCCATGGAAAAATGGTTAATAATCGCATTCAATCTGATCGAAATGGTTGACACAGGGGAAACTTCCCAAGCCATACACTTATCTTAGCGGCAAAAATTGTTTAAGAAAACCCCCTTTAGTATAAACAATCAATCGAATGATTTGGCAAAATATAGCGCGGCGCCATATTTCACAATATTATATATATATATATATATATATATATATATATATATATATATATATATATATATATATATATATATATATATATATATATATATATATTTTTTTTTTTTTTTTTTTTTTTTTTTTTTTTTTTGGGTGTTTGGATTTTATTGATCACTTGAGTTTTGTGGAAAAATGCGATGATATATTTTTAACATTGCTGATGAATTTTCTATTTTAGTTTCGATTTCGATTCAGCGATTGGCATCGGTCGACTACGCCGTCGGCGGCGTCGAATGTTTGTACTTTATTTGGGGCAACGTTTCATAAAATGGCATTAAGTGGTATTAGGGCTGGCAAGCATAGATTGTTGTTGGTGTGTTTTTCATTGAAGTGCTGCCGATGACACCTGTGGCCTGTGCCAGAGCCAGAGCCAGAGCCAGTGCCTGTGACTTTAACTAATGATATTTTAAACGGAAATGCCGCCGACATCGCCAACTACTAACGCTTAGCGGCCACCATTGCCATTCCCATCGGCGCCAGCGCCCGCTTGAGCACCCATGCTAAAGCCAGCACCTGCAGCACCTTTAGCCTCGCCGCCGCCCTGTCCCTCGGCTTCGCTGCCAGCTCCGGCGCCGGCACCAGCGCCCATCGAAAAGCCCGATTGAGCACCGCCTTTCATTTGTCCTGCCTCGTCCGCTCGAACAGTACACTGCACAACAAAGAATTGGGAATCGTTAAGCAGGATACCCGTTAGCAGGATACCTCAATACGAACCAGCAGCAGCGCCAACGTGGCCCAGGCCAAAATTGCAAAGGAAATTTTCATAGTTATAGCTCTGAGTTGACAAACGAAATTCACTCTGCAGTTTGGGAGCAGCTGAGCTTTATTATATATATGCCGAGACTCAAGCAAATGGCATGCATGCATAAACATTTCAATCGGGCTGCACTGACTATCCAATACTCGCTTGAATATCTGAAAAGATCTTGAGCAAAGCTCTTTTTCTAGTACATATACATCTCTCTCCCTCTCACTCAGTCAAAATGTATTGCAGCTTGATGCGCTCAAGAGACAAACGCAGGCTCACCATAAAGAGATGAAGTTTTGCCTAAGTAAGTTGACTCTACATTTTCTTATTCCTCTCATTTTTAGCTCCCTCACACACCAATATACCCCTTTGAAACGCCATGGAAGCCTCATAGAAAACTTGTCAGAGATGCGTATCGCAACCTTAGTACCAGAGAACCTCCCATAAAATAGTACAAACAAGTACTAGATCACAATCAGCTGCTGCTGCTGTTGCTGCTGCTAATTAAATTCAAAGTTCATGCCAAAATAACATTTTCCGGCTGTCGATATCAATACCAATTGTCGTGAATAGCATTTGATAAGCTCGTGCGCAAATTTATTTTTAATGCAATTATTTTTATTTATTTTTTTTTTTTTGTGCTGTTATTGTTTTGTATTTTCATATGATTATTAAAAAAAAAAAAATAAATAAATAATAGAAATAAATTATTATGTGTTGACAAACGTCTAATTGGCGCCCGCTGGACGGGCTCGCATGTCTATTAATAAATTAATAGCCTATGTCAATCAGCCAATCCCCCTGCGTGTCAATATGCCAATCTGGCAGTCTCTAAACATTGTTGCTATTGTATTCGTAAATAACACTGCGAAATTGAACTAAAAACAAGTAAGCAAACTGTAATCGAACGACTTAGAAATACCCTTAACACTGCGAACGCTCTATTCGTTCCTCAAGAGATTTCAGAGTGCCATCACCATGGATCAGTCAGGCATGGGGCATGGGTAGATCGACTCAAATGCTCATTCTGGGTAAGCTGACTTGAGCCTTTTGGAGTCTGCCACTTATATTTTCCAATCCAATGATTAAATAAATAGTACAGCTGGAAAAACAGCTCAGAGATAATGGTAATACGAAAAATGTATGGCCTATGATTTGAATATGATTATCAAATCGAAATGAATCTCTAATATATATATATATATACTTTGAGCTATAATCTATTGATCATATATGTCTTAACATATAGTTATATATTCTGATTTCATATTCCACTAAAGGTCATATTATACCATATTATATTATTGTGATATAATCCAGCTGGTAAAACAATGCAAGGCTAAGACACTGCCGACTTCCGACTAATAGCGACTAAGGCGACTAATCGATGATCAGTTAGTCAGTCATCAAGTTTAATTAAAATAATTGAGTTAGTGCAGCTGCCGCTGCCGCTGCTGCTGTTGCTGTTGCTGGTAGTGCTGCTGGTAGTGCTGCCTATCGCTGCTGCAAACAGTAGTCTGCCATAGCTGCATCACTTTGCAAATTACATTGGCAAAACAACAGCAATAAAGGTAAACAAAACAATTACAATAAACAATCATAGACACACACACACAAGTATAGAAACCTCAATGATATTTCGAGTTAATTTGTTTATTTGCCTGGCGCAGCAATTGTTGTTGCTGCTGCTGCTGTTGCTGCTGTTGTTGTTGGTGCTGCTATCGGTGGCAATCATTAAAATTTAAACAAATAAATAAATAAGCCACATGCCAATTTGACCAAATGCAGTTGCCAATTGTATCACATTGAATTACCACGTACTCAATAGCTCTGCGAACTCTATTTGTCAGCATTGAAATTCAATTGGCCCAAAAGGGAGTATTAGCATAAGAAATATAAAATTAACATTTTATAGACTATATAAATAGAATTTATAGAAGGAAATCGTCTAACCACCTAGCACCTGGTAGCCTGGCATTATCTCATATTGAACCACAAGGTAAAGTCGCTCTACCTACTCTAATTGAGTATGGTCATCAGGGTATCTGTCTTCAGAGCTCACAACTATGCAATGAGGAGAATAATATTATTATTTATACAAAGAATATTTTCCCACACAGGGTATTCAATTGTCGAGCTATCTATCATGCTTGCGCCTTGCATTTTATTTTGATTTTATATTTTATTTTATTTCAGTTTATTTCGCCGCAATTTATTTATTTACAGCGCTGCGACTGTTATTAGACATTGTTATTGTTATTGTTATTGATATTCTTTTTTCTTTTTTTGTTGCTTTCATTGTTGTTTATGTTTTACGGTATAGGCCGCCGCTTTGCTTTTTGTGGGTGGCCACAATAATGGCAGTAATCGACGATTATCACGTAGATCCCCAAAACCCATTTCCAATCATATCAATTGCCGTCAAATTTCCTCTGACAGCCCGCCCCACAAACAAGTTATAAAAAAACAAAGTCAATGCATAAAAAACAAAACAAAAAAAAATAATATATATATATATATATATATATATATATATATATATATATATATATATAGAGAGAGAGAGAGAGAGAGAGAGAGAGAGAGAGAGAGAAGGAGAGAGAGACGCAGTTGTGGCAGTAAATCTCATTAAAAATTAAATCAAAATTAAATGTTCATCAAATGCAATAAAAATCATTGCGCGTGTAATTTTTAAATTTGTTTTTTTCTTTTCCTTTCACAACCCTCTTCCCCTACTAATACCCCTACCCCTATGCCTTGGCAGCTGCCTGAAATTGGATTCTGCTGGGGATACGGAAGCCCATTTATGAGATGCGAATATGGGCTATATAACTACGCTTCGGCTCGAATGTGTTTATAGACTGCACTTTTATAGTTTTTATCGTTTTATTGTGACAATAATAAACAAGGCTTAGATATCACATTTATAAATATACACAAATATTTATATACATATTTTGCATCGTGCTTTATTTGAGATGTGTAGCAAATGAATCACTTTTTTCTGCAAGTCTACGAAATTGAGGCAAAGCACTGACTTATGGCAGGGCTTACGCTGCAGAGAGATAAATATTGATGCATATAGAGCTCATAATTCAATGATAAAAATACGTAAGACGAAAAAAAATATTGGATTAAAACTCAAAGGAAATTCTTATTGATTTCTAAAGATAAACGTACTTCAGATTTCATAGCTACATACGTTCTCAGTAAATGAAAACGAATTGCAATTTTCAATTAAAATGATGAGACAAAGAAATCGATTTGAAGGTTGCGTTATGACAAAATTTGTTATGCGATTGTCAATTGGCAATTTGCTGGCAATGCAGAACATGTTGAAGTGTTGCAGTGCTGCAGTGCTGCAGTGCTGCAGTTGCCTGGCGAATGTTAAATGCAATTTTCAGTTTGGTCAGTTTATGCGCATGAACGACCTCAATCCACAATCAACAAGGAGCAGTCGACTAACGCCTACGGCACAAGCGGACAATCCTTTTGTAAGTGTCGGATAGACAGATGCTTGCTGGTTTCTCTGTGGTGCGTCGTCCTTCGCAGTCCGCCCACAGGGATGTGGACGAAGGGTCAACGAACGAATGGGGGATGAAAAGGAGTAGTGTAGGCCATCATGCACTCGCAAGGATAATTGAATATGACGATGATAATTTCATTTTACGCTGAATAAACACAAACTGCATATTTTGATACGTTGCTCGGCTTCGGCCTTTCCCTTTGTCTTTCTACCCCGCTCCGCTGACAATCGCTGCCCTTGGTATGCGCTTCAATTAAAGCGCCCACCAGCAAATGATTTGGACGCCCATTTAGCCCATTCTAGTTTGAGTGGGAGCCCAACTTAATTATGAAACAGGACGCGCGTGGTCGTTGGCTGGATAATGACCTTCATCCAAGCTTTGCTTCCACTCAAGCTTATTGTTTATCTGTTTCCTCACTTTGATGCACGCTCACAGCAATGCAAAGGGTATATGCATAGCTCCAGGCGGATATCGAACGGCAACGGAAAACCAGGGAAATCAAATTTGCAATCAACTCTTAAGAGCGCTACTTAAACAGTGAGCGTGTATTAAACAGTCGAATGCAGCCCATTGTTGAGCTGTCTCTTATGTTTTTTTTTTTGTTTTTTAAGGCACATAAATCATGCGCATCGATTGCGACTTATCGACTCGGGACCCAGCTTGGCCCGGAATCCCCACGCAATATTCCCAGCTTAGCTCAAGTATGTAACTTCCACTTGACAATGTCGTCGTCTGCGACGTCCTCATCCTCATTTTATTAGTCATAATTTGCGTTTTCTGCGACTTCATCGTAATTATTTACAACAAAGATTGTCGGACAACAGTCGGACGTCCAAGTACAACGAGTCTAACTAACCAACTACAACATGCCCCCTCACATTAAGACGACGACTGCTAGTCCCAGTGCCGGTGGCAGTGCCAGTGACAGTGCCAGGGCCATAGTCGGTGCCATTGACTGAGTATCGGTATCTGTATCTGTATCTGTATCTGTGGGATTGTTGTGACTGACTGTGTTGCGCCTTATCGGCGGCGCCTCCAGTTCGAATATGTCACACGTACCCGTCAAATTTTCTCAGAAATAATAAAAAACCAGCCACAACAACAACGGCAACAGCAGCGTTAACCGCAAAATAAATAATGTTTGCGTGGATATGGAATATGCAATGCTCTGCACTTTAAGCAGCGATATGAGGGACTTTTTTGTATGCAGCTTTAATCGCAATATGAAATAAATTCCGTATAGCAATTAAAAGAGCTCGAAATAAATGGAAACAATGCTTATTGTTTGTTCAAGAAAAACAAATAAATATAAGTAGGCCGATTTTTAAATGGAGTTTAGTTGATTCCAAGAATTCCAATTTTGTTTGACCAGAGAAGCCTTTAGATTGTCGTTTATTCATGCTGATGTCAGAGTTATGTACATATGTATGTATGTACGCTGCTCAAGTCTAAGTTGCACTTTGGCTGTAATTATTGATCAACAGAAATTCAATGTATATAATTATTAAGTAAATAAGAATTTAAACTTTCAATTCAGAAATATTTAAAGTTTTTGTTCTTTGCAAATGAATACTTTCATCCGAAAAGGAAAAGAAACTGTAAATTCAATTGCTAACGATAGCAGCATTGAAATTTTATTTATATATAAAACACTTTTAGCTCAAATTATAATTCTATTTATTATACCCTGAGCCCATCGAAAATGGGAAATCAGGGTATAATGGTTTTGTTAAATGTATGTATGTAACAGACAGAACTAGACTTGGCTGGCCCCATAAAGTATATACCTATATTCTTGATCAGGGTGACGAGAAAATTCTATATACCCCTGTCCGTCTGTCTGTCCGTATGTTCCGATAGATATTAGAGCTAGATAGTTCATTCTTTTTGTGTTAGGTCCCGTATATTGCACGCACAGTACGAGTTTGTTTCAGAAATTCGATAACTCGTATATTTCCAAAGCTATCGATAAAACAATTATCGACAATCAGTTATAAAATTATATCTCCAGAGTCTCCAAGTCCTCCAGATTTTGAATTCCGGTCCCCAATTCACTGCCGCACCCCCAAATGTGTAAAAAATGTATTTTAAATACTAGAGACATACAGTTTGACTTGGCATATAGATATGAATGTCATGATCATATTCTGAGCATTTGATTACGATTGTCCGTGTAGAAACAATTATTAATCAATTAAGTTATGACAGCAAAACCCACGCGGCACAGACGCAGACCCACTTACAGGGGTACAAGCGTTGATCAACGTGTGTGTGCGCGCACGTTTTTGCATGTTAGTTTGTTACGCGAGGAGAAACGAAACGAAGCATTCTTGGAATATTATTCGTTCAAAGAAGGGCTCCGGGGATTTCGTAGTCGAGCAGTCTCGACTACAGCTTTCTTACTTGTTATACCCTGAACCATTCGAAAATGAAAATTCAGGGATGCTAATAATATATTCTAAATAAAACAAGTAAGAAGGCTCTAGTCGAGACGGCTCGACTACGAGATCCCCTGAACCCTGCAAAAAAGTGATACTCTTCTTCTTTACGCACTTATGAGCGCACGCTCTGCTAACCGCGCAGTTGCTGCCGTGGCTTGGGGGTGGGCTGGGCTGAACTTTGGACGCTTATAACTCCATTTCTAGAAGGACGATCTTCAGGAAACTTTCGGAATATATTAAGAGCATCTAAATGTACCTATTTGCCAAATTGCAAGTCTCTAGTATTTGAAATGCGTTTTTTTCAAATTGAGGGCGAAGGGGGCGTGGCATCCAAAATCTGAAAATTACATAATCTGCGTATTCATAATATCTATCTAAAAATATTAATGTATAGTCTCTAACTAAAACGGTGTAGAAGTTACGCTCAAAAAACCAAAAAAATGGAAACGAATTTTCGATTTTTTATCGATAATTTGGAAATGTGATGAGTTATCGAAAAAACAAAACAAACTCGTACTGCGTAGCTAACATACGAGTATTCATGTAAAATTTCAGCTCTCTAGCTTTTGTAGTTTCCGAAATCTCGGCGTTCATACAGACGGACAGACGGACAGACGGACGGACGGACGGACGGACGGACGGACGGACGGACGGACGGACGGACGGACGGACGGACGGACAGACGGACAGGGCTAGATCAACTTATTTTTCGATGCTGATCAAGAATATATATACTTTATGAGGTCTGCGACTTCTCCTTCTGCCTGTTACATACATTTTCACAAAACTATTATACCCTGAATTCCCATTTTCAATGGGTTCAGGGTATAAAAAGTTCATGAAGATCGTCAATCTAAAAATGGAGTCATAAGCGTCCAAAATATAGCCCGCGGTTAGCAGAGCGCGCCCTCATACGTTCGTAAAGAAGAAGAGTATTAGTTATTTTTCAGGGTTCAGGGTATCTCGTAGTCGAGCTGTCTCGACGAATGCCTTCTTACTTGTTGTTGTCAGTGTCATAGCCATAAGTTTAAGACTTCAATTGTGCTGAGCGGTGCGGTGTGCCGTGTCATGTCCAAATGCATTCACATGCCCCAAACCCATCCGCAGCACCAAATTGCGCCAATTACGCGAAATCCGTTGTCGTTGTTGTCTGTTTGGATGATTACGATTACGATTGTTGTTCATATGGCTGTCATATCAATTTACAATTTACCCCCCGAAAAAAACACTGAAAAACTTAATACATAAAACTCAATTTGCGTATTATTTGGATATACATATGTGACAATATTATGCGTGAATAATAATTGAATAATTCCGTCGGGGGGTCCAGTGGACTAGACCTTTTTTGCTTGTTTAGAACAGGGAATTTTGGAAAAATGTTAATTTCGTGCTTATCCTCTCGTTGCCTTGAAGTGGAGGTAAATGGCTGCTCTTATCCATTTGATATACAAATGTACAGCTGTATTTGCGGTTACCTTAGTAACGTCCATTTTTAAGACGGCGACACCCGACAGTTTACCATTGCACATAATCGGAGCACCTGAATCGTACCGAACGAGGTCCTCAGTTGTGTTGCCTGGGTCCGTGCACATCAAGCCAATTTTCCCGTATATATCACAACACTCTCTCCTGCTTGTTGAGGTTACCCATAGTGATTGCAGATTTTCAACACCCTAGATAGGGAAAAGTCAACAGATAAGTCGTTGCTACTGTGCAATGCAATTATTTTGGTATAGTCAATAATTTAATTAATTTTCTTACGCCTTTAGCTACAGTCCAGCCAGTTTCTAGACATTTGGTCCCCTTACGCACTTCCATAGTATTGAGAGGTGCGTATCCAACAGCCCCTTCAACGGGTTCTATAGCTTCAAAAGTAAAGACCACTGCAATATCATAGGGATCCAAATTTTTTTTAAACCTTGAATGCCAACGCCAAGCTGAGATTCTCAGCATTTTCGTTGTTGGGCTTCTGATTTTTAAGTGGGTGCTCCCTATAACAACCACTGTATACCTCAGCCATTCTCTACAAAGATTAATATCAGAATAAAAGTTTGAAACTTCTCTCAGGTGAACCCACTCATATATACATTGAGCTGCTGTGAGGAGCACACGATTCCTAATAATCGCAGCCGTGCATAGCACGCCAGAGCCTAGAAATTCTATCTCGTCCCTATAATCACGCAGTGTGGCCAAATATGGAGCTTGAGCAATGGTGACATTGAACCCGAATTGAGTTTTAAGTTCGGCTAAAAGAATAAACAGGTTAGGTTAAGGTTATTTAATTATAGAAGAATTCGATTTTGTTGTGTAATTTGATAAAGGTATTCATCTGCAGGATATTTTCCAGTTTGTCAGTCTGTTATTGCTATTACTACGACTCACCCGTATTCACCAATAATAAGATGATGGGAATGATAAAAATCCCTGATACGCCCATAATATTGCTGATGTCCTTTTTTAAAACAGGAAATTTTGAACAAATTTTGTTATTGAAAAACAAACGAAAATACACTGTAAGAGTGCTAAGGGAAACAACTCCACATTTAACGAATGCAAAAATCGAACTGTTTAGTTTCTTCAAATCCTAATGCTTATATACGTTTACTTCCAGTCACTGGCAGAGTAAGTGGCAAGCCATTAAGCCGTTGTCTAGGCTGAATTCCCATTTTCAATGGGTATTGGGAAAATGAATGTAACTGGCAGAGGCAGACGACGCAGAACCCACAAAGAATATATATATTCTTGATCAGCACAAAAAATAAATTGATATAGCCCTTGTTCTTTTGTTTTGTGCTGATCAACTAGTTGACACATTCCAAACTGACAATTAGAGAGCTTTATAATGCCAGTCAGCTAAATGCATGTCTGAGTTAAAGATCCGACTGAGACTCAACTCACAATTTGTCAATTTTATTGCCGTTGCTGTATATTCATAGTGTTAAGAAGAGGATTTACAACACTTAAATGGCAAAATATAGGATAGGGAAATGCTTAAATAAAGAAAAACACGACAGTTGGTCGTGCACACGTAAGAAGGCAAAAACAAAGTTACAAAGCGAAATTCTATTTCAATCAATAAATAATAGGAATTTTAACAGTGTATAATATTAGTTAACAATAGTAGTAAAAGACCTGGGAAATGGAGTGAATATTTTAGATATACTTCTAACTAACTTTACAATCTTCTCTTCAATTCTTTAGATACTCAATCAATCAAATACAATCCAAATTTTAACATTTCATATTTATTTAATACATTTTTGAAAAGTGTATTGAAACGTCGTTATTTCTCAAATAGATTCACTCTATTTGGCATTCGTGTTTTTATTCTAAAATCGCTTCTTTTTTAGACGCTGTTCCCAAAAAGGGAAGAAGAGTCTATTGGTTTATTGCAATGTCCGTCTTGCTGTCCATCCGTCTGTCCGTATGAACGCAGGGGCGTGGCAAATCGGAAAACTCTTGCGCCCGTATCCCAGTAATCATACGAGTTGATGAGTTAGAGAGTTGCAATTTGGAATGTGTACTCGCGGTGACAACCCAAGTTCAAAAGGCTATGCCGAATATATCTACGCCCATTGGGACGTGGCAAATCGGGAAAACGTATCTTTCAAACCTTTAGAGCTATATATACACATACGTACATATATGTATGTATAGAAAAATTGCTTGCCCACGGCAGCGTGGCAAATCGGAAAAGCAGTTTCTAGTGCTTAAATTCACGATTCATATGCTTATGTTTATAAACACCTTATTATCAATTGACGCTGGCAGCAAGCATTTTATAATAAATATACAAATATAAAATATACGAATATCAAAAATAATTATTTTTGGAAAAGAAAGTTTTCTGCGGGATCGGAACCCACGCACCCAAGTGCAGCTTGCATTCCGCTTACCACCAGCGCCACTGCCTTGGTCTGAGCTCCAATAACTAAAACCAAATAAGGCACTGCTAGAGCGCATTTGACAAAACTAAAGTAACGATCGAAAAATGCACAATTCATAGAATATTATGGCGTGCAAACTTTTGTATGCATGCATGAAAAATCGTTTAGTGCGCGAACGACAGTGTGCATACTCGTATAGTGTGTACATATGTAAATCTGCATGAATGTACATATGTAGAGGAAAAACGTCTGTTGCTTGCCAGTTATTTACGTTTGCTAATTGCCCAAATATTTCGTTTATTAACTGTTTATTAAATAAGTAAAATGCACATACGGGAACAGAGTCTCTCGCAGTTAGTTGTGCCTCACTGCAACGTTCTTACTTGTTTCTTTCTTTTTATACCCTGAACCCATTGAAAATGGGAAATCAGGGTATAATGGTTTTGTTAAAAGTATGTAACAGGCAGAAGGAAGCATGGCAGACCCCACAAAGTATATATATTCTTGATCAGGGTGACGAGAAAAGTTGATCTAGCCCTGTCCGTCTGTCCGTCCGTCCGTCTGTCCGTCTGTCCGTCCGTCCGTCTGTCCGTCTGTCCGTCCGTATGAACGTCGAGATTTCGGAAACTACAAAAGCTAGAGAGCTGAAATTTCACATGAACATGCGTATGTTAGCTACGCAGTACGAGTTTATTTTGTTAATTTCGATAACTCATCCCATTTCCCAATTATCGACAAGAATCGAATCTTCATTCACTTCTTTTAGGTTTTTTGAGCATAACTTCTACACCGTTTGAGCCAAATACTTCGATTTATATATTTAAATAGATATTATGGATACGCAGATTATGTTATTTTTAGATTTTGGATGACTCGCCCCCCTCGCTCCAATTTGAAAAAAAAAAATACCACTTTGCAATTTGGCAAATAGATACATTTATATACTCTTAATACTCTCGTAATGATCGTCCATCTAGAAATGGAGTTAAAAGCGTCCAAAGTTCAGCCCAACCCACCCCCAAGCCACGGCAGCAACTGCGCGCTCATAAGTGCGTAAAGAAGAAGAGTATCAGTTATTTTTCAGGGTTCAGGGTATCTCGTAGTCGAGTCGTCTCGACTGGAGCTTCTTACTTGTTTACTTCAGCTGTAATCTGTGCCAATAATTATGTTCGTCACTGTATCGAATCTCAACATATTCTTAATACAACATCAACTTTTGACTGCTCTTCAAATCATTTAGCGCTTCTTGTGTACACGGCTAAGAAACATTCATATTTCATAAATAGAAACTGATGCACATCACATATCCTCGAAGTATGTAGTCTTCAAAATGTAGTTCCAAATGGGGATTAGTAGGCGACAAGTCTTTAAGCACTTAAATGCTGAACAATTGGCATTACTTGAAAGCACATAGGTTTATATATACAGACATGTATATGTATATATATATATATATTATGCATGTTTGTATATAATGGCATAGATTAGATCTTAGCCCTGACCAGGGCCAAGAGCAGCTTCGACGCGTCGTTTGCGTTTTGTGTTTTGTTTTTCTGTCGAGTCAACTATACTGACGGCACCCAAGAAAAAACAATGCCACATAATAATTTGCACTTTGGTCACTCGTTTATTTATTTTGTTATTATTTATTTTGTTTGCATTTTGTTGGCGTTGCGAATTCCACGTAACAATTGCCACCCAAAAAAGCTTATGAATAAAGCCAACATTTTTGTCAGAAAGACTTAACGAGCAAGCGTGGAAATTACATAAACTCAAAGTCTCAGCTGCATGTAAACCCGATTGAAAAAAAACTAGTAAGGTTGTCCTCTCTGGGATTTGGATAGCAAGTCAATATCTTTGCGATCATATCAAACAGAGACTAAAGAAACAAAAGCAACAACAAAACAAAATACTATATATCATAAATTAGTCCATGGCTGCCATAATTCTAGGTTCAATTGCATAAGCCGTTTGGTCACTCGGTCACAATGTCTGATTGAACAAAAGTTGGGCACCACTGAACCACCACCCAGAGACTGTCAGGCCGTCACCTGCTTCCTTCCCCTCCCTGCAATGCTCAGCCGTTCTACGTTTGGACGTCTGGCCGTCTGACTGTCTGGCTGTCTGGCTGTCTAGACGCGTTTAATTTGCGTAATCAAAACACAAAAACCGACTCACAATGAGAGACAATATGAACAACAACAAAAACAAGAGCATTGACGAATAACCGTCAGCAGTAACAATTTGTATAAATAATGCAAAAAACAAAGGTGAGAAAGAGAAAGAGAGACAAAATAAACAATTTTTTAAATTGCCTCGAGTGCAATGACAATAACAGGATCAGCAATAGGATTATAAATTAACATGCCACAAACAGATCAACAAACGAAACAAAAGCAGATTAAAACACATATTTGTAAAATAATTCCTTAACCCAAATTGCAAATATTAATTAAATTAATATAACGGCAAACAAGCAGATTACAGCTGCATGTGGGAAAAAAAATGAATTGAATTACTCAAACAGGTTAGACAGGTTGCAGATCACATCTTAAGTAATACAGTTATATATAAATTATGTTATAATTTATTATTTGTTTCAATAATTACTTCATTTATAATATTATAATTGCTTCGATAGAATACATACAATATATGTACATATATCAAATTTATAATAGTTTTCTAGGGAAATGTAAATCATGTGCATATATCATATATCATATATTTGATATGCTAATGCATATGCCATTAGAATGTAATCGAAGCAAATTAGCAAAGATTTACATTACAAATAAAGTACCAGATAAAATACCCTATACTAGCTATATGTCGATACAGAGAGATCGTCTGGACTGCAAATGTTGCGCATACGCCCCTCGTGACGTTGTCTGAATAATATTCAACGCATTTAAAAAGATAATTAATGATATTTGATATCTAGATATTATACAGTTAAATGTTAGCTACAAATTTGGTTGCCATTTAAATGCGATATTATTTAACCCTCTACACATTTTACTTTCACTCAGTTATCGCTGGCAATTTAGATCAGCTTTTAACTTTGGTTTGCTGGCAATGACGACACAGCACCTGTGGATTCTTGAAACGACTGCTTTGCTGTGCTAAAAATATACACACGCCTACATATGCATGCATATATTGGGTATTAAAGCAGGTAACGGTTCTTAATAGCCAAATGGTTGTTTATCTTCTCGTCGCTGTAGAGTATTCATTAAACTGGAACCTGGAACGCACCTTCTGCCAAAACATTGCATGTGCCGACGATTATCATATATCACAAGTTGGACGCACAGAGCGCACCGTTATGTGAGCACCGGCAAAGGTAAGTCAGGTGAACTGCAGTCACATTGGCAAATTGGCAGCTTGGTGGGCGTGAGCTGATGAATTGCAGCTCCGTTTCAGCAAATGTCCCGGAGTCATTAATCGACGCTGCCGGCAGAGGAAACATCAGGTTTATACATTTCAATGCAGTACCTAAAGTACAAACTCTCTCGGCTATCGCAATGGTTGAGAGAGTGAGAGAGAGAGAGAGAGAGAGAGAGTGGCAGAGGGGGAGGGGCTATTGGTTGCTTAGTTGTCATGCCCGTATCGCGCAAGCCAGTATTGTTGATTTGCTCGCTTTGCTTCGCGGAATTCATTCATTAGCTGACGTCCACAGCGCAGTCGACGCTGGCGTCAGACGTCACGATATCGCTGGAGCTACGTCAGTTTAAATACTCAACAATTAGTAAAGTAATGGGGTATATGCTCAGATATTAGATTTAGTTCGTGTACTGCTTTAGCTATAGATCTAAGAGCTCAAAATGATATACCTTAAGTACCTTGCAAGAACTCTTATTATAACTACAAAGTAACTCCTATTTATTAATAGGCTATATTATACAAAATTCATTATGAAGTTCATATTCTACTATAGTAAGTATCTAATAAATATCTCTGTATCTAAGCTACAAATGTAAATAATTCGTTATAAACTTCATATTCTATAAGTCTACATACCTAGAAAGCATCTTTAAGATAGACAGAAATACTGTGTAAGTAAAATACATTAGATTAGATAGTAAACTTGAGCTACAAGCTAGCATATTGATTATATTCATCGAACTGCTTTTGGTATTCATTATAAAGTCTTCGGCATATACTATGTGGAATTGAATGCATTTCAAACACACAGGGTATCTATAGGGTCGACTATATGCAACGCTAGGTGCGTTCACTCTAACGTATAGTTGGGTCTATGGCGTTGGGCCTACGGCTGCGGGTCGGCCTCATTAGATGCGCTCGTTTGCAGTGTGCCAAAAGAAGCGACGTTACGACGTCCAATATTGTTGTTGTTGTTGTTGCTGGCATTGTTATTGTAGTTATTCGCTGATTTGTTTTGCTTGCGTCGTTTGTTTTTGATACATTGCGCTTTGCTTTGCATTTTCGCCGCCGTCCTCACCTCTAGCCATCTCTGTCGCACGTACTGCTCGTTAGAGCAGTGCATCTGTTGTGAGGTGGCAGCAGCAGTTGCATTCGGGTATCTGTTAGATGCACGACGCTCGCACCTTGGCACGAATCGCACACAACAACATCATTAACTTCATTAACAAGTGCATTGCAAATGTTTATTATCTATTACGTCGTTTCGCAGTGGGGATTTTTTCGTTTCCCATCCGAAATACCTTTGTGTAGAGCCAATATCCATTTGAAATTAAATGGAATTGTTTGGCTAACATAAAAGTTGGCAAACATTAATCACCTCGTTTTTTTTTTCGCAGTGCATAGTAATATCTACGCGGTATCTTATAATCGAGCAGTCGCCTTTTTGTTTTCGTTTTCGTTTTTGTTTTCTTTGTGTTTATCTATTTTGATGATCTTTTGTTGAAATTCTGTGTCTTTGGCCTGGCAAATTTATAATGGGCACGAAGGTCACGGTGCGCAGATGCTTAAACTGGTTGCGCGCTGAGTCTTTGACGCTAATAGTATCTCAAAGATACAGCTGCATACAGTTCGAGATACTGTTGTACTCAGGCATATGTCAGGCAATATTTATGATAGCATAGGCCCCTTGGAAATGCGTGAAATGCGAGGTACACAGCCTACAAAGACAGTTATGTAACAGTCGAGATTGTATCTGTATCTGATACTGATATTTCAACTAAAAGTTCATTTTTACATACACTACAAGTGCATCAAGTTCGAGGGTTGAAAGAAAGATGTTGAGCAAGTGAGTCGGATAGGATGACAGATTTATAATTAGTATTTTGATGACTTTTGCTTGATGCATACTGAAGCATAACTTTCACTTATGTTAAGTGAGGGCAATCTTTGTAGATCAAATCAACTTTTATTTAAATCAAATAAATTCTAAGGCTTACCAGAGTCTGCTCATTTCCAGGCTTGCCGTCAGTGTATCTGCTGGTCGTATATTCCCTTCTTAGTCGTACTCTTATTTTTGTATTAAATCTCACATTTGTCAATTTTTATTTGCGCTTGCTTTGTGAATGAATGAATAAACATGAATACAGCGAACTGTGCAGTAAATTATCATATGTGCCAGTAAGACTGTTGTTATTGTTGTTTTCATTATTGTGTTTTTTGTGTTGTTTGTGTTGTTTTTATTTATATTTCACAATTAACATGTTTTTAATTAGCGCATGAATTGATTTATGTCACACCATTTTTAAATTGCACATTCAATATTATATTTAAATGCGTTTCTTTTGCTGTTATTCACATTTCGCATTTATAAATAAACTCTTCAGCTCTCTCACTCACTCTCTCACTCACTCACTCTCTGGGTGGCTTGGTAATTTGAGCAAGATGCATGAGTGCCATTCATAATTGAATATTCAATCGTACACATGTTTGCCGATTGCAAACAGCATCAATCACAGCACATTTAAGCATAAACTTTGAATAAATTAACGAAACTTTCCGTTTTTTTTTGCACAGTGTATCAGTCTAAAGGTCTTTGGCATATAAAACTTTCATTTGAAACATAGACTTGCCAATTTGAAATGCTTCTAGTTGAAAGCTGTACAGAGCTCTGTCTAGTTCTGTTTAATTT
This sequence comes from Drosophila koepferae, assembly GCA_030914345.1. Lineage (NCBI taxonomy): Eukaryota > Metazoa > Arthropoda > Insecta > Diptera > Drosophilidae > Drosophila > Drosophila koepferae. Next base: position 1,038,703 of record JAUESR010000202.1, read on the forward strand.
GCCTTTAAGCTCTTGGGGCGAGCTGTTGGCTTTTAATTGCTGTTCTAAACAGACTTCGATTGAAGCAGCGCACAGCTGGCTCTGAGGTGCTCGACTGCACTTGCCAAGCATTATCGTCGTAATTTAGAAGTAAACTGCAGTCTTCCAAGTCACTAAGTAAACACATGCCAGTCCTAATTTCAATTAAGCCCGACAGCTGTTTCTATTGCTGTTTCTGTAAAGCAGCCGCAGGAGGCAGCGGCTCTGTGGTGGCATTTCAAGTGCCTTAGTCAGTGATTCTCTGTGTCTTTCTCTATCCAAGTGTGCGTGAGTCCATTCTGTGAAACAGCTGTTAATTGCAAAATCAAATTGAGTAATTGACTGACTGGCAGATACGAGTTGAGAGCGAAAACCCAACCCAAAAAAAACCAAACCAACCCAGTTATGTCTACACTGCTATATATATATGTGTGTGTGTGTGTACGTAACGTACGCCAATAGAAAGATTACCTCATCATCATCATCATCAACATCATCGTCGTTTGTATCATTGGCATCGCTCGAAATGGCAATGAGCGCACGTTTCCAGGAAAAGCGTGCCTCAGACACCAATACCAAGGCAAACTGAGCATCGAGCAGGAGAAGCACATATCGTATTATTGACTCTCTCTCTCTCTCTCTCTCTCTCTCTCGCACACAGCCAATTACAAGCAAACGCATTTTAATTTTCATCAAAAAATTATAATCAAAACATGTGCCAAAAAAGCAAAAAGCAAAACAGCAACAAAAATACCAAAATCAGAAACAATGTGAAAAGCTATTGAGTTTTTAGTTACACTAGAAAACTTGTGTATAGCTTGGAGAGAAAAATATCAATATTTAATTCTACATATTCTAAAATATAAAATTTTCGAAAATTAAACTCTACAAGATTCGAAATAAATACATTATAGTATTCTAGAATGCTGCAAATAAAGACAGACATTCAGAGCTAACAAATGATTGTAAATAGTTGATATGCTTCCGAAATGTTATTTAGTAGTGTATAATGACGTTCGTCTTTTGACAGATAAATAGAAACAATTGAACAGCATTAACAAATGTTCGGGTAGCTCTGATAAATAAGTTCTGCGAATCTGTCGAGGACGCAATGCGCGAATTTCTTTCCGCTCTTCTTTTGCTCACATACATGCCTATGTATGTATGTATATTTTTATACAAAGCAAATAGTTGCTATTGTTTAAGTTAATTTTAAGAAAAACCAAATAAACTTCTTACGACTAAGTGCTGCACATGATAATATAATTATGTCGAGCGAGAGGGAGAGAGAGCGCATGAGATCAATGCTCGATCTTCTCCCCTGCAACGTCAGCGTGAATGGAAAACACAAAAACAAATTGACGTCAATTGAAATAGAGATAATAATCAAATTGCAATAACAACAGCAACAACAATATGGCATACTAAAAATAAATAAATAAATAAATAGCGAAACAAAAAACAAAAACTAAAAGCGTCAAACAAATTTTACACAAATGCAAATAAAGAGAATCATGGAAACACAGTCCCAGCCAGCCCTATACTCCAAGCCCATTTGTGACGTCAAGCCCATTTGTGACGCGTGAAATTCTCGCACCTACGTATAGCCCCTCATATACATATGTACATATAGGGTTTACAATGGCAAGGTGTATTTACGATATGCCTAGAGTAAAAGCTGAAGTTGGCTGCAAAACAATTTTTTTGTTCTGCGTAGCGAATATGATTAATAGAACAAGCATAAGGCTATGTGGAGGGGCGTTACATGCACTCTCTCCCTATATATACACATACATACATATGTATATTTATATAGTTGGTGCCAGGTTTTATCAGTAAATATTTACAATTCGAGCTGGAACGGATGTCTCCACTTGCATGCGCTCGCAGTTCTCGGAACTGACATCTATGCTATCAAAAAACTAAATAAAAATAGATACATATGTATATAGATTGTACACACGTATACGAATATAAAAGAAATTGACTGAACTAGGCGACATATTATCGGATCAGTGCGCTTATGTTGGTTTTTCGTAGTATCAAACTGTTTATATAGCATTGCTGTTGACTGAAAGACTTATTCGTCTTATTCGAGGAAATGATAAGCTATAATAAATATGCCGTAAACATGAGTTTAGCTAAAAGCTAAATAGATCCAGATATGTTTCAGCATTCCATGGAACTGCTACACACTTGCAAGTGATTTGTCAGATTACAACCTCTGCATATGTATATATATGTATATATAGTGTGCCTTGACTGATGAAATTCGCTTAGCGATATCGCTCATACGCACCGTTGTACGCCCATCGTAATTTATGTGAGCGGCTCTCATGTTTATTAAATCGTATTAAAATGTTAATGGCCATGCCCCCAGTCAAACAAAATATTACCAACGCCAGCAACGTGAACGACGTCGACGACGACGACGGCGACACCGCTGACCGCCAGGTAATTATGCCACCATTGACCCGGCCACGCCCAGTCGCCGAGCGTCGCAGCTTAAAGTGCATTTAGCGCATGCAAAAAGTGCCAAAGTCGAGAAAAGTAATTAAATGTCAGCCGCAGCGCAGAGCAGCAAATGAGCCGCAAGCGACTAAAATTCATAAGCCCTACAACAACAACAACAACAACAACAATAGCGAGAACATTGAGAAGCGGCTATGCGCGACATACTCTGTAAAGCAATTTTTGAGATCCATTTGCGAATTGATGTACTAAAATCAAGTTATTCAGCTGATTTAGTACATACATATACGATTTCCCTATATTTCAGTTAGCTATATATAAGCATCAAGCTAATATGGCCGCTCTAAGATCTATTTAGTAGCTTTAAGTGAAGTTTACTTCAAAATAACCTCGCCTAGCCTACATTAAGCATTGCATACCTTAAGCAATATGGATAGTTCAGTTATATACACACATATAATATATATTATTTTATTTTACAACTATAAAGTTCATTTTCACTAGAGTGAATCGCACATAAGTCGCATATAGCCAGCTCTTACAGGTATATTAAAAGTTTTTGCTAGCTCTCTCTCTCTCTCTCTCTCTCTCTCTCTCTGTCTGCTTTTAGCTCTCTGTTGTCGCATTAACTTGAATGGCCATTAAAACAAATTACAAACATATTATTATTATATATATCATTATTATAATAAATGCAATGGCATTTTCAAGCAAAATTTTTGCACAGACAACGAAATTTTCGTCGCTCTTTTTTCAGCTTTGTTTATTTTTTTTTGGGGGCGTGGCAGTCGCGACATAGCGTACGCAGCTTCGCAATCGCAAAATAAATTGGTAATAAAATGTGAAAAATAGCATCATTTAAAATATTAAAATGGCATAAATAATATAAAATAAATAAATAAAAATATCACTGCAGTGCTATCAACACCCCGGATCAGGGCCACACCAGCTGGGCGCCGACAATGGCCGCCAGTCCTGCTGCTGCTGTTGCTGCCGGCCATTCTGCATTGTAAGCCGCGAAATTACACACTCACTCACGCACACACACACACACACACTTAAATACGGTCACATATGCATTTGTATCCATAATTCATCGCAATTCATTTAATATGATTTACAAAAGAAATAAAGCTGAGCAGCAGCAGATTTATTGGCATTTGCCAAGGCGACACTGCGAGTTGGTCCTTGTAGCAGGATATGTGTATACTATTTTTGGTCAACTGAGCGCACATCACATATACTCATATGTATGTGCAAGTAGATGTTTTTTTTTTTTTTTGAGTGCACTGAGAGAAATTTAGAAAAGAAATGCTTAGTTGGTGATTAGTTGGATAGCTTCATCACCTTTCAGAATATGGATAAAGATAAGAATAAGGATAACGATCCTTTTCCTGACCTTTATAGTTATTCTTATCAAACCCTTATTTATATCCTTATCGTTATCCTTATCCTTATCGTTATCCGTATTCTTATCCTTATCCTTATCCTTATCATCATAATTATTCTTATACTTATCCATAACCTTATCCTTATCCTTAGCCGTGTTCTTATATTTATACTTTTTCTTATCCTAATCCTTATCCATTCTTATCCTTATCATAATTCTTATACTTATCCTTATCCATAACTTTATCCTTATTTTTAATTATTGTATTCTTATCCTTATCCTCTATATTTATCCTTTTTCTTATCCTAATCCTTATCCATATCCTTATTCTTATCCCTATCCTTATCCTTATCTCATTAACATTGGAATCATCTTGGCATCCAATCTATGATCTCTACTTATTCTCATTTCCTGCTTTTATGCCCCTACAGACATGCAAGCAACATTCTCCTCTTTTGGAAAACCAATTGCTATTACTTTTGGTGTACTACACTCGTTGCTTAATCCATTTATTTGGCTTGCAAGAAACCCATTACAATGGGGTTTACACCCGCTCAGCCCTCCCACACCATCAGCAGCCTCTTCACAGCTGCAGCATTTGTATTATTATTATTTTTACATTCTTCTGGCTCAGCATACTCAGGAGACGTTTGTGCTGTGAAATTCGCCGCATGAATATTTTTCACAATCTATTTGCTTTTATTTGTTATTTTATATTTATTTATATTTGTTAGCTGACTTTTTACGGCTGGCGGCAGTCGTTGTAGGAGTGGAAGTGGGCGTGGAAGAGCGCAGCTACTGGCTGCCCACCCGCTGGCCTATGCCCAGCGCCATTTACTGTTTTCCCAATAAATTGTAAGTAATAAACTGGCAATTGGTTTGCTGTCTGGCCTCTGACAACGACAGCAGACGAGAAAGGCTGCCGCGCCCACAGCATTTTGACTTTTACTTCCTTGAATGTTGCCCCGACATGGCCTGGGCCAAAATCAAAGCCCCGAGTCGCAGCAGCCCCGGCGACTGTCGCCGCTGCACTGCCAGCTTCCAGCTACCAGCTGCCGACTAGCATTTTGGGGCTTTTCATTTGACACTTGCCAGCGACATGGCCATCGCACTGCTTGTCATCGCAGCGACCCTTGAACCCGACTGCCAACAGCCAACAGTCAACTGCCGACTGCTGACTGCCGACTGCTGACTGCCGACTTATCGACATGTTGGAATACATGTTCTGACAGCTTTTATGGCGTGTTTACAAGGACATGATCCGCATGTAGCTAACAGCTAGCAGCATCGAGCCGAGGCACAGCTCAGTTAAGGATAGTCAACGCAGTCGAAGTTCCATTCCTTTCGTTTTTTTATGGCCGCTGCCTTTGGACTGCGGCAACTGCTGTTAAACAAAGTTCACATAAAATAGAATTTTATATGGCTGAAAAATGTAAATCATGTCTGACAGGACAGCCAAAAAAAAAAAAAAAAAAAACAGAAAGACAAGTAAAAACAAGAAAGACAGCGGCATCCTGGACCATCCTCGCTGATTATGAACAATGTCTGAGAGCATGGAATTGCCAAAAGATGTCCAATAAAATGCCAACCCGCTTGTTGCAGTCGAATGTGAATATCTTGTTAGAACGACCCAAAAGAGGAAGGACATGCTGCAGAACTGGTTTCATGTAACAGCCTGTAGCATCATGTAACACTTAAGCCTGATGCGGCAAGCATTTGAACTGCTCAGGCTTTAGCCTGATATATGTTCATATAGATAATTGAAAATGTTTATAAACGAGGGAGTCAAACATATTTTCGAATAGCCTCAGTCTGATTGAGATCCTATTAGGATCCACTGCCGAGCTAAGCTAGGTATCGATACTATCCACTTCACATGTTGAACAAAACTAAATGGCATACAACTATTCTCTTTCTCTGCACTCAGCAGCACTCTGGCTCTGCTCGACTAGCCCCAGCTTTTAGCTTATTCGACAAGTCTTCCAATTGACAGCTATCGACATCCACAGCTTTGATCATAAACAATGCCAACAACAGCCAACAGACCGAAAATTGGAGTCTGCAAATATTTTGTTGGCTTAAAATAATACAAAAATGCGACAGCGAATCAAATCAAAGGAAATTGAATTGCATGCGATACCCGTCCGTCCGTCGTCCGTCGTCTGCTGTCCGTCCGTCCGTCCGTCCGCTGTCCGGTTGCTGATGATGTTGACATTGCGTGCAGCAAATGCCCGAAGCTGTGACCCCTTTGCTACATGTCCTTGGTTTGCTGAACTCAACCACAACACCCTGTTACCCCTGCTCTGCTTCCACCTCCCCTCCCCTTCCCAACAGCCATTCGCCTGTTACCAACATAATGTAATTTCCAATGGCATTCCCCTGGGCATCGAGTGTTGCAGCTGCCGAAGGGTTGAGTTTAACTTGTCCGTTGACTCAGGGCGGAGCGGGGAGCGGGGAGTGGAGGCGGTGGGGGAGGTGGGCGTGCTCCATTTGAACTACGCGTGCACTGACATAAGATACATTATTGCAAATTGTTTCGATTTCATAAGAAATTTTCACAACGAGGGTGTCCGGACTCTCCTTGAACCGCCTTGAGTCCATGGCTGCTGCGGATGATTGCTATATGCAATCAGTGTAGCAAAAACCTCCGCCTTCCGCAACTACTTTATTTTATTTGTTGTGCATTTGTTTTCTTTAGCTTCGGCTTTGGCATTTTGGCCGTGCGCCCAAAGCCGTCGAAATAACAAAACAAAATCGAAGCCTTTTTGGCATTTTTCATTTACCTAAATGAGCTGCAACTCTCTGGCAGCGTGGAAAATCAATGCGAATGTGGCATGGAAATAATTTGTTATCGCATTGAAAACGGATGTGATTGAAAGTGTGCAAAGGAAGCCTACTTAACCTCCTGCCTCCTGCTGCCTGCCTCCTGCCGCCTTCCATCTGTAATACTTCGCATAATGACGTCTAATGGAAGCGCTTGGAGGTCGGAGCGATTGCCAAACTGAAACTGAATCGAAAATTGAGTTTTCAACTCGGCCCAAAGGTAGATGATGGCCATTAAATAAATTGATGCGAGTAATTAATATGCTTTAAAGTTCAACTGCACAGCCGAAGCTGAAGAGCTGAGTGCTTGGACTTGAGTTGCTTAAGTTGGCTTTGAGTATGTAAAAGGAATGCCGCTGAGTGCTGCAACTCTATAGATTTTCTATATAATTGAGTTAATGCAATAGTTAGAAAAAAGTGTACCTCTAATGGATTCTGAGAGCGGAGCAAAGTTTTATGAACGAACAGAAAGAGGTAGAGCATGAGAGAGAGAGAGAGAGAGGAAGTGAGTCCTAATTTGCTAAAGAAGTTTATTATATGGACTTGACTTTTGCAGCTGATCAAGGGAAATGCAATGTTGAAGAGGAAAGTTTCGATTTGACAAAAAAATTGTTATACAAAGAGTATGCTTAAAGAGTTTCTGTGTAATCCCAGGCTGTCTAGCCAACTGTTCTTCTCGCTGTATAACATTTGAATATGGAGACATAGATGATGTCATGTAGGTAGTTAGATATACACATATGTATGTACATACATCATAGTAATGTTAGATTTACTATATACGTAAGTATTAATCTAAGAGATCTGCTGTTCTATCTCTGTTCAGACTTTCCTTCGCCTCATTCAATTTTCATTCCCAATTCAAATTCTCATCTCTATGAACAATTTGCAAGCATTTGCAGTCAAAACACCTTCACTTCCATCTAAATATATTTATGTGCTGCATATATATATAAATACATGTATATATGTTTTGATCTAGCAGGATCTGCTTGCCTGTCAAGCAGCTCAACATTTTGTTTCGCTCTCTTCTTTTGGCGTCTACATCGAAATCCACTTTAGACATCTCGTCCGACGGCCTTGAACCATTTGGCAATTAAAACGCAATGCGGCCGCAGCCAAAATGCAATACATTCAACATACATTTGGCATTTAGCATTTGGTCATTTGGCCATTTGGCCATTTGGCCATTTGTTCGTTTTGCACGAAAATTTCGCCGCAAGGCTGCAAGAAAATTACAAAAAAATGTGCACGAAAAACTATATAGATTTATATATTTATATATATATAAAAGTCTAGGCGATTATTCATGGGACATTTGCTGTCTGGGCGTGTGGGCGTGTCGGGTATTGGTATTGGGTGTAGACGACTTGAGAATACCCTGGCAACTGTGGGAATTGCAACTTTAGCTTTAAAGCTAAAAAACTATGATAATATGTCGTTCACATGTCCTCACTTATATTCTGTGGTTTTCCGTGGAGGTATCTCTAATCTCTCCTATAGAAGATAGAATAGAAGAATGGAATATCTTCCGTCTGACTGAATGGAATATTTGGTCAGGCTGATGGATTGATGGACAGTCTACATCATTTACATATAGTTATGAGCTCTGCCACGCCCACTTCAGTTTGTACTAGATAAAGTAAAAAATTCCCCTTTCTCAAATCGTTTCAGGGTATAAGAAATCAAAGCAGTAAACAGAAAATATTCAAACATGTGTTAATTATTATCGTGATCAAGAAAACCACAAAAGCAAATTTTTATAAAAAAAAATAATGTATATTTTTTTAAAGAAATCATGTGAATTTATTTCGCATAAATTGTGGCTTCAGCAGCGGGCATCTGCTCTGACATATTCAATTATTGGTGACTCTGGCGAGGATTGGAATCGCCGTCGCAGTTCCATGGCAACAACATTTTGCACCTGAAGCAATAAATTATGGCAATTAGCGTAGGTTAAGGGCATTATCAATGTGTGTAGGGGTGTTCCCTTAGCCGCACAGCCTTAGCCTCAGCCACAGCCTCAGTCTCAGCGTCAGTCTCAGCCGTGGCTTCCGCCACGCTCTCCGTTCTGGTCTCTGACTCAGTCGCTGGCTGTCTTGGCACACATTTTAGGCGTAATTGTAGCAATTTAGACGCCTGCCAGCCAGCCAGTCACATCCTTAACGCTGCTTCTTCAGCTTCCTGCTAACACAGACCTCAGCCTCCTGCTCCAGCTCCTGCTGTATGAGGGGGGCGTGCGATTTGGCATGCGGCTCGTCCCTGTCGCGCCTTCCATTATCACCTTGATGGGGCCCAGACGCACGCATAAAATTTTAATGAGATTGTTAGCGGCATAAAATATACACTTCATACATATAAATGTATATGAATTTGTATGTATATGTCTGTGTGTTTAGTAATACAGAGCATGGAGCTAAACCTACCACCAGGAAGCGACTCAAGCTCTAGCCTCCAGAGCTCTGCAGGTTGCACACGAGTCAGAAAGGAAATGGTGTCAGGCCAAAAGACAAAGAATCAGACATACAATGGAAATACAGTTCAACCCCCCCACTAAACAGCACCCCAGCCCAAGCTGCAGCTCCTACTCCAAGGCAGAGCCAACGCCCCAGTCATCGCCCCATCTCGTTTTGTTCGTCGATTAAAATATTCAAATGCCAGGACTCGACTCGAAAAACTTCGCACAATTTTAAATGCATTTTTAAATGTGCCATAAACATCGTTTCACTCAAAGGCGTGGGGCGTGGCACTGTGCAAGAAATAACATATAATGAGGAGCAGCAGCAGCAGCAGCAGCCACAGTAGACAAATGCGAACTGGGCGTGGCACATTTAAGTGCCGCATTTAAGATTATTAAGCCATTTGCTTGGAGCTTAAGCTGTGCATCAAATTGTGGCTTCATATTGAGCTATGCAGCTCATATTTTTCATCATTTTATATTGACGGAAGTCCTGGAATTGATGAGCAAGAAAATAAAGTCTGTTCATAAAGCGTGCTCATATAAAATTCATGTAATATGTTTTTTATATAGACCAAGTATGAGCAAATTTGATTAAAACAGTTTAAGAACAGAATTTAGATTGTTCTCAAAGTGAAGCCAAGATGTAGAAAGAGTTTAATGAAGTGAGATGATATGAAATTGAACTGAAATAGTGCAATAGCAATACATGGAACCGGAATCTGCAAAGCTCTCGGAACTGAAATAGAATTTTTACTAAAATTGAAAACTTAATTGGAAACGGAAATGTGAACTGTGAGCTGGAACGTGAGCTGGCAGCTGAACTGGAGCAGTTTACACTGGATACTGAACTGGATACTGAACTGGAAGCTGAAATTGAGACTGAACATGAATCTGGAACGTGAATATGGAACGTGAACTGGAGACCGAACTAGAGACTTAACTAGAGACTTAACTGGAGACTTAACTGGAGACTGAACTGGAGATTAAACTGGAAAGCTGAAATCGAAACTGAACATGAATCTGGAACGTGCATATGGAACGTAAATATAGAACGTGAACTGGAGACTGAACTAGAGACTTAACTGATGACTGAACAGGAGACTGGAAAACTGAAATCGAAACTGAACATGAATCTAGAACGTGAGCTGGAGACTGAACAAGAGAGACTGAGCAGAAGACTGAAGTGAAGACTTAACTGGAGACTAAACTTAACTGGAGACTAAACTGGAGATTGAACTGGAGACTTTGCTTGAACATGAGCTGATATCTTACCTAGAAATCCAAATAATGCATGTGCTGGGACCTTAACTGGGGCACAAATTGAAACTAGAACTGGAACTAGAATTGGAATCTGATCTGCAACTTAACTCGCAAATTCTGAAAACTGAACCAAAAACTGAATCAAAATTGCATTTCATACCAAATCAAAGCCGAATTGGTTCATAAACTAGAAGCTTAACTGAAAATTGAACCAGAAGCATAACGAAAAACTCAAGCAAAATTGCATTTCATACAGAACATTTCATATAGAGCTCAAAGATTATTAAATTTGTCATTTTGACTTAAAGCCATTTTAATTCCTCTTTATGCTAAAACTGTGCATAATCTATCCATCTATTCATACACAGAGCAAACAATGCCTACAAAGTCTCTCGGCAGTTGGCTAATAAAAGCTTGGGAATTGAGCAATTGAAATAAAGTTCCAACTACATTGGAATAGGCAACTAATATTTAACAACAACTTCGACGACTGCTGACTGACAAATCAATTAACAAAAAAAATAATACTTGTGGCGAGGTCTATTCGACAAATGAAGCTAACATTTGACCCAGCACGTTCTAGAAAGATGATGGCGTGATTCGAATTTAACTGCGATATATATATAAGTATATATGTATGTGATTTATTTCTAAAGTTGGTAGGAATGCTCATTAATATTTATATCGCTGCGCTGGCTGCGAGTCGTATATCTGGTTAATAACTATTTTATATTGATTTCTATCGATTACAGTTCTAATTTTATGGCATTTACTATAAATTCTTGGCGGCAGAGCGAATAAAAAAATGTTTATTGTTTGCCAACTTGATGGCTATGCATAGCTAATGAGGCTAAATATATGCATTAGCTAATTTAATTACTTATATAACATTATATATATACGTATTAAATCATCGCATTGCCATCACGCTGTCATCACTAGTTTTTGGTAAATATTTAGAGGCACTGACAAGTATGCATCGAGTGCAGCCACAGCACAAAAATTCCGGCTAAAAAGTGTGTCAACAAATTTGAAAAATCATGAAAAGTAGCTAAAAACCCCCCCATACGTTCCCCCTCCCCCCACTCCCCTTCCCATCAGCCTCGTGCCCATCTCAGCCAACTGAGTTATGGGTCATAACAAAAGTCACGTGCATGTTAATTTCGTATTTTACAGTCTGGGCCAATGTGTTATGACAACTGTCACGTGGACGCATTGAGCTGCTATTTGCTTTCGTTATGTTTGGGCTGCTCCTCGCGCCGCCCTCACACCTCTCGCGCAGCACCTGGCCAGGGGTGTTAAATAAATTAAATGCAATAATATAATAACAAAAGAAGGCAAAGCGAAGCAACAACGAAAAAATAATGATTTATGAGCTGCCTCGCTGCACAAATCTATTTTCAACTAATTGTCGAAACGGTACTTTTTTTCTCGGTTTTCTTTTTGGTTTTTGTTTTGTTTTCTTTTCGAAGCGGTATTGCATTGATGTCGTAGCCAAAGGGCAGGGGCATTCGCTCGATCAGGAAATAGCCACATATAGCTAGTAGCCAATACCTATCGGCTATGGGCCAATGGCTTTGGGTGTCTTTCTCATTGTGGTTTGTATTTATGAAATGCGTGTAAAATGCATTAATGAAAATCACATAGAAAGGCGATCTTCCAAAGTGACAGAAATCGTATGATGAGTAGGCAAAATAAAAAGAGGCAAAGAAAAGAGAGACGGGAGGATAAAAAGAGCAGGCAACAGAAAGTCGAGACTGAAAGATTGTAATAGGCAGAGAGAGAGAGAGATAGAAAGAAACAGAGAGAGATAGAGAGAAGGCGATAGAGAGAGAGAAAATGAGAGAAAGAGATGGACAGAGTGAATAGAGAGAGAGAGAAAGAATTGAGACAGAAACAGAGAGAGTAAATTGAAGGAGAAAGAGTGAGAGAGAGAGAGAGAGAGAGAAAGATGAGATACAGTAGAATTGAAAGGGTAAGAATAAGAGGAAATAAAATAGAAACAGGAAACAGATTGAGATAGAGAGAGAGAGAGAGAGAGAGAGAGAGAGAGAGAGAGAGAGAGAGAGAGAGAGAGCAGTATATATAGACTTGAGAGAAGAGAAATAGAATACAAAACATGGCATGGTATATTCAGTTAACTTGAAAGCTTTTATAGAAATGCTCAGCTATGCGATTCTCACGCAGACCCCTTTAGACCTTTCCATGTTATCAATGAAGGTGCAATTAAGCTTCAACTTTGCTTTTCTCTTAACCTATTTTACTTACCTTACATTACTTACCTTAACCTAGTTTACTCATCAACTCTCTCTCTCTCTCCCTTTTGCGCTCTCCCTCCTTGCTGTCTCCAATTATTTCATTAATATTAAATGAGGTTCCATTTAACTACATATCTTCGCATCGCCCAAGTACATCACATAAAGTTCATTTCGTTCGTCATTTTCCAGCATTCAGAGTGCATTTCCGCTGCACTACATCGACAACATTTACTTTGAACAGTGCCGCCTTCAGCCTTTTTTTTGAGAGAGAGAGAGGAGGGAGTTTCATTTGGTAGTGAAAAAGGAAATGAAAAATATTGTGGCTATCGGAAACGATGGGGGCGTTAATCTGTGTACTAGCCAAGTGTTGCCCACTCGCAGCAGCAACAGCAACAGCAATTAAAGCGACGACAATTGCGTTTGGGCGTGCTGCAACGGCAGCAGCAACATGGCTCGATACAGCAGAGAGCCGAGAGCCGCAGCAGCCAAGAGACCGAAAAATGATTTTCACAACACAATAACCGAGGCCTACACTAACGACTGAGGTGACGCTGAGCGCATTGAGTGAGTGCAGCGGAGGCGTCGGGAGGTGTTGCTATTGCTGCGGAGGCGCCGGCGGCAACAGTCCGCGCGAACGTTGTTCAGGTGGGTGTTGCGGCAGAGGCAGAGGCAGGCGAACTATGAAAGTTACGACAAGCGTCGCGTCGCCTCGCGTCACAACGTGGGAGCTTTTTATGAGTTTCTCGCAGTGGAGACACACACACACACACACACACTCATGCATATAGATTCACATCAACATCCAAGCCACAGCCACAGCAACAGCCACATCCAGATGGCTGCCACAAAACGTGGGCAGCAACAATAACAACAGCAACAGCAACAGCAACAATGCCAGCGGCAGCTGTTGCCGCCAATTGATTGAAATGCCGCTCGTTCATATACAGTTGGGCGGACGGTCAACTGTGTTCCTGTTGCCTGACCCCCAATGTAAGCAAGCCACCTTCCCCCCCCCCCCTCTACCTCTACCTATGCCACTACCACCAGGCCCCCCCCCCTTAGAGCTGTTTTCCCTCTCATTTTGTATTTGTTTCTTGAAGGGCTGTTCGAGTGCTTTTGAACGAACAATTTTTATGAGAATTTTCGTCGGTTGAAAAAACTTTCAATTTCGTATTTATGAAAACATAAGCGGTAAACCCAAAAAAAAAGCAAAAAAAAAAAAAAAAAAGTGCCAACGAGAGATAGTGCGAGTGTGAGAGCGAGATAGACAAAGGAGCAAGAGTCGAGCTGCGCGCGGGGGCATTTGGGGCCAAACTGCGCTACAAACTGTTACAAAATAGAAATTCCATCGAAGCAAAAGCAATCGCCATGAGTTATCGTTATTGTTACTGTGCTCAGCATGCCACAGCAACAACAACAACAACAACAAAGCAAACGAGACAACAATTGAAATGTGGCAAAAAAAAAAAAAAAAAAACCGGAAGTTCGAGTTGATGTTCAAAGAAAAGCCAAGGGGAAGTACTACAAAAGCTGAACTGAGATCTGTTAATAGAAAGACAACAACAATTAAAACTGAAATGCAAATTGGAAGTTTTCAAAGGCACAGATATGAAGAGAGTAGATGTGTAAGAGATTGATGGACTAGAAAATACCCATTACTCTATATCGTTGATGTATCTATATACAATGATAATATTAAGCGAAACAGGAAGAGGAAGTTTTAAAATCTCGAATTCGAATATTCAAATCAATGTTTAGCCTACGAGATCTGTGCTTTCATTCAAACAATCAAATGATCGTGCTGCCATATCAATTATAGTTCGACTCAGCTTGGGAAAGATGAAGAGGGAAAGAGCAAGAGGTGTTTGTATCAAATATTCAAATCAATGTTTGGCTTACGAGATCTATCAGACTGCGATATCTCAGATTCGACTCAGCTTGTTGCCACGCCTTCTACTGGCTATTATATATACATTTCTACTAAATCAATATACCCGGAATTCCTATTTATAATGAAGGTTCAACTATGCAAGTGCTTCAAATAGCAAAGAGCTAAAAACGGAATGTGAAAAGAAATTGACAAAAAAATTGCTTAAAAACTTGTCAATTATTTCAGGCAATAGTTGACGTAAAGACAGCTGATAATATATCAGAGAAAAAATATATCATAGAAAAGGAATTTTTTTCATTAAATTTATAGAAAAAAAATATTTAAAAAAAAATAATTTCGCTTAATTTAAACAAATTTAGTTAAAGCACAAATTTTTTCATTAAAAAAAGATAAAATTTAATTAAAATAAATTTGTTTAATATAAACAAATTCAGTTAAAGTAAGCAAATGTCTTAGAATGGAAAGCTCATTTAATTAAATTGATTTCTGCAATACTTCAAATGCAAATTGGACTCAAAACTACTGTTGTAAATTGCTGAATAATTAGCCAAGCCAAATAGCTTTGTTTTCTTTTTTTCTTTACCGACAGCCAGAAACAATTGCTCTAGTTAACAAAACGAAATCCCCTTCTCCAAATTAGTGAGCATTGCTACTGTAGCTGCTGCTGCTGGCGTTGACTTGTTGCATTGCATTTGAAATGATCACTCATTAAATAGTCATTAGCATTTGCTCTAAAATGCTGCGCTTGGCCAATTCCAAGGCTATAATTGAACGCCACTAATGGCAAATCAAACTGTGTGAGCAGTCGACAGAATTATCATATGGCATCACGAATATGCATTACAATCCAGCTGCTAGCTGCTAGCTGCTAGCTGTTAGCTGTGAGTTCCCTGCCTTTTCCTATCAATTGCCAGGTTCAAGTCACTGCACCCGCTGTGCTCTGCCCAGCTGGAGCATTTCATAATCTCAATATTGGTAAGCAGAAGGGGGGAAGCAACAGCGATTGGGTCTAGAATTACAATAAGACTGAGGCGCATCTACAATTAAAATCCAATTGCGGCTATTACACAATGTGCAAATAAGAATTTCCAATATCTCTGTTTACTCGCATGTGAAAATGCAGCAGCAATCCCCGAGCTCTGCTCCGCTCGCTGCTCATGGCTACAGTGGATGGCAGCATATTGCGCAGCATCTTGAATTTCCGCCCTTTGCCGTTGCCCAGCAAAGCCAAAGACGAACGAAGCGCCAAGGTAACATTATAAAGCAAAAGATACAGATACAAAATACACAGCTGTAGCTACAGATACATATGAAATTACAGTCAAAGATACAGATACAAATTCATTTTGGGATACATACACAGATACAGATACAGCTACATATACAGATACAGATACAGATACAGATACAGATACAGATACAGATACAGATACAGATACAGATACAGATACAGATACAGATACAGATACAGATACAGATACAGATACAGATACAGATACAGATACAGATACAGATACAGATACAGATACAGATACAGATACAGATACAGATACAGATACAGATACAGATACAGATACAGATACAGATACAGATACAGATACAGATACAGATACAGATACAGATACAGATACAGATACAGATACAGATACAGATACAGATACAGATACAGATACAGATACAGATACAGATACAGATACAGATACAGATACAGATACAGATACAGATACAGATACAGATACAGATACAGATACAGATACAGATACAGATACAGATACAGATACATTTACAGATACAGATACAGATACAGATACAGATACAGATACAGATACAGATACAGATACAGATACAGATACAGATACAGATACAGATACAGATACAGATACAGATACAGATACAGATACAGATACAGATACAGATACAGATACAGATACAGATACAGATACAGATACAGATACAGATACAGATACAGATACAGATACAGATACAGATACAGAATCATATTTGGCTATAGATACTTCAATAGTTTTCAGTTAAGATACATTCAAAAGTTGTAGATACAAATGCACATATGCAAAGATACAGATACAGATCTATGTATCTGGGTATCTACATATAAAAACAACTTGAATTATACTAGTATAGCTACAGCCAACGTTAAAGATACTGCACTTAAAATTGATAGATAGAAATGCTCATGAATCTACAGCTAAAATATGCAGATACAGATGCAGCTGTAAATACCTAAGTAGTTATAAGATGCACTCAGCAACACAGCAACTATATATATATATAGTTATAGTAACTATAGTCACAGACTGGCAGTGACAGTCACATAAGTAGATTTATCTTTTCCCTGAAACTATTTCATTTGTATCTCTCTAATTGCGCGACAAAAAGTGCGAAGTAGTTGTTATTGTGATTGTTATTGCTGTTGTTGCTGTTACTGTTTGCTGTTGTTGCTGATTCGC
The DNA here is from genome assembly GCA_030914345.1 of Drosophila koepferae. Taxonomy (NCBI): domain Eukaryota; kingdom Metazoa; phylum Arthropoda; class Insecta; order Diptera; family Drosophilidae; genus Drosophila; species Drosophila koepferae. The sequence goes on from JAUESR010000202.1 coordinate 1,055,744, forward strand.
TGCTGTCGCAATGTTGTGAAATTCGATTTAGCGAATTTTCTGGTCGCCCATCTAAACAAAAAGCAGACAAGCAGAAAACCAGGCCGCAAGTAGCGCCCCAAAAACTCATCCTATCTACCACCTCGCGCACCCTCAATCACACTGCTATCCCTCTCTCTCTCACTCACACTCTCTCTCTGTCTCAGTTTCTTTTTCGCCTCTTTGTTTTGCTATTTGCTTTCGCATCTGCAGCAACTACGTCGTTTTGGCTTTTGTTTTTGTTTTGTTTTGCTCGTTGTTGTTGCATCATCAACTGGCAACATGCAACAGCCGCGCCAAGGTATCATTGCCCCAAGCCAGCCAGCCAGCCAGCCAGACCGCTCCGCCCCGCCCTTATGCGCTGCGATCGCGCAGCCAGCCTGCGACTATTTTTAGTATGCTGCGCTTCTATGAGGTACAGGCAGACAGAGCTAAAGATACAGATACACGGCATTTGCCTCACATATCCCATGGCCCACTCGAAACGCCCAGTCATGCCACGCTCGTGTGATTTATAAGGTCTTTGGCCCCCATGCCGCGTCGCCCCGCTCCGCTCACGCTCTATCTCTCTCTCTCTCACTCTGCATCTATCTGTTTCGCTGTCTCTGTTACTGCCTTGGCGTCGTTTCTCTGTTTGGGTTTTGTTTGTGTTTTCTTCGACTCTTTGTTTTGCTTGCCTTCTTCTACACTGTAATAATAATATCATAACAAGTAAGAGTGATCTACCCAAAGCATGATCGAACTGCAGATACTCTGTAAATTGGAGTTTTACTCAAGTGTCATCTCGATCTATTCAAGTCGAAGTCTTTTTGGTAAGCCAACTCCATAATATATTTGCTTGGGCATAGTCTAGATAAGGTATTTAAGAACTATATATTCTAGCTATCATACCCATCCCAAATACTCTGCTCACTTTCATATATTTTCTCTTCCTCGCATACAGAGTCTATCATACCCCATCTTATGCACATTACACTGCCTAACTGGGAACGCTCATAATTATCAACAAGATCTGATTAATGCTCGCTGCGTACATAGGTACTTAGATAAAAACATTAAAAATAAATAAATAAATAAATATGAAGCGAATGCTGCGCCATTTCTGCCGCTAAAAAGCAGAAAAAGGCCTTTGCTCGAAAGTTGTGAAACTCAATTGAATTCGACCCAGTTAGCAGCCGCTGGCCCGCGCACATTCGCTCGTCTGGCTCGAAGCGATCTACTCCACACACACACACACACACATCAACATTATTTGTCTTTTTTGTTCTTTTTTTCTGTTTTTACCCATCGGTAATTGCGCCGCGAGTCGCATCGCATCGCATCGCATCGCATCGCATCGCATCGCATTGTATCGCATCGTTGTCTTCTCGTCAACGTCTACTGCGCACTGCACAATTTTTAGTTGTTGTTGTTGTTGTTGTATTTTTAATTGCTGGCCAAATATTTTTGACAAACACTGTAATCAGATGCTGACAGTTGCGAAGGTTTTTTTGATATACAACTGGCGCCATTAGCATTTGCATTTATTTCGATAGCGGTACAGTCATGTTTATCTCTATCTCTCTCTCTCTCTCTCTCTCACTCTCTCTCTTTCTTTGTGAAAAAAATACCCTTATACTGCGTTTTACAATCTCAGCTATAGTTCTTGTTGTTATTGTTGATACTGATTCAATTTTATATGCGCCTTAAGTATTTCAGAATATTTCATCATTTCCTCATCAACTCATCATGTCGAACAGATTTTTCCTCTAGAGCTGTGAATGAGATTAATTGATATGAGTACTCACTGTAGTGACTCCAAGTAAAGCTCTTGAATGCATTCATTTTAGCCTTATTCTCTAACTATAATTGAAATTACAAAGTAAACAAATTGTTTGCTTGATGTTCGATTGATTAACTAACTCTATTTACTTGCCATATGCACAACTCTGACCCCTGACCCGGCTGGCGTTCAATCAGCATAAAAGCTGTTGCTAATTAAATTGAATGAAATATATATATATATATATATATATATATATATATATATATATATGTATATATATTTAGTACACATCATATACATTAACTGTAAAGTCTCCCGAGGGTGTTATGCATGCCAGCTAATCAGACTGTCAATGGAATGTTTACTCAAACCAACTAATTAGATGTCCTGCTCTGCCGCAGCCTGACCTTTCCGGCCGTGAGCGAAAATAAGTTCAAAGGTCACTGGGAAAATTTTATTACAACTCACTTTGCCGCTTGCTCTTATCAACCTCTCCCTCTCTCTTTGTGTAGTTATTTTGATTTCTATTTGCCCGGACAGGCAATCACTTATCGTCGTGAGAGCGGCGCAGCGCAGCAGATTCACAGACAGAGAGACAGACAGACAGACAGACAAACAGTCGGACTTGGTCTTGAGTAAATAAATAATAATACAATTTCAGTTTCATCTATTTTTTTTCTGCCTTCAACATCATCAAAACTAACTGCAGGCAAATTGTGAGCACATAAATCATACGACGCGTTGCCGCAGCCAAAAAAAAAAAAAGGAAACATAAGCCACATAGGTCGTGAGCTAAAGCATATGAGCATTCAACATTCAGCACACTGATTACAACATGAAGAGTGCAAAAGATCTGAACCAGCTCTGACCCCCAGACAGACAGACAGACAGAGTGAGCGAGAGCGAGAGCGAGAGCGAGAGGGAGAGGGAGAGACTGTGGGACAGACAAAACTTTGATAAGCCGAACGCGCGCTCTGGCATGCTTTGTCAGCATAGCTGGCTCTATTTGTTTATGAGATCTCTACATATGCCTACCATATACATATACATATACATATATATAGACTATATTGCTTTATACAAAATCGAGCTAGAGCGCAGCGCGGTCTAATGAATATTTGATGCAGTTTGCAGCTCTTAAATAAATTTCAAATATTTCTGCATAAATTTTTATTTTATTTTACTTTAAAGAGTTTTGCATTTGATGCATAATAAAAAGTAAAACAAATTAAATTAAACGAATGCCAATTTAATCAATTATTAATTCGCCTTTAATTTATTTTTCATTTTGCATTTTGCAGCAAAAGCTAATTAAAAATCGTTTAAATGGCGTTTTGAAATTTATTGAAAATTGCATAATAATTAGCCTTTATTGTTTTTAGATATATCAAGATCGTATAACCACATTTGATGCATAAATTATAGATATTTTTTTGGCAATATATATCTATAATCAAAAATCAATAAATTTATATATGCAATAATTGTTTATCTTTAACTGAATATCTTTGAATGTACAATAAAAGAATAGCTTGATTTATCGATATTTATCGCTGCATACGTTATCGGAACTTACATTAAATAGCAGTGTATTTACGCTTTCGTGCTGACCCCATTTTTCAATTATATAGTTTTTTGTTCCATTAAGCGCAATATTAAAAAAAAAAAAACACCAAACACACACAATAATGAATAAAGAAAAAACTGAACAACAACAACAACAAATGGACGTTGACTTAATGGCGCTTGTCGCTTTGTTTTGGACCTTTCATTCACTAGATTCATTCATTGAACATGAACACACACACACTCACACACACACACATGCATGCATGTATGAATGGGTGTGCGTGTGTAGATTTTCCATTAGAAGCGTAGTATATTTATTCTCAATGTTTTGCCTTTGCTTTGTTTTCACGTTGTGGCTGTCATTATTATTGCTATTATTATTATTATTATTAATATGATGATGATTATGATTGTGTGTTTACATGGGAGGGCCACCCACCTACATACATACATATATATATATGCATATATATATATATGGCTGGACGCCCCCGTCAGTGGCCATCAGCGTGCGGCACTTGCTGCACTCTGTATTATAATCACATCTAAATCTCGCATTCAATTAAATTAATTGCCGCCTTTGTGTTTGTGTGCCATGCGCAAAAACGGCTAGATTATTTACATGGCCAGCGCCCTGGGGGGGTGGCGGAGGGGCCGGCCGGACAAGCGTTGAGCGAGCGTGGAGCGAGCGTGATGCGAGCGTGGCAAACTTCTGCTGCTTGTCCAATATTTATTATGAAGAGAAGTCTGTTCGAATAACCGGTACAAGTTAGAGCTTAATTGATATTTGAACAGTGGAAAGGCTACTCAAAATAGAACCCCAAAGAGTCAGCCAAAGTCAACAGCTTCGTAAAATGAACAACACACGCCTCCTCCTCCATTCGAAGACGCGAGTTGAACGACCTGCCTCACTCATCGCATTCAGCTTTTGTGGTTTTGCGCATTCAGCGAGGGGTTGCGTGTGTATGTGCTAGGGGGGTGTATGCCCACACACACACACACACACACACACACACACACGCACACATATGTACGTCCAGGTGATCTATGTGGCTGCAGACTTGATTTATGTGCATGTTTTTGAAGCTGGTCCCCCGAATTTCGAATGACTTTTGCCGCTTGTCGCATGTTGTGAATTATAACATGTTATGAGAGAGTGTGTGTGTGTGTGTGTGTGTGTGTGGGCTAGTGGAGAAATGAAGCAGGTCCTTAAATGTCAGTTTCAGTAACAGTTTCGGCTCCCGCCCGTCAGTCATTGGCATTGTGAACCAGATACAAATCTTAATGGCGAGCACAAAAGTTTCATTAAATTAAATAAAAACAAGCCTTTCAAGTCATAAAAATTGTTGCAAATTTATGTCACAGCTAGTTGTTAGAGTATTTGTGCATTTTATTATGAATGTATATAAACAAATTATGGAGCAATGAACTCTTGAGGCACATTTATTGCAAGATTAGCATCAGCATTAAGACTAATGAGATATGCCTCAAATCGAAATCTTATCAATTTCAAAACATATTCTTAATTTCATTATTATCATTGTCATTATCATTATCATTGTCATTATCATTAACAACATTTGCAATAGCATTACCCATGACTATTAGCATTTGCATTAGTATTATTATTAGTAAATTCAATGATCATTAACATTATTACCGATATCCATCAGCATTAGCATTGCCATTAGAATACAAAGTAAAAATATCATTAGCATAAGCACTAGCTTTCACATTAGCATTAGCATAAACATTAACAACAGTAATAGCAATAGCAATATCATTAGCATTGACATTAACATTACCTATAGCATAAACATTTGCATTAGCATTAACATAATCATTAGCTATAGCATTGGTATTAGCATTGGCATTGATATGAACATAAACATAAGCAGTTGCATTACCATTAGCATTAGCATTAGCATTAACATATGCATTAGCATTAGCATTACCATCAACATTGCTAATAGTATACGCACTAGCCTTAGCATTAGCATTAACATAATCATTAGCTATAGCATTAGTATTATCATTAAACATAAACATAGCATTGGCATTAGCATTAGCGTTAGCATCAACATTAGCTTTAGCATAAGCATTAGTATTAGCATTATTATTACCATTGAACATAAGCATTAGCATTAGCAATTGCGTAAGCTTTGAAAATACCAATAGCAAAAGCTACATCATTAGCTATAGCATTATCATTAGCATTATTGTTAACTTCAATTTGAATTTTAATTACTCCAAAGTGAAATTTCATTGCAATAATTCGAATTGAACTATTTACTGCGAATGCCAGAGTAATGCCAATGTAATGCAATTGCAAATGAAATTATTGGTGAAATCGGCTAACTAATTGTTATGTAGTTTCACATGTTTCTAGTCCGTTCAATCCGTGGTTTATGCTGCCAAATGCGAAATACACAAATTTTTGTTTTCAATTTCGACTAATTCATTTCACATGATGCTGATGATAATGATGTTGTGGGATGCGTCAACTTTTCGCAATGCAATTAAAATATTTTCGTATTGTTGCCTTGCAGCAATTAGCAGAAACGTTAATGCGTCGAGTCGACGATATAGGAAATACCATTAATTAAAACTAAAACTAAAACTGAAACAACAAACCGCAAAAAGTCCCCAAAGGCTTGCGGGAGTTTAATTAAAACTGTGTGTGCGTTGCATTTGTAGCTGTAAATCTAATTAGTGTTCAATAGCTGGCAAATCGAAATAGACATAACAATTAGAATGCAAATTTCAGCATCTCAATGTTGATTAACACATCTCTGGGGAGAGTCCTGCTGGGTCTATCGAAGGGAATGCCAAGGAAACTTTGACAGCATTGAAATTATCTTGTCTGAAGAAGTTTCTTTCATTTTCAGGTATTTCACATGAAACCGCTCTCTCTCTCTCTCTCTCGCTCTCGCTCTCTTCTCGAGAGTATTTAACTTTCGTTGTTGTCGTTTCTTTTTTGGTCTGCGTCTCGTGTTTCATTCTTTGAAAATCAAAATTTTCAAGTTTCTCAAGCGTAGCAAAGTTGACGCCTGGCAAATGGCAACAAAGCCCACGCTGCCAGAACCTGAACCCGAACCCGAACCCGATGCTGTTGCTGTTGTTGTTGCTGTGGATGATGCTGTTGCTTTTGCTGTTGCTGTTGCTGTTGCTGAAGCGCCATCACCCACGCAGGATAAGCTGGGTGAACAACAGCCCACGGCATGCTCCTGTGGCTCGATGACGTGGGTTGCCCCTTTTGCTCCGCGCTTTTGGCTCTTTTCTCTTTACCCTCTGCTTCTCATTTTTCGTTTTCTTTTTTTCTTTATCGTATCACACATCCGCCGCATTGGCCTATGGGTAGCGTGGGCAGACAGAAAATAGCAACGCAACTGTGTAATCAGCAAGCAGTGCCTGTGCGGAGGCGTGCCACTGATAACAGCCAGTCCACAGCTGCTTATTATTGAAGCTAGTACGACATGCAAAATGATTGCGAATCCATCAAAAGCAAAAGCAGCTAAATCCATTGGACCAGCTGGAGCCAGCGCACAGCAAAAAAAAAAAAAAAAAAAAACCAACAAGAAAGCAGCACGCGTCAGGACTATGCAAATAAGTTGGCATTTAAATGTATGTTGGCTGCTGCACCACCAAATGCCACCACCACCACCCATCACCACCACCATTAACACCAACATTCAGCTCCTGCAAGAAAGAGCGCCTCCTGCACACTTGTTTCACATTATTGCCTGACTTGACATTGATGTATCTGGTGACAAACTGTTGCGGTTTATTATTGTACAGAGAGCGTGAAGGAGCAGCAGGAGGAGCAGGAGCAGCAGGAGGAGGAGGAAGTGAGAGTGGGAGCAGAGCAGACGCTGGCTGCGTCAGTCACGTAGTTGCTGAACATGTCACAGCTGCAAGGATAACGCAGCTTCTGCTGAATTCCAAGTAGCAAGCAGCCAGCCAATCGATAAATCATTTTAATTGTTTGCAATCGAAGAGCTAATGCACTGCATAAGCTACACACCAATGTCGAACGAGTTGAACTGATAAAGAAGTGAGCTATGGTTCAGTTAACGGCGCTCAGATGTATGCCAGCTATATAGCTCCATCTCTCTTTCACGCTCTCATATCTCTCTTTTTCTTAAGAGTAAAAGAATATCTCTCTCTCTCTCTCTCTCTCTCCTTCTCTGACTAGCAACAAATATGGTTCCAAAGACTTAACTCAGCATTTGTATTAGAAGCAAAACCTATCAAGACATGAATCTAGATAGTATTACTATATGTAATACTCTTTCGATTGCCAACAGCTTTGGAACTCTTTGTGTGGTTCGGTTTTTTGGGTTCAATTCATATCTGCATTTGATGTTCCTTTTAGACTATGTAAATCTATAAAATTTCATATTCCGAATTGGTTCACTCCCAAAACCGGTTTGCACTCCAGCTGGAACCACTTGAGAAACAATTAATTTTTATATTTATTATTAACTCATTTAACGATAAAAAGAATCTAAACACACAAAAATTTAATTGCCTGTCAACCGTGAGCAAATGGCAAATGAAACATCTGGTAATGGACGCCACGTTCCTCCAAAAAATGTTTGAAAACCCAGTTGAACGAACTTTCGGGATTTTGGCAATTTGAAATTTTGCTTTTGTAGCCGCTTGATCTATGTGGCTGGAGTGTTAATTTACGAGCAGGTTCCGAGTTCAACTAACTCGATCTTACCTCGCACTCCAAATTTATTTCATTCTCTATTTCAGTCGCGCTCTCTCTCTCTCTCTCTCTCTCTCTCCCCCTCCCAAACAACGCACGTGTTTCGAATTATGAGAAATACCGAATGTCAATAAGATGCAAGCCTGAAAGTGCAGACGGAATGATAAAAGCCCTGGAAATCCAGATATTGATCTTACGTCATTATTTATTTTAAATGAATTATTTAGCTCAATTTATCAAGTTCCTAACAAACAAATATGTCATAAAAGCATTTCATTTGCATAAATGAACGAATCTGGAAAATATATATTATGTTCTGAGAATGTGTTCAGGGTCGATAGAAATTTTGAGTAATACGAATAATAATGATGATAGTCGAGCAAATTTAATAGGGGTTTACCTCATCTCTTTGAAGGATTCTCTATATGTACATTCCATCTTTCTTTCTCTCTCTCTCTTACTATTGCTTTCCCTCTCTCTCTATTCACATTAGAAACCAATATAATCTCTCAGGGTAAGAACTATATCTATCTGTCTCTCTTTTCCTCTCTCTCTCTCTCTCTTTCTTTATATATCTCTCTTTCTTTTTTTATCTTTCAATATGTCATTATACCTATCTCTCTCTCTTTCACGGCTTCCCCTTCTTTCTATTTCTTCGCTCTCTCTCTCTCTCTCTCTCTCTCTCTCTCTCTCTCTCTTCCTATATCTTTCTCTCTCTTCCTACATCTTTCTCTCACTCCCTCTCACTCTTGTTATAACTCTCTCTCTCTCTTGCCTTCTTTTTCTAGATCTCCCCCTATAAGTTTGTATATCATTCTCTGAACTATCCTTCTAAAAGCTCTGGAATTCATCATTCTATTAATAGACGGTGCATCATAATACAGCTATATCATATCAGTTCATCTATGAACGACTTGCGTTGCTTCTCTTGAAAGCTCTAGAACTGTCAAACGAATACGCGAATTTATATGCAAGCAAATTCAGTTTACCCGTCAATATCATTTTAGATAATGGGCAATTTAAAGCCATTCCAATCACAGCTGCTCTACTCTCTCTCTCTCTCTCTCTCCTCTCTCTCTCTCGCCCTCTCTCTCTCTCTGTCTCTCTTGCTATCTCTTTAAATGTCAATAAGCCGCTGTGTCGTGTTGTGGGCTAGCTTCAATCCTGCCACAATGATCAGCTGCAATTTGCTTCACGCACAAAAGGATAATTCACATAAATTTTCATTAGTTGTTTTGGCCCACGCTAGAAATTGTAGCCGTAACATTATATGGCCAAGCGTGGGCCTCCGGCCAGGCGCATGTTCTCGTGGGCGTGTGGGCGTGTGGGCGTGTGGACGTGTGGGCGTGAATGTGCGCGCAATAACAATTCGCACTCTTGGGGTTAAATGGGTTACGTTTCCATTGAGGAAGTCAAGCTGCATTGCGTACATAGAGTTTATATTATAGCTACAACTGGCATGTATGCCAATGGCCTGCTCTATATAGCTGTATATATACTGTTACTCTACTACTATATAGTAGTACTATATATGTATATATAGTATGTTTCTATATAAAAGCTTCCCGGCGTACAGTCGCTTCCAATTCCAGTTGCATTTTGTGACGCCACGTTCCATTTACGAGCAGATACGAGCACAGTCTCCCCCTCTCCGTCTATCTTGCTCTATGCCAGTGCCCCTTCCTTTTGTCACCCTCTTGTTGCGCCCCTGGCAGCCAGTTAACCTCTACGAGTTGCTGTGCCATATCAGACGAGCCGTAGCTGAACCATGGCATAAACATCTCGTAGCTACATTGTTGCAATAAAATATTTACAAGATACATTTGCTTTGTTCCATACCAAGCTCTTGCCACGCCAACTCTCCCAGCTCCAGCTCCAGCTCCAGCTGCTGCTTATGTTATGGAAATGCCGCACGTTCTTGCTGTTTTCTATAGCATCCATCCTCGGCCCGCACCTTGGGCTGGTTGGCTAGAGCTTATCCTGTTGCTGCTCCGTGCAACACTCTGTTTGGCAATGCCTGAAAGATTCTTTCTACATATTTTGCTTAAAATTCATGACCAAACAAAATCTCTATAAAACAATTCTCTAATAATTCAGTACTATTTATGCTTGTCTAGGGCTTAGCTATACCTTGCATATTTTATGAACCGAAAGTCTTGTAATCTACCAAATAATATTTGAGGCAAATTTCGGTTTTAGGCTTTAAGCCAAATTCCATGACCTCTGATCCACCAGAATCATGTCTAAAATACAAAAGATAACATTGAATTATGAGAGAAAAGTAAATTTTAATTCAATTTAAGTTTAGAACATATCAGTATTGTCAGTATAACAGTTTAATAGTGCGAATATAACAGGCGAACAGTATAACATGACAGCAGCATGGCAGTAATAGCAGTAGAGTAGTATAATTGTATGTCTGTATAACACTTTGAGTGTATTCGTAAGTAGAGCAGTATAACAGTGTAAATATAGAAGAATGGAAACAGTAGAACTTTGTAACAGCTGAATAGAACAGCAGTATTGTAGAGTAGACCAGTATAACAGTATAAGAGTATAAGATAATGAAAGTATAACAGCCAGCCATCCCAGAGAAAATTTGAATAGTATAACAGTATAAGATAATGAAAGCCTAGCAACTGAACAGATGCCCCATGGTAAAGTATAACAGTATAACATAATGAAAGTATAACAACAGAGTAGTCCTACCGAAAAGTCAAATGGTAGTAGAATAGCAGAATACTAGACCAGTATAACACTATGGCATAATGATTATATAACAGTAGAACAGAAGCCCCATCGAAAAGTAGAATAATAGTCTATCTCTAGCTATTCAAGCTTAATTTCCTATTTTTAACTGTTCAGATCAGAGTCTATTCGTCCCTGAAATTTATTCGCACGAGGCCAATTTATCAGACTCGCTATCAGAAATTATGCAGTTAAAATATAAATGAAATTCAATTGAATAATTTTTCTTTTTTAGCGAATCCTGTCAGATGTGGCTCGCGGCACAAATTCATTTCAATGGGAATTGCTGCCTGGCAGGAGTCGAGCTTAAATTAATTTCAATTCGAATCCTTTGAGCATAGGAGCAATGTTTTTACTTTAGCTTCTTCGTCTTCGTCTTCTGCTTCTTTCATTTCTCTATCCGCGATTCACTTTACGCGCAACTTAATTTTGTTAACTGAAAAACTGTCTCGCTCTGGCTGCGTCTGTCTCTCTCTCGTTCTCTCGCTCTCTTAGCTTGCTCTCTCTCTCTCTCTCTGTCGCTCTCGCTTGCTTCCCTTTCCAATGGTCCATTACAACGCTCAGCTTAGGCATCATTCAATGCAAAATTCATTTACGTTGTCCTGTTTCAGTTTTACGTTACGCTACGCGTCCTATATACCAACACACACACACACACACACACACACACCGATTATATAGCGTGTATATAGCTGCATCCATTTACCGTCATCGTCCTTTTACGAGCTGTTTGTGACGTAACACGACGACGACGACGACGACTCCGAGTGAGTGACGAATGTTTATCCTCTCGTTCAGGCCAGGTTAGCCCCATCCCACCCCCACCCCCTCTCCCCTCACCCAGCCCCCTTCTGCAGCACACCTCAGCACCGCATTCAACGCCCACGCCCACGCCCACGCCCACATAGCGTAAATCTTCGTGCAAGCGTAGTAACCTATATAC